>BPTQ01000007.1:314152975-314321539 GCA_019973895.1 Chrysanthemum seticuspe
AACCGTTTTTCAAACCTTGAAATGCACAAAAAGGAACAAAAATTCGAACAAAAACATGCGTTCACAATATGATGCGCGTTAGCAAAATTCACGAAACCTAGTAGTTCAAAGTGTGAAAACACAATAAAGCCACAATAACTTCGATAAAGTTGTGTGTTTTTGACCAAATCTTTGTGTAAACCTATCTTAGTTTCAATGCTCATTAGAATGCGCATTGTTTTGGGATTTTAATGCGCATTCTGAAAGGAACCAAACTAGAAGTTAAAAGACCAAATAAGGCACAAAAGAATGAACCTATTCAGACTTTTATGCAGCTGAAACCTAAAGAAAACGTGACACTTCACATTTTCTAGTGAACCCTATTTTGGGATTAGAATGCGAATTCGTATTCGAATGCGCATCTTTTATAATGCGAATTCTAAGTAGAATGCGCATCTGAATCAGGATGCGTATTCCATTAGGATGCGGATTGAAAGATGCGGATTGAATGACAAATGCGTATTGTAATCAGAAAAAAGGACGAATGCGCATTCGATTTAGGATGCGCATTGATAAGAACAATGCGCATTGAAAACCACAAAAATGCGTATTCACGATGAACCAAGAACAGTAAAGATGCGGATTCCTATGAAGTAGTTGTTTCCAAGTAAGCTGATGTTTCTAGGTAATAATGATGTGTTCAAATAGTAGTACAGAGTTGGTGGTATGAGATTGATGAAGGGAGTGTGAATATTAGTAGTTGTTGTTGTTGTTAATTGAGGTGTTGTAGTTGTTACCTTAGTTGTTGTTCGGTAAATAGTTGTTGTTAAATTAGTCGTTGTATGAGGTGTTGAACCACGTTAAGGTGTTGGTGTTTACCAAGTTGGTGTTGGTTCGTAAGTTCAAGTTGGGATGTGTTGACTAAAGTTAGTTGTAGGTAGTGCCTGGTGATACTTCCTTGGGTGAACCAAACGATTCTACACACTTCGAAATTCGTCGGTTGTTAGTTAAGTACTTCGACCTAGTGAACTATCTGGAGGTTACGAGTGCACGGAATAAACCAGAAAATTGAAGATCAAACCAAGGAAAGTCTTACGCGTAATTTTAGGGTTTTGTTACGCGTAAGATTACTCGTAACTTTGATTCTATCCAAATGTGTTTCTAAACCAGTTTTTGTGTGTTGAAATAGCTTCAATAACACCGAAATAACACAAAAGTGTGAAACTTGATGATCCAAAGCACTTAAAACGATTGCGCGTAGTATAACACTTGCGTACAAAAACAAGCTTAAAAACAAGGAAAAACACGTAAAGTTCCAAACTTTTTGCCAAAAAACAATAGTTTAACACCTAATAACGTTGAAAGTACAAGAATCTTGGATTCAAAAGTGTAAAAAATCAGTTTTTAAGCGAACCAAATATTGTGTTATCTTTACGCGTAAGACCCAAAACCAAAACTTCAAAAACAAAGTGTACACCCAACTATTTGGCGATTGATACCACTGTTAGGTCACTAGTTTTACAACACAAGCTTATAGAGAAAGAGATGAAGGCGGATGAACAAGCTAAACACACACACACACGTAATAGTATGACCGGTTATGCAAAGGAGTGAGTGAAAGAGAATAACTTGAACAACCAACCTTCAAATGAAGGTTATTACAATGTATTTATAGGCAAGGAGCTAGGGCAACACTCCCTCTCCTTCCCTATTCCTTATTGGGCTTGGGCCTCAGCTTATGGGCCTTCTACATAAGCTGGACCTTAAACAAACATAAAGGCCATAATAAAGCTACCTATTACATATGAAATATAAATACTTGAAATACTGTTTAGGAGTGATTCCAACACTCTTAGAGATTGTTGATATTGAAGAAGGAGACCCTCTCCCTAGTCTCCGGCACAGGATCCAAATATGCACAAATTGAGTCTAGAGCCACGAGATCATCAATAAATCTCATTAGGACACTTTCAATGAAGACTCTCTGTTTCACACAATGTGGAAAGAGAGATTATATCTTGAGTCCTACGCATTATCCTTGTGGTATTGCCAGAACATCTGAGTGATGTGTTATCATATTCACAATGAAGATGGAAAGCCTTCTGGAGCCAACATCAAACAAGCTCCTGGTAGGTGGCATGTGAGATCTATTATATAGATCAACCATGTGACAACTGAACAGAAACAATGAAGCGATTCAATTTCTTGAATCAATCCTGGTTCAGGTTATGGATTGACGGATACCTTTGAAAAACCGGTCTTTGTGCTTAACAACTCTTTTCTTTAGCACATCGACCGTGTACGGATATTTCAAATCAAAAGGTGTTTTTATGATTGATAATTGATTTCCAATAAAACCTTCGTTGTATTGCAAAAACAATTTTCTACAAAGCAATACACGATTGTTTTTCAAATCTTTTTTCATCAATCAGTGGACTTAAAATTCGCTGGTTCACTCACTCCGTGTTGTCTTCTTTGAGATGTTCCGGTTTGAGAACAGCTAGAGCAGCTGCGAAACCCTGTCAAGGAAATTCTTCGGAATTGTACCTGATCACAGGCAGTACATGTACTGATCAACGGGGAACCGTGGGCCGTGTACCTCAATTCAACAAAAGTGATCAAAGACACTTTCGTGTGATTTATTGCTAACTGTTGTATGCAGGTACACCCGACGTTTGCAGCTGATCAGAATGAAGCGGTCAATCCATAGCCGCATGCTCACTTAACACATTCAACTCAAAGAAATCATGATTAGTGCATCAATGACTCTGATATTTTCACTCCAAGCTTCTGCTACGCTGCTGCCAATATCATGATTCAACAAAAGCTTCCGCTACTCTGATGAGAAGATATCATGATCCAGAAGGTGAGCATGTCGGTCCTAAAGTCACAACATCACATAATACCAACACCACAAAGGATGTGTCAGAGATTGTTGATAGCTGATGATCTCAAAAGATGGCTCAAAATTATTATCACGTGGATCAGTAAAAGACCTCCACTTGAAGTAACCAAACATGCAATGTGAAGAATCAATGACTACGAGCTTAGGAGCAAAGGACTACATCAAGAATGCAAGATCAATTGTTAATGTAATATCTATTTGTATTCAATGTAATTTTGGTACATGATTGAGGTGACCTCCCTTAGGGGGAGATTGTTAGGAATTAGAAATTCCAGGTATTAAAGAGTCGGTCACCTCAAGTATATGTAATCGTTAGAAAGCTCGTAGTCGTAGTTCTTTTTAGTTAAGTAGTATTTAGTTAAGTAACACCGTGGAGGACGGACGGGTCTTTACCCACTGTATGCCTGATCCACAGCCCGATGTGTGGCGATTTATGTAAGACTATAAATACTCTCTACCTTCCAAGGTAGAGAGTTGGAGCTCATAATAATATCTTTCACTTTCTCTCACTAAGTTCCCTAAACCTCTAACTTTCTCTCTCTAGAATTCCACTTATACGCCACCTTGTTGTTATGGTTTGATGTGTATGTGAAAACTAATATCCTACAATTTCTCAGGAATTTGAGAGATGTATGTAATACGTGATCGGTGGAAGCTTGGCAAAAAGGCGGGTTCAAGGATCATTTCTGACTCTGATAAATTTTGGGGACCTATCTTATTAAATTATATTTTGGGCCTAATATTTACACTTTTGAACTAAATGTTTTGAATAGCCAATTTTGGGATTGGCTTTGAATGATAAATGACTATCTTTTGCTATACTTGTGTGCAATACCAATCCAATAGTAACGCCCCGAAAACTTGATTAAGTCTTTCGTTGTACCGAGATTTGGGGGTGTTACAGATTGGTATCAGAGCTCAAGGTTATAGAGAATTAGGTATTTTATAAACCCTTAACTATAACCACTTTTTAAGAAAATTGATCCTCGACCGACGCACGCCCGCTTGCCAAGCCGAAGCTTCTTATTTGATTATGGTATGAATTGCGATTTGAATTATGGGATGATCTGTTAAGGGATATTGAGAAATGATTATTGAAACATTATGATTTGGAGATATGATTATTGATTTTGGGAAATGAAACGTGATTATCGAGATATTACGAAATTTGAATTGAGTGAACGGTATATTATGATTTTGGAAATTTGGAACTTGATTGATTTGATATGGGATATAGATGATTGAGAATACATTAGAAGAATTAATTGATAAGATGATTGATGAGATGTTTAGGGCTGATTTGATAACGGTTTGATTGAACACTAGATTGAGCGTGTGCCCTGTTAGTAGACGATTTAAGTCTGTCTGTTTTAGTAGTTCACTATAAGCATTTCACATGCTTATACACACACATTAAGCATTCCCTCATGCTTACGCATACCCCATAAGCATTTCTATATGCTTATGCATGCCCTATAAGCATGTCCTCATGCTTATACATGTACAGAAAGCATGTCCTCATGATTTCGCACGCGCTATACCTTTCACAGAGTGTGGAGTCCCAAACCTTAAATCTATGACACTTAGCTTATATTAAGCAGTTGCCTTGGGTATATCCCAAAACAATAAAGAGAAAACTTTGTATGAATATACACAAATACGTGAGATCTATTGGAATGTTTTTGGAAGATTAAAGTGAACAAGTGAACACATAATGTGATAACCAATAATTCAACATTATTTATCAATAATGCGGATACTCTCAAAGTATCAGGGTTGCGCAAATTTCCTTGCGTAATCTCACCTCTTGATTTAAAATTTGCACATTAGTAGTGGTTGTGAAAATGATTTGGGAATATAAAGGAAATGGTACTATTATAACTAAGTCGGGGAGTCACAAAAGAGGCCTTTTGTCTCGTGAACGTGAATTCCACAGTTAAGTTTTGATGAACACGAGTCTAAAACGTGTTAAAGCTAATAAAGCATGTAAACTGGTATGTTGGTATCGTGTGTGTGTCATGTTCACGTGTTTTGCATCTTATCATGTTTATGTGCCCTTGATCATAACTAGATGATGGATTATAATGATTTTGATGATGTCGATTGGTGATGGTCTCGTGTCACGATTTTGAGTCAAAACTTTCGTAAACCGTTGTTTTATTCTTTAGAATTGTCAAACAAGTGGTAATTGGTTTTGATTATAAATAATGAGTTCATGTCCGTAAGTGTTATAATGATACGTGAAACCAGTAAGTGTATTCAGATAATAAATGGGACTGACGTGTGATTATTTGGTTAACATTGAGTCATTGGTATGAATTAGATTTTTGGAATCGAATGACATTTCAATTAACAGCCTTAATTGAATAAGAAATGAATTGTGGTGTTTTGGGTAATTGGTGAGTTATTGATAAACATTAGATTTGATACCTGTTAATCGGTTGTGTTTGGGAAATTGAAAGAGTCAATTGGAAGTGTTTTATGGTGTTGGGTATGTTTGATTTTCTGTCTAGATGGCGAGATTGGTATGAGATTGTTTGGGAGATTAATTAAAATTGTGAAAATTGTTTATTTTGGACTTAATGGCATATATGTCAACTTTGCGCTACGTCAGGTGTTATCGTGACTCTCTAGTCTCGACTACCCTGACAACGCCGTATCATGGTCTTTAGTATTTATGTGGGCAATATGATTGTGTAAAAACTGAGAGTTATGACTCGGACTTGGGAACTCGAAACGAATAACGACTCGAAATTTATATTGAAGTTTTATCGAAATTTATATTGAAGTTTTATCGAAATTTATATTGAAGTTTTTATCGAAATTTATATTGACGATTTTATCGAAATTTAGATTGAAATTTTATTGAAATTTATAAGTGAGATGAATGAATTTATATTGAAATTCGTATCGAATTTTATATATAAATATATATATACACCTACTAGTAAATCATACTAGATTATATGAATGATAAATGGTTTTGTACTAAGCGTTTGATAACAAAGCTCGCCTTGTTATCCAACATTTTAAGAAGGGAACCAACGTTTGAAAATAGAAGTGTTTTGTAATAAAGGAGTCATTAAATGTTTCGAGGGTACGTTTATCGAAGGATGTCATTATGAATATTTAATGTCTTTTATGTGTTGTGCATGGGTTACGGATGACCTAACATTAATAGCGTCGATCCACGTGGATAACGGACTTATTAGGTTGACGAACCTAATAAGCGCCCGCTATGTACGTAGGATAACGATATTAATGGGTGAATTATCCTTATGACTCGTTAGGATGTGGTTGGTTTTGGGATAATAAGCGACATGAACAAATGGTTGAGTTTATCGAGTTGACGAATTCGATAAGATCTAACTATTTATTCTGAAACTTACTAAACTATAAAGTTTATCATTTAGACGTCTCATTGTGCCATTATGAGTCGCATTGTGGTTAATTGAGTGCATTCATGGTGTTTGTCGAGTCGATACCACACACACACACATATGATGATACCTAACGCTAATAACTAAATGGAACAACGAGATATTTTGGATGAGGAAATGAATACATTTTGGGCATACAACATTGAAGTTGGGAATATATATTAAGAGTTGGTTATAAACTAGTTGTGCCTCGCTTAATAAAAATTTATCGAACCTCGATCGAATATAGATTGATCACCTATATTCAGCCAGAGACAGCAGGACATGGACTGATCACATATGTCTGTCTCAGAGGTGAATTTTACAAATACTAGGAATTGTTATAACAAAATTGTGTTCGGATTTGAGATTGGTTTTAAGAACGATAAACTTAAGGTGGACTCGCATACTCACACTCGTTAAACATCACGAAAATCCCGCACTCACACACGACACACTGGCATCGTAACACCTCTTGAATCCTAACACTTCTGGCATCACTATACGTCTCCGTTTATGTGAAATTCTTGGTAGTAACACTTGAGCGTAGTTTGCCATAAGTCGGGAGAGGCCCGATTGGCACTAATTGTATCCGAGTTGCTTATCGACATAAGCCTCGTTGATCTATTCGAGCATTTGAAATTGTTTTGAATTGTTTTGGATTTGGTCTAGACTATTTTGGATTCGGAATTGGATTTTGGTTTTTGGATTTTTGAATTTGAGATTTTGATCTCGTTCCGAGTTTCAACTCGTCATTTGACTTTGAGTCATCGTTTGGCCTCGAATTATTATTCGGCCTCGTTTCATTGATAACTTTGTTATAATCATCTCTCAACCTTTAGTCGGTATTCTATTTCGAAACATCATCCGGTCACATTACGATAGTAACCGTATTGGAATTATCATTCCACCGTATTTCGATAGTAATCTTGTTGGAATTATCATTCCACGTCGTTTCGGTAGTAACACCGTGGATTTGTCATCGAGCTGTTCGTTGGTAACCCTGTTACCGACACTTACACCTCAAGCCTAGTCTTGAGCCAATTGTTGAGAAAACTTCCGAAACCATACTATTCACTCGAAGTTGATTTAAGCGACGTTATCGAGTCGACGATACTCATTTTCCTAAACCGATAATATTGTGGTCGACGTTGCTTCGCCAACAGCTTTCAGTTAAGGTAGTACCTTACGTACTGTTGATGTCGTACCGTGTCCTCTATGTAGGAACCCCTATCGATAACGATCTAACGACTTGTTTTTGTGAAATTTTTCACCGAGGATTATCCTTAGATATTTTTCCGTCGATGTTGACTCTAGCGACATTGAACCCTCAACATTATTTGTCAAAAATAGTCTACTACGTCACACCACTGGTAATGGTAATACCCACCCTATTTTATCAATACGGTGCCTCACACACCATAGATGAGAAATGCTCTGGCACACCTACTTAGAGTCGTTGACGTTCACTCGTATGCAGGAAATGAATTGGATATCAATTGGTAGTTGAACTTCTTTTGGAGATTATGAGTTTGGTGTTGAACCTGGACACCTTTTGCGTTAAGTGTTAAGTGCACCAATGAGTCAATCGACTGACTGTGGTTAGTAACCAATGCTCTCTTTTAGGAGTCGTACTTTTGTCTCTAACCTAGAGGTCATGCTAAGGCAACCGACCGATTACTGGTAGTAATCAACACTTTCTAATAGAGACATACTCTGAACTTCCTAAACTTTTCATCTGGTAGAGATTCCGTACTCAGCAAAAACCTTGAAAACCTAAGGAGAAAGCGGGACCACGTTCTCTAGGACAATCACATAAGCTTTCTCTCATCCTTTGAGAAGCAACTGCTAATCTTTCGGACCTCTCACCAAACGATGAACTACACCATAGAAGAAACCTTGGAAGTGGATTCCCGTCTTTACCTGAGTGGTTGTTAATAGTCTTGCCAACCTAATCACCTCTCGCGAATTAGTAAAAAGAAAAAGTATGGACTACAATGCTCGTCTCTCCTCATATAGTTGTAGCAACACTAGAGAACCCAGCTATATTCTTTTAAGGAGGTGAGGTAGTACTCAATCCTCTCCCTCCGGTAAAGTGACTTGCTCCAATAAGCTAGACCTCACCTTTGAGCTTTAGCACCCTATCTTCTTTCAACTATGGAACTTCGAATAAAAAGGAAATTACCTTGATCCGTTTTCTCTATCTGAGATTCATTTGGTTAGTATACACCTGATCCTCCTTCCTCAACCTTCAACTCATTTCGACATTCTTTAAGGAAGGAGTGCGATCGGAAAACCTAAGTTACACATATGGACTTCTTCACACGTAAAGGAAACCGTGTGCTTTAGGAAATGCTAATCTCTATCTTTCCCGAATTATGGCAATCGCCACACACCTATTTTTCACCTATCTCTCCCTAGAGCTGAGAAAACCGGTCTGGATAATGCTTGCAGCATACCATCCCCAGACAAATGACAGAAGTAGAGAAACCATTCGAACCTTAGTAGAACACGTAGCGTGCCTGATAAGTTTGGCAATAGTCGGGATAGACACCTTCCCTTGGCCAACTTCTCCGATAACCATACCTATCACTTTAGTACCTCAAAGGTACCGTAAGAAATCCTCTATAGATGTAAGAGTAAATTCAGATGATTGGGAAGAAATGGAATTACCCCAACTTAGCAACCCTGAACCTGTTCGAAATAATACAAAGGAAACCGTTTTTAGTTGAGGTGGATATGTAAGTTACTCACAAACCATTTGGAGACATAAGCAACGTAAATCTCTTGAACCCTTCGAGATAGCTTAGAATTAAGCTTACGGATCCACCATGAAATTATGAGAAACGAGTAGTAAACGTGGAAACTTAATCCCCGCTATATCAATCCCTTGGAAAATCTTTTCTAGATTGAGACCAGTAGCTTAGAGCCTTAAGCTACCATCGAGACTCAGTAGAGTTCCTAACATTTCGTGTGTAATAGGGAGAAATGACTCACCGATGAGGCAATCGATGAAATCCTAATCTTTGGACGTTTAAACTTCGTTGACCTATAAACTATAGGTGATGAAACTTAGCAACTTTGTTAAAGTTTTCTCCCTGTCTTTGAAAGTTCATAGAAACTCGCAGTAAGATCCTTGATTCACGTATAGAACGTGAAGATAAGCCGTCGTGCTTTTGCGCTCACCCCTTCTAGACTTTAACGGATCACTTGAATTGAATCGCGCGAATGCGATTCCTTTAAGGAGGTGAGGCTGTGACAACTCGAAAATTCCTCGATGCGTCGTAATTGGAGAAACGTCGATTAGAGCGATCGTTTGATTTAATTTGAGTTACGAGTCGTATTTTTTTTATTGGAAATAATATTTTAAGAACAATGACGTAACTCTCGAGTCACGAATCCCTCGTTTACTAGTCAAAACGAGCCCCGAACCTATTATAACGAAACATTTATAAAGTTTCACTTAGGGTCCTTGAGTGAATTACAATTTCCGCCCTAAGTTCACTTAAATTGCAACACTAGTCCCTCCTGGGTATATAAATACCCACCCCTAGACTCCTTTTCTCATTTTATTCATTTCTTTCTCTCTCTTAAATTCACACACTTCTCTCTCTCTCTAGCAATAATATCCGTCCACCCTAAATTAGGGTTCCGGCGCCGTCTATTATTCCGGCCAAGATTCCGGCGACTACCAACTACTACACCGCCACTCCTAGGTGATAGATCAAGGTCTTGTGGTTTTAGTTTTGTGTCACACGCGTCTTGAATCACCCAAACGCGCCCTAAATCTAATATTTTAGATTTTGGATGCTTAGGGTTTCAAGAGAAATGATGGTTTTGGTTCAAGCTTGGTGGGTTACGAGTTGTACTCGTAACAAGACACCACCAACACACGTTATCTCTTCTCCTTTCGGTAAACCCTAAACGCCCATTATCTCTTTTTATTTTCCATCTCTAAATGATTCTTATATCATTTGTATTGTTTTCGTGGAGTAATTAATAAAACGGGTTTTTGAGTTTTGTGAGATTGAAATAAGGGTTAAAAACGGAACTTGAACATTGATGCAATAAAAGGTTTTGTGTGGTAAGAAACTATGTACACAAATCTGAAATAAGGTGTAAACTTGTTATGGTGTCGAGTCAAGGTGACTCAGCCGAGTCATGTGGACTCACTGAGTCGAGTTGGTAGACTCAACCGAGTCATGTTTGCCTCGGGTTAACCATGGGTGTCGGGTCAAAATAGGGGATTTGGGTCAGATCTATTGGGTCTTATATTCGGTCCATAAAACCGGGTTGGGCCCCCGGGCCCATTTAACTATGTTGTTAGGTCGGTCAAAGCCCGAGTCACATTAGTGTTTATACGAGAACAATTGAACGTAATAGGGTGTGTATATGTTTGTGTTATGTTGCGCTCGGGACACGTTGGACCCGGATAATAAATTTGTGCTTACTTTGTCTTGGGTTATACTTTGGAAATGTGATACTAGTAAAGAAATGAGTTATGAGTTCAATTCCATTAAGACATGATGATAGTTTATGTATATCATAAACAGGGCGTTAAAATGAATTAACGAGACTAATAAAATGATATAAACAACAGAGTAAATGGGCTTAGTATAAGTCAAACGGGTATACTTTAATATGACTATGGATTAATGAAATGTATATATATACTTATCGACTTGACGAATGTAATGAATCAATTGTACGACGATACTAGAAAACTATCGGGGTAACTAGTATTGAACTTGAGTTAACAATGAGTAAGTACTTATGTAAATGGCGTGATAAATGTTAAGGAACGTATACGTGACTAGTAAATAATACCGATGTTATGTATGCGTTATAACTTATAAGGTGTAATACGGTTTATGAACCTAGAATATTAAATGTTTGATTAATAAATTAGATATCATTAAATGTTTCGGCTTAAACGATTATAAATTATTAGAATTGGAAATGAGTTTAACTAATAATGAGATGTTTAGTTATATATTGTCAACAAATACGGTTTCTAATTAGTTGAAACCCTTATTATCTACGATAATAAGTTGTGTTTTGGTAAACTATTGAAAACAAGATATATTGATTAGTATGTCGTACCTTATTAAACGTTTTGGTTTAAATAAGTTTAAAGTAATTGTTTTGCGATAAACTGAATATTCCGTTTTCACATTCAAACTGATAACGAATTATATAGCTATTTATATTATTAACGGATATGGTTTAATCTATTATAAACCTTTATTCACTACGATAATAACTCGTGTTTTATAACATGTCTTAGCTTTTATAAACTTATATGGGAATATTATTTCGATGATATAACTTATTGAAGTCGTGTTGATTAGGAAACGTTGGAATAAACGAACGTGTCAGTTATAGTACACTATTTACTATACATTATATGAAGTAATTTCGGGTAAACTTGTATGATTATGAATAACGATTGAGAAACCTTTATTAATTGAGCAATGAATAGAAACTTGTCTTTTATTATTGAACATGTACGTTTGGGAATTATTGGGTAAATTACCGACACTCACTAATTAACCTATTTATGTTACATAAATAGTGATCATTACTTCCTAGTCTTTGACTAGCTTGAGTATTGTCGATATTTCTTAAACTGGTCAATGTCTTTTCCTGTTTGGCGTGAGTTATGGTTTGTATGACTCGATTTTGTCGATGTCTTCTTTTCCTTCGCGTGAGTTGTACACCGCGTCTATGTTTCTTACCACCACACGAAACGTTACAACTAAACTTTTGAGATATTAATTATGAACTTTTGGGAATGATAATGTACTTTTGAAAGTAACGACATGACTGATCCACGAAAACTACAACACATTACTTTCTATTGGTTTCTTTATCGCATGAGCTGTATTCTAAGAATATCGTATACGCATTAGGTTGCGTCACACTATTCTATTGTACCTGTCGTACGTTCTTTTGGAATCCATGGAGATTAACTTTAGATGCCAGTCGTGTCAATAGTGAATAGTGCATTGTTGTGCCGTGATTATTTGTTATCTTCTGCTAGTATTATTCGTGCATTGCTGTGGCAAAGGTGAGAATCATGCTGTTGTTTTTCTACCATTAAAAAAACTATTTGGATTTGCTTATATGCTTGACTATTTAAATAGATGTGTGGTAGTTGTTGCCTTAGTTTAGGTTAGCCATGCCTAACTAAGAATAGACTTCTACATCGACCTAGTCCAGGGTTGGCAATTGTTCTAGATTTTGCCACGACAGTGCTGGACTAGAGTCGCGAGCTCGAGTTGTCCCTGGATGCGGGACGTGTGTTATGATTGGTGATCCGGAATGGATCGGTGTGAAAACGGTGTTTATCTATCTTAGGTCTTGCATAGCAAATCAACTCTTATTGGTCCACTATGATTTTGTTGAACTTAAACCTATGAACTCACCAGCGTAAGCTGACCTTTTATCATGATTTATCAGGAATTTGACATATGTATGGAATACGTGATCGGTGGAAGCTTGGTGTGGAAAACTAGAAGGGGGGGGTTGAATAGTTTTACCAACTTAAAACTTCTTTTTAAATGTTTAGATCGACTTATGTCAATCTTATTTGGTTGTTTATGTTGGACGTTGATAGATAGATATATAAACGTGTAATGAAAGATAAAGAGTAAGAAGCACATTACCACGACACAAGTTATTTATAGTGGTTCGGCTACAATGACACCTTCCTTGCCCTACTCCACTCCTCGAGTCACCTACTCGAGAGTTCGTAAGCACTACACCAACTCCTTATGGCGGAGAAGCCTTCACAACGTCGCTTAACCTTTTTCCGGTACAAAGCTAAATACCGAGTTCTTTCACACCAAGGAGAACCACACCTAACACAACGTCGCCTACCCTTTATACGGTGCTAGGCTAACCACCGAGTTCTTTCACACCTTAGGAGAACTAATCCTATCACAACGTCGCCTACCCTTTATTAGGTACTAGGCTAAGCACCTAGTTCCATTACTATGGAGGAACTACTACCCTTCACAACACAACACCTAATATCAAGGAGATCTACTCCTTGTTACAACATCATCAAGGATATCACCATCCTTGGAAATAAACAAGTACTTATATGTATAAGATGCACCTCATCAATTATACGACCTAAGCATTCTTCCAAATGCGACTTGATTAGATTCATCGGCATCCTTCACTAATGCCTTTGACACAACGCTTGGCACCTTTCACTAATGCCTTCGTCTTGACACATTTATCATTCTTCACTAATGCTTTGACACGGATGATGAGCACCTTTCACTAATGCTTTCATCTTGACACTTTCGGCATTCTTCACTAATGCCTTCAACCCAACATCTATGAAGAAAGGAAGAACTATCAACAAGAGAACCTTAGTTGTCTTGATGATGACGAAGCATGGCAACTCATGGACTTGAGCTTGCACGTCTTCAAGAAGTGGTGATCTCTCCTTTAAGAGGAACCTAGAAGATCACACAAAAACAAAAGACAAACTACATAGATCACTTGGATCTGAGGTTAGAGGGTTAGAATACTTTGGGGAAGTATGTGCGTGAAATCATGAATAGAAAGGAAGAAATGGCTCTCTATTTATAGAGAAAATTCTCTACTGTTCCCCGGATCCCACGGATCCCTTCCACTTGGGATCCGGCTAGCACAAAGCTAGGGATCCGTGGAACGCTCCTCTTTGCCCATGGGTATTTTTGGTTATGGGTCATGGGTCATGGGTTATGGGTTGATCCATGGTTTTCATTCTAGATACAATGAACTTGGTTAAGTGGTATATATAAACCATGGTTTATTGGTCAATACCATTTGCTAGTTTCTACCCATTTTAGTATTTACATGTTTTTACCCATTTTAGTATATACATGTTTTTACCCATTTTAATATACTTAGTTTAAGTATGTGCTAACCCAATATGTAAACATTAGTTTTTGTACATATATATCTAAATCATAAAATCACTTAACCTTGTTTTAGTGTTTTATGTGAAAACGTAAGTGTGTTAGGAAACTATTAACTCAAACTATTTACGTACTTTATTTGTTTCATTAAAATGATTTTACGTTTGTTATCGACAAAACATTAGAAGATCGTAAAATATAAATAAACGTTTTTACGGCTTATTTGTATTAACAATCTCCCCCTTTTTGTTGATGACAAAACATAAAATTATTTTAAGAAAAATCTAAAATTCGTAAAAGTTTGAATTTGTAGTTTTTACTTTCTTCTCCCCCTTTTTGTCGAAACAAAAAGTGTTAAAAGAAACTAACACAATTTTTATAAGAAAAAGTATGTAAAAATGTAAAGAGAGTGAGTGATGGGAATGGTACTCTTCTTAACTCCCCCTTGACGAGTCCATCCCTTTGAAAGGGCGTCAAGGACATAACGTAAAATAAACTAATTGTGTTTGCAATTATGTTTGCAAAAGGTTCGTCTAAGTGACTAAAACGTGCTCCCCCTTGAAGATTGCAAAGATGCAATGGGGTATCATGAAGTATAATCCAAAAACGGATTAATGTTGCAAATGTTTTTGCAATATCGTTTGACACAAAGCTCCCTCTAGCTTTATGGTGTCAAAATCTTCATGTGTTATTTTGAAAATCTACAAAGTAAAGGTTAGAAAACAAGAGTATAATGCATAATTTCCTGCAAGTAAAACTCAAGTTAGTAGAAATTTGTGCTTTTGATCCACGGATCCCACGGTTCCCTTCTTGGAGGGATCCGTCTAGGCATAATGGAGGGATCCGGCTGTCTGTTGACAGTTTCTTCAGCAATGAGATTGTTTCAATCAATGCTAACGAATATGTGAGGTAGTATATCAAGCACAACACATAAAGCACATAACAACTATGGCAAAAAAATATTCATTCAATAAAAACAAGAGATGATCAACCAAATCTCTAAAACTAAAAGAATGAACTATTCATACAAGCGCTACTAATGCTAATGAGTTATCCAAACTTTAGATTCAACTAAAAGCTTAATGACGATCAATGATGAGATGAGTTTTCCTAAACATTCTAAGTTTGAGCTTGTGACTATGATGCTCATTGTAGTTTAGGCTTGTTGACCTCTTCGAAACGTTCGAGGAGGCGATGAAACATGAAACGTTGCTCTTCACGTAGTTCATGTATCAATCTTTCAACATGTTTACAATGATAGCAATCCTTGTCATGGTTTTGAGTTTCTTGAAGTGAAAGTTCAAGTGAAGTGGGTTGAGGATCTTCAAATGAAGGAGGATTTTGTGGAGGCTCATTAAGTGGTGGCTCTACAATGTTTGAGGGTAGAGGTAAAGAAGCATCAACTTCTATTTGGTCGGGTGGTTGCCTTTGATGTCTTCTCATAACCCAAAATGGACTATTAGGAGGAATGATAGAGTTTGCTTTTGGAGCAAGTGTTGATTCAACACTTTGATTTTGTTGCTCAATCTTTTCAAGTGAATTAGTTGGTAATGGTGAGAGATGAGATGTCCAAGAGGGTAAATCTTCTACATTGTGAGAGTGTGGAGATGATTGTGAGGTGGCTCTAGGCACTAATGATGTTGGTTGAGTTGTGGAGGGTTTGTTTGGTATAGTAGAATTTGGTGATGAAATCCTAGTGGGAACATTCTTCTTGGGGATTAGTTTGATTGGTTTCCTTGGTGTAGGGGAAATCCTAGCATTGGTGGACTTAACCGGAGATGATTCGGTTGAGGAAACTTCGTGTATGATTCTAGCAAGTTTCTTGGGTGGTTCTTGAGTGGATGAGTTAGCACTAGGAGCCTTTCTCACAATGAAATGACTAAGGGAGATGGTTGCAATTGCTGATAATTGTGTTTGTGTTGGATGACTAAAGTGTTCTTAGCAATATGGCTTATAAAGGGAAGAACTTGGCAATTGCATTTAAGACTTAATCCACTAATGTTCTTGGAAATGTGATGATTAACATGCACAAGGTTGTGATTTATAGTTTCACTGATCTAGGAACTCATTTAAGATGAGATGGAGTGTTTGAGATAGGAAGATGAGTTGAAAGGATTGTTTTAGCAATGTTTGACATAAACTGTCACCCGGATCCCACGGTTCCCTCCTTGGAGGGATCCGGATAGGCTATTCCTAGGGATCCGGCTCTCAGCAGTTATGACAGATTTGAAATGAGGTTTCTAGGAGCTAAAGCCTATCTTATTTTGAGTGTTTCAGTTCTCCTAAGTGTTTTAGGATGAGAGGATACTTGAATGATCAAAGGTAATAAGTGTTATAGCAAATGATTGCTTCTTATGGAAAGGAGATGGGACAAGATGACTACCAATGGATGTCCAAGGATAACACTAAGAGTTTTGTGGTGTTAAGACATAATAAATGATCCTAGTGATCAGATTTAAGCTTGAGGTGAAATTTTAAAAAATTCTAAAAAATCACAAGAATTGGAAAACTAATTTTTGTCTCACTTTGAGATAAAAATAATTAGAAACAATTTCCTAAAATTGTTTAATTCGTCCACTTAAGTGTTTTGAAAGATGAGAATCAGTTTGTGAGTATTGAAGCGGAAATATGGTGAGTTTTGATGTGTTGATAGATCAAGAGGCATTTTGACTAAGATCTTAAGTAAGCTTTTAGTAAGTCTAAGCCTTTCTCATCCTTGAAGTGGTTCTAGTTGGATTCTAAAATCATATGCTTAGCTAATGATATGTCATCTAGAAAGTTATCTTGATGCAAAAAAATGTTGTATTGCTGATCTGATGTAACGGATCCCACGGTTCCCTCAAGGGAGGGATCCAGCATCTGCAGATCAGAATCTACACAGAAATGATGTGCAGATTTTGCACATTAATAAATCTATAAAAAGAGCGATAGGAACAAGCATGTACTTTATAAAAGTATGAAAAAGTAATAATATCCAAATTACCATAAACTAAAAAGGCTAAAACGTAATCATCCAAACATAAAATAACCGAAAATAAGCACATTCCTATTGTCTCTTTCGTCAATCCTTTCTTTTCCTTTTTGACGGCTTTGTGAGGTTGTAAGCGAGGTTTTGAATCATTCCCCTCAATTGTTTAAATTCCGCGGTCTCGTTTGGAATGGTTGGAAGTTGTTCGTGGTATTCAAGGATTTCCAATTTGATGTTGGCTACGGGGTCGACGTCTTCCTCACCTTCATCTTCTTCTTCTTCACCGGCCGAGGAGTCCGAGAGAGCTTCCGGTTTCTTTCCATTGACCATGAACCGTTTAGGGGGTTGTTTGGTAAGAGGTACCATGACGTGATCGGAAAGGTAATGATCATCGTTAATAGGAGATGGTTTTAATGCACCAACATACTTGCAAAGTCGTGTTAGGAACATACCATATGGAAGTACCATGTTGGAAGCTTTGAATACCCCAGCCATTCTCCTTACCATGTAATAGGCAAGATTAAATGGCCTTTGGTGGGTAAGACAATAGATCATTTGCACAAGACATGCGTTTGGATGATCTTTGTTTCCAACTAGGCTAATGATGTTTTCCCTAAGGATTTCTTCCCATTTTCTAAACATGGGATGCATTTCGAAAAGTTCCATTTTAAAGGGATCACGGTGAATGAGCTTTTTGTTATGGTCGTAACGGGATTGGTCGGTCCTAACTTTAAAGATAGTATCTCGAATGGTTTTGGGATTGTCGAGAGGAGTGTTGTAAAGAGGCTTAGGATCAAGTGCAAGGTTTTGAGCGTTAATTGCCCAATCTTGAGAGTACATACAAATTCCTTCACACGGAATGCGAAGAATTTGAGCAAAGGTGTTGAGAGGAAGAGTAAAGTTTTGTGTGTCGATGATGAAGGTGATTGAGATGCTATCGTCGGTATTTCTAATAATCCTAAAGCTTTTGTAAAACTCAAAAATGAAAACTGGACAAATTTGTCCATCAATGTCAAGGAGACAATCAAAGTTGATTGTCGAGAAAACTTGACGAATGTCGGTATTTTCAAGGAAACATTCTTTGACTACACGACCTTCGTGGATAAGTCGTTTTATGAGGCTTTTGAATATTTTACGATCGGTTTTGGACAGACCCTTTTTACGATAGTAATGAGTAAGGTAATGGACGGTGTCATAATGATCTTGTTGAGTGGCTTTGGGCATGGTTGGTCCTAAAAATACAAGTTTTCCAATTAGGTAAAATTAGTTGATATGGGTTTATGGTTTTGATTTGTATTAACAATGTTGTGAACACAATGTGATTTTAATTAAAAACCCTTTTTTATGATTAATTTGAAAAACCCTAATTAATTGATTAGAAATTAAGAAACCATAAACCCTAAGATGAGGATGATGAAAAATAAGAACAAGTTAATGTAATTACTTACAATGGTGTTCTAGGAAGGAATACTTGAGAGTATGGAATCCAATGAGGATGAATTTAGTTGCTTGGTCGTTTTTGTGTTATGTGAATAGAGGGAAAAAGATCAGTGGTGATTTTTGAAAGCGTATAGCTGAGTTCTGTTCCACAGTTCCCCCGGATCCCTTGTATTTGGGATCCGGCTAGTACAACTAGAGGGATCCGTCTACTGTGGACAGAAGAAGGGTTGTTTGTCATTATTTTTGTAGTAGGCTTATAAGTTAGCTTACGAAAAAAAATAGTTTGGAGGTATTAGATGAAGATTGTTTTTGGATGACGGGTTTAGATGAATCACATATCGAGGGTTCATATGTGACGACGGCATTAGTTTTGACGATTCAAAAGGGATACAATTCCCGATGAAGAATGAGACGGAAAAGTGACGAAAGAGACTTCTAATGAAGTTAGTAATTATTAGACAAAGAACACTATGAAATAAATTAAACTCATGTAACCTATCTAATGAAAAGTAAGACATACCTTTATGCTTCTTGGTTTGGCATAATACCAAAAATACTTCATGAGTTTTTAAAGTAATCATTTGTACTTAGTGTACGTAAGTTGTGATTACTTTTTAGATCCTTCCTTGAATGTTGGCTTCATTATTCTTTGAATAGAAATCAAGATTTTGGAGAGATTCTAGTATGAAGATTTCTTTAAAAAAATTGTTAGAATGATCTATCAATGTCCAGCACAATGGTTTAAAAGAAAATATGACCTTTTTTAAAAAATCCTTATTTCAAACATACATGGATCGTATCAAGTCTTTAAAGTACAACATACTTTTAGAAACTTGGTAACGAAGCTCTGATGCCAATTGTGGAAAACTAGAAGGGTGGGGGGGGGGTTGAATAGTTTACCAATTTAAAACTTCCTTTTAAATGTTTAGATCGACTTATGTCAATCTTATTTGGTTGTTTATGTTGGACGTTGATAGATAGATATATAAACGTGTAATGAAAGATAAAGAGTAAGAAGCACATCACCACGACACAAGTTATTTATAGTGGTTCGGCTACAAGGACACCTTCCTTGCCCTACTCCACTCCCCGAGGCACCTACTCGAGAGTTCGTAAGCACTACACCAACTCCTTATGGCGGAGAAGCCTTCACAACGTCGCTTAACCTTTTTCCGGTACAAAGCTAAATACCGAGTTCTTTCACACCAAGGCGAACCACACTTAACACAACGTCGCCTACCCTTTATACGGTGCTAGGCTAACCACCGAGTTCTTTCACACCTTAGGAGAACTAATCCTATCACAATGTCGCCTACCCTTTATTAGGTACTAGGCTAAGCACCTAGTTCCATTACTATGGAGGAACTACTACCCTTCACAACACAACACCTAATATCAAGGAGATCTACTCCTTGTTACAACATCATCAAGGATATCACCATCCTTGGAAATAAACAACTACTTATATGTATAACGATGCACCTCATCAATTATACGACCTAAGCATTCTTCCAAATGCGACTTGATTAGATTCATCGGCATCCTTCACTAATGCCTTTGACACAACGCTTGGCACCCTTCACTAATGCCTTTGTCTTGACACCTTTAGCATTCTTCACTAATGCTTTGACACGGATGATGAGCACCTTTCACTAATGCTTTCATCTTGACACTTTCGGCATTCTTCACTAATGCCTTCAACCCAACATCTATGAAGAAAGGAAGAACTATCAACAAGAGAACCTTAGTTGTCTTGATGATGATGAAGCATGGCAACTCATGGACTTGAGCTTGCACGTCTTCAAGAAGTGGTGATCTCTCCTTTAAGAGGAACCTAGAAGATCACATAAAAACAAAAGACAAACTACATAGATCACTTGGATCTGAGGTTAGAGGGTTAGAATACTTTGGGGAAGTATGTATGTGAAATCATGAATAGAAAGGAAGAAATGGCTCTCTATTTATAGAGAAAATTCTCTACTGTTCCCCGGATCCCACGGATCCCTTCCACTTGGGATCCGGCTAGCACAAAGCTAGGGATCCGTGGAACGCTCCTCTTTGCCCATGGGTATTTTTGGTTATGGGTCATGGGTCATGGGTTATGGGTTGATCCATGGTTTTCATTCTAGATACAATGAACTTGGTTAAGTGGTATATATAAAACCATGGGTTATGGGTCAATACCATTTGCTAGTTTCTACCCATTTTAGTATTTACATGTTTTTACCCATTTTAGTATATACATGTTTTACCCATTTTAGTATACTTAGTTTAAGTATGTGCTAACCCAATATGTAAACATTAGTTTTTGTACATGTATATCTAAATCATAAAATCACTTAACCTTGTTTTAGTGTTTTATGTGAAAACGTAAGTGTGTTAGGAAACTATTAACTCAAACTATTTACGTACTTTATTTGTTTCGTTAAAATGATTTTACGTTTGTTATCGACAAAACATTAGAAGATCGTAAAATATAAATAAACGTTTTTACGGCTTATTTGTATTAACACTTGGCAAGAAGGCGGGTTCAAGGATCATTTCCGACTCTGATAAATTTTGGGGACCTATCTTATTAAATCATGTTTTGGGCCTAATATTTACACTTTTGAACTAAATGTTTTGAATAACCAATTTTGGGATTGGCTTTGAATGATAAATGACTATCTTTTGCTATACTTGTGTGCGATACCAATCCAATAGTAACGCCCCGAAAACTTGATTAAGTCTTCCGCTGTACCGAGATTTGGGGGTGTTACACAAAAGCATAAAGTCGTATGTCATATGACATTTTCCATATTTTGGTCATTTTCATTATTTTTTATAAAATCAGTCGTGGCTCGTTACAAGTCGTTTTGCTTATCGACGGAATGATGTTTGAGTATAATTTCATTTAAAAATACTTTCAGAGTCTGAATCTTATTAGAAGCATTAATGATTACTTGAGAAGTAACAGAAGGTCAAAACCATAATTGTTCTTGTGTAAAAAAAATTAGAGTTGGGAAAGGGGAGTTTCAACCTGGTATGAGAGATTCGGTTTAAGTTAAATGGGTTTTCATTGTAGGTTTCATAAACTTAGACCACTTGTAGATGTGTGTGTTGTAAGTATAAGTAGTGCCGAAATTGAATGCCTTAAGTTATAAGGTAGATTAGTACTTGCGGCTAAGATAATAATGATGCTTAGACATAGATTTATTATACAATGTGATATATGTTATTTTTCCATAGACCATATGACTTTGTTTATAATCAAGAATGTTAAACACTTGTCAGATAAGTATTATGCGTGAATAATTGAAGTATATGTGACGTAAAGTATATGGTAGTTTATTAATTGTCTAAGTGCTACATGTATGAGTATAATGGCACGATCATAAAAAGTGTGTGAGTTAAACGAAATGCATATGGATGCATTATAGGTATGGCAAGATAGAAATATGTGAATTAGGACAAGAGGATGTATAGATGCATGAATTATGCATAAGTTGTTTGAATGCAAATTTAATGTAATGTAATTAGATGCTTATAAGCATTACTAGTTAAATGATGATTAAGGTGAGATGAATCATGTAGTTTAGAAAACATGATAATGTTTAGTTTGATATGTATGTGATTTATAAATAAGACATGACTAGAATATGTCGTGACATGAAATGTTAGACATTGAGATAAGTGAATGGGATTCAGATTGAGATGTGTGACCAATATACAGGGCCGGATTTAGTATTGTGCCAGGTGGCTAACAGCCTAAGGCATCACAAATGGAGGGGGCATCATTCTATTAGCTTGTGTTCCATTAGACTAGGTTAAATTTAGAATCCCCATCTAATTTATACACTTTCAAACCCATACTACTAGGGTAGACTTTATTTTTTATGTAACAGATGAGATATCAATATTTATAGGACGTGATTGTGGGAAGTTACCAAATTGACAAAGTCACAATCCATTTTAAAAAGAGATGTGATTGTGGGAATTTTCAGTTACCAAATTGACAAAGTCACACAATCCATTTGAAAAAAACAATGTACACGCGCTGTTGCAGTGGGTGATCATTCGATCAAGATCAAGACAATTGTCAATTGAAATATTGAATCATATACTATTCTCTACTCTCTAGTCTTGAATTTATTCATCTTCATCACTCTAAGTGAACTAATCAGGTGATATTATTCCATAATTCATTTATACTTTTTTTTCATTATTTTGCTATTACATGAGATAATTTATGCTAAAATCTATCATGTTACGTCGTTCACAACCGTCGGGTGCTCAAAATAGGAAACAAAAGCAAAAATAGAATAATCTAATAAAGCTCAATTTGGATCTTTAGAACCATTTGTTGTTAGACAAAAAAAACAGAATAGTAATAATGTTGAAAATAATATTGTAAATCCTTAATGAAAATTCGAAGAGTGACGATGTTAATGATAATGAAATTGACGATGTTGATGTTAATGAAGATCATGTTGAAATAGTTAATGAAAGTCTCCCTAAAGTTAATTATAATATTTTTGATGTGAGAGATTGGGATGGTTTACGTTCAAACATGAAAGACGAACTTGTAAGCAAATGGCCCTTTAGAGAAACCAATTTTGATCCAAAAGATAAAATAGGTAGACACTTTTCTAATGAATTTTATGAACGTAAGCTATGAAACGGAGATTATGTTGATAGAAAATGGTTGGTTTACTCTAAAGAGCTCGATAAAGTTTTTTGTTTTTGTTGTAAGTTATTTAAAACTGCGATACTAAAAGTCAATTATTAAATGTAGGAACAAATGATTGGAAACATCTTAGTATAGCTTTGAAGAAGCATGAAAATAGTTCCGAGCATATGGTTAACTTTAGAACTTGGTCTGAGTTGTGGATAAGGTTAAGTACGAATCAAACAATTGATAAAGATTTACAAGAACTTATAAAAAAAGATACTGAACATTAGAAAGAAAATTTAATTAGAATAATTGCTATTATGACATACCTTTTCGTGGAACAAATGAAAAACTTTATGCAAAGTATAATAGAAACCTTTTGGGCATAATTCAAAAGATTGCTGAGTTCGATCCTATCATGAAAGAACATTTTCGTAGAATTTTAGACAAAGAAACTCACTATCATTATGGAATTCATTCAATCAAAAATGAATTAATTGAAATGTTAGCATCTAATGTAAAGAATGCAATACTTAGAAAACTCAAAAAGGCAAAGTACTATTCAGTAATTCTCGATTGCACTCCTGATGTAAGTCGCCAAGAACAAATTACTTTAATTATTAGATGTGTTGATGTGTCGTGTCCTCCTATCAAAGTAGAGGAGTTTTTTTTTTAGAGTTTTTGGTCGTAAATGATATGACGGGATTAGATCTTTTCAATGTGTTACAAGATGTTTTTAAATCTCTTGATCTAGATATAAATATGTTAGAGGACAAGGGTACGATAATGAATCCAATATGAAGGGAAAACATCAAGGTGTTCAAAAAAGGTTACTTGATATAAACCCAAGAGCTTTCTATATGCCATGTGGGTGTCATTGTCTTAACCTAGTATTATGTGATATGGCAAATTTTTGTCATAAAGCAAAAACCTTTTTTGGAACATGCCAAACTCTATATTTTGTTTTTCTAGTTCTACCAAACGGTGGAGTGTTTTGCTTGAGCATATTGATGAATTGGCATTAAAATCATTATGTGTCACTAGATGGGAAAGTCATATAGATAGTATTAAAGCTATAAAAACGCAAGTTTCCCAAGTAAAAAAAGCTTTATTAAAATTGTCTAAAGTAAGTAATGATGGACTAGTGTGTAGAAATGTCGAATCATTGGTTAATGGTGAATTGTCAAGTTTTGAATTTGTTCTAACTTTGGTTATTTGGTATGATATTTTATATAAAATTAATTTAGTTAGTAAGAAGTTGCAGTCTAGTGATATGCTTCTTGATGTCGCATTAAAAAATTTAAATGGATTGGTTAGCTATTTTGAAATTTATAGGGAAAATGGATTAGACAATGCTATTAGTGAAGCTAAACAAATTGCACAAACCATTAATATTGAGCCTGAGTTTAGTATAAAACGTGCTCCTTGCAGGAAAAAACAATTTGATGAGATTTTGGATACTGAAAGAGAACAACAATCTGCTAAAGAACAATTCAGAACTGATTACTTTCTTGCCATAGTTGATATGGCTCCAGTACAATTAAATAGTAGATTTGAACAAATGAAACATTTTGAATCATTTTTTGGTTTCATGTTTAATGCATCAAAGTTAGCTTATTAGGATGATGCCAACTTGAATGTTGTTTGAATCTTGAATCTGCGTTAACAAATGATGAAGATTGTGATATTGATGGTAAAGACTTGTTTATGGAGCTACAAATTTTGCACGAGATGTTGCCTAATGGAGTATATGATGGAGAAAGACCTTGGTAATCAATTGAAATCATGAAGTTTACAAAGAAGATGGATATGTTTCCAGATGTTTTACGTGCATACAATATTTTGTTAACAATACCAGTCATCTTGGTTTAAAATTGTGTTTTGCGATCCAATGCGCTCAAGGTCCAAAAGGCTAATGCGTAATGCGTGATGCGAATGCGAGCGCAATTTAGACGCGATGCTTTTAGTATTAAAAAGTGAAAAAAATATTTATAAATATTATATTTTACTAAGTACCAAGTAAAAGCAACAAACTTATAAATAAATCACTAACATATTCAAAAGTAGATGATAACATGATGTTAAAATATATCAAAATTATACTTACAAGCTATAAGTTATATCCGTAACAAAGAATCATAATTTACTCATAATTAAATCTATAGCAAAAGTTAGTATTATAAAGTTTAGTCAAAGTTGAACAATATATGAGTTCTAGCATTGAATCAAATAAATTAACTCACTTTGTACCTAATAAAATAATATATGTGATTATTATAATTAAAGAAGAACATATGAGTTTTACAACTTGAATCACACAACAGAAAGAAGAAAACTATTCGATTATGCATTAAAGTAAATTAAAGAATTTACTCACTTTGTAGAATCAGTCGCACCACCAGGATATTAAATGAAATAAAATTAGGGTAATTTGGATGTAGGTCAAGAACTATGGTTGTCAATGTGTATTTTTATGGACGTCATTTACTAAGGTCCTTATTAAAATAGTTAGGCTTCGTAAATCAGTTTAAATTCCAAACTGCACTAATTGCGACTATTGCTAGCATTATACAAATGCGATAAATTGCGGTCAATTGCGAATGCAATCTGGAATGGCCTTGCATTAGGTGTCATGATGCGAAATTCCAAATGCAATGCAATGATGCGTGCAATTTGCGCAATGATGCGCGCATTTTTAAACCAAGCCAGTCATGATCGCATCTGCGGAAATAAGTTTTTCAAAATTAAAGATATTGAAGTCTTATTTAAGGAGTATTATGAGTCAAGAAAGGCTCAATGGGTTGGCAATATTGAGTATAGAAAGTGGATTTTTAGCAAATGTCGATTATGACAAGATAATCGTGAATTTGCTTCAATAAACGCACGAACACGTCGTTTTAGGTGATATAGGTGGAGCGAGTAATTCAAAGCTTATGTCATTGTATCGTAACGTTTTACTTAATAAATACGTTCGGCGTGGGGATGATCCGCCTAGCTTAACTGACTAGGTTCCAAACCCCTAAAAGACCGCGTGTTTTTTTTTTATCCTTTTTTTGTTTATAAAGGGGCATATTTTAGTCGGCTCTCCCCGGGCATCAAAAACATCGGAACCGGCCCTGCCAATATATAGTCTAATTGTAATTCATGTCTATTGTTGGATTTGGACATGTAATAATTGGGATGGGTTAGATTGAATTTTAAATGTGTAAATACTACAATTATGATTGGGATAATTGGTACTAGAATAATCGTAAATGTTACACGTAATGCACTAGAACGAATTGGGAAAGTGACTTGAGTCATGTTTACATATTAGATGATGGGTATATAATGAAGTGAAGTTAAGGAAAGTGGTATGAAATAATTATATGTGAAAATTATATGTGCGAAAAGTCGAGTAGACTAAAATGATATTTTGGTATAAATGGAATAGATGGTCAACTTGGGATTAACGAGAAAATGATAAATGCATTATGGAAATTCTAATTAAACATGTACTATATGAACCGGCAAGTATCATATTAGATCTTGTCTAAGATAAAGTGGGATGATAAAGTGCGAGTTGAAAATTGCATACAAGAATGAAAAGTGGGAATGTATAAGTACTTGTTTTTAAAAGTACATGAACTATGCAATGTGTAAAAATTTTAATGTATTAATAGCTTGGATCCAAAATGTTTGTTATAGATGATTCGAGGAAGAGTTATAGTAAACGTTACAAATGTCCTTCGGAGGGATACGTTATAGTAAATCCTACGGGATGCGTTACAGTAAATCTTATGAGATATGTTACAGGTAATCCTATAGGATGTGTTATAAGCACGAGTAAGTGTTATAGAAATCCTTTAGGATGAGTGAATTGCCTTCACTGGAAAAAATTGTCTACTTCCTTTGCATGTGTATTAGCCCTTAGGGGAAATTTTATAGTAAAATGGATCCAAGGCTAAAAATGAGAAAAGCGGAAAGTTATTGAATTTTTGGTCAATGAAGGTGAAGTAAGAAAATATAGAAGGAGTAATAGGAGTATGAATGTTGTGTGAATGCTTAAGTAAGATGATTTATGATCTCTTTATATAAATGGATTGGGACGCCTTTTAATTTAAATAAAGAAATTGTAAATCGCCGAAACATAAGTTTATAATTCCTTACTTACATAGACTGAGACGCCTTTTTATGTAAATAAAGAAATGTAAATGATTGGGCTTATGTGTATCCGGTACGGCATGAGTACGGGTAGAGAGATAGAAAATGGAAACTAAAACAAGTTAAACGTCATAAAAAATAAAATTTGAATAAATAGGAAGATCATGATGGCGTTAAGGTTATGTGTGAAACCTTAAGATAGATGCCTATAATGAGTTGTGCATTAAGTCGAGGAGATGGATAGGTAGGTAATTCCTGAAAAATTAAAAGGAAGATGCTTAAGTAATGCATAGTGTGGGAATTATTAGTACTATTTAAATGGTATTTGTTAGCAATTGAAAATAAGTGACTGATATTGACTTTAGGCCATATGAGTGCATCGGTGAATGGTGTGGAAATGGTGTCGGAATTTGACTTATATAAAGTCAAAATAGTAAAATTTTCAAGTTTCACGTCATCCTTGTTGAAAATTATAGAAATTTTGTGATAGGAAGTGTAGTTTTTTTAGTAGAATGATGATTAAAATGAAGAATTTTCATAAAACGATGTGATACTAATGATGTAGTTCTCATTAAAAAAAATAGTTGATTTTTTTTGTGAAATTATGTGAATTAAGTTAGGTTATTAGTAATGTGACTATGACTTAGTTTGATTGAGATTGTTAATTTAAGTGATTTGTAATAATTGAATGGATAGTAAATGGGCATAGTGGCTATGATGTGGACCTAGGATATAGAAAATTTTTCAAATGGTCGCAAGCATTAAGCAAATTAGATTTCGATGACGAAATCTAAATAAGGGGATAAATTTGTAACACCACAAAAACCCGTTTCTAAGTATTAAATTACATGGATGCCATCGAGTAAGGTTGACTACTAGTCTTATAAGTTAAGGGCTTTACGTGATTGGTTAGTCAAACCCGATAGTCAAACTATAAGTCAAAGTATTATATAAATTGTCTTAGAAAGTATTGTGTGTCACAAATATACGAGAAAAGGACTTATGGGACCATAAATGTCAAATGGCTAAACTTACATAACTAACTTATAATTAGTCACCTCCTAGATAATTCCCATGTTCTTTTCCAAAAATGTTCTAGAGTTATCTTGTGTGTGTGAGGGACGAACCAAGCAAAGAAAAGGGAGAGGAACCATGTAAAAATAATGGTGAAATGATGAGGATATCAAGGTCTTATTCAAGGGTTAAGGCAATAACAATGATCCTACAAGTATGTAATCTCTAATCTTGAATTAATTAGTGATTTATTGAGTTACAATTTAGGTACCAAGATTGGTGGTTTTGAGTAATTGTGTTTCTAAACTAAGTTTTAATGTTTTTATGATAAGAGATTAAGGTTGTTTAATGATCTAAGGGAAATTGTTGATTTTGGGTTATGATGATAAAATGATCATATAATGATAAGAATGAGTTTTAATTATGTATATTAGAGGTGTTAATATGTGTGTGTTGTTTATGGCTTAGGAGACAAGCAAGAAAGATGAGAATAAATTATTGGTAACATAGCTTGGATTTAAGGTAAATAACCAACCTATAATATGTTGTGATATTTGAATGATCACGTGTTTATGTATATTGATTGTTAGGTGGTTGTGTATGGAGATATAGAAGGATTAGAAGCGGTGCACAAACTAGGCTACTTAAGCTCTAGATAATGAGTTTTCTTGGTTTAGTCATGGGACTAATCAAGGTACGTATTTGATTATGAAATATGATGTGATGATATGTTTGTTTGGTTATAAAAAAATTGTATGCAAGTGTTCGGAATATTAGTGTAGAAAGTAAGTTAATAAGCTTGTGGATTGTTAAGTTGAATGGACATGATGTATACGTATACATTTGATTATGTCGTGTATGATAATATATCATTGCGGGTTACTTACTAATCAAAAGCTTACGGTTTAGTGTTTAACCATTTTTTGTAGGTCTTTATGCGAAGAAGGTAAAGCCTTGGTAAGGGCTTAGGATTGGGCACGGGCTCGAAGTATTGGTTATGCGTGTAAGCATAAGTAAGATGTCACGCTTAATCAAGGTTGAACCCCAAACGTTGATGTATATGTGTTAAAAATGGTGTCTTTTAAAGTGTCGAGTTGTATTTTTATTATTATAAAATCATGTATGGTTTAGGAACAAGAGTTGTATGTATGGCTCGAAACGGGTGTTTGGAAAACCCCGTAAATATATGTTCATGGGTGATCGAGACCAAATGTGTTCATGTTAATGAAATATATGAAGTTTTATAGTATTCTGGAAGTTTTCATGTGGTGTCGTGTTTGGGAAGTCAGTTCTTTCAAAAAATATGTAAAGTGTCTTTTTTTGGAAAACACCTGATAAAGGGTCATAAAGCCATACCCGTATGAGCATAAAGCTGTATGCTATGGAAATTGAATTATGAAAAAACCATACGGCTGTAGGCTTTTGAGGGTAAAGCCGTATGCTATACCAGTGGTTTTTCACAAACTTTCTGATCAAACCAAACGGTTGTATGCCCAAAAGCATAAAGCCATATTTCATATGGCATTTTCCAGATTTTGGTTGTTTTCATTATTTTGTATAAAAAAAATCAGCCATGGATCTTTAGAAGTTGTGCCACCTATCGACAAAAAGGTATTTGAGTCTACTTTCATTTAAAAATACTTTTAGAGTCTGAATCTTATTAGAAGTATAAATGATTACTTGAGGCAACGGAAGGTCAAAACCGACATTGTTCTTGTGTAAAAAAATTAGAGTCGGGAAAGGGGCGTTCCAAATAGAAATGTTCAAAGAGTTTTTGAAATCAAAATTTCAAATTAAGGATTTGGGAAAGTTAAAGTATTTTCTTGGCATTTAGGTTTTGGAAATTAAATAAGGTGTTTGTTTATATTAAAGAAAATATTGCTTAGAGCTGTTACATGAGTATGGGTTGTTAGTAGCCAAACTTGTTGATGCTTCAGTGCCAGAAGATGCTATTCTTAAGTATATTGAATCTAATGATAATAAGTGCTTAAAAAAATTGGGAATGATCAAACACTTGTTGAAAAATTGATTTATCTTTACTAAAATAAACCTGATATTTATTACATTGTTCATTGTTTAAGTCAATATATGCATTCTTACTTGAATCACATTTGGAGACTGGGTTTTAAGATACTTAAAAGGTTCTCCAAATTCTGGTATTCAAATTGATAAAAATGGAAATTGTATGCTAACTCAGACTTGGCTAAGTGTCCAGTTACAAGGAAGTCTATGTTAGGTTATTGTGTATTTCTGGGTGATTCTTTAGTATCACGGAAAAGTAAAAAACAATCTATTTTGTCCAGATCATCAGCATAAGTTGAATACAGAAGTATGGCTTCTGCTACTTGTGAAACAATCTAGATTTCTAATATTCTTAGCGATATGGATGTTAAGGGTTTGTAACGTATTGTTCTTTATTGTGATAACAATCCTGCATTGCAGATTGTAGCAAACCCAATATTTCATGAAAAACCAAACATTTTGATATTGATGTGCATTTGGTAAATGAGAAAGTGTCTCCCGGAGTTATAAAAACTAAATAAACTCATACTAGTCAACGATTGCTGATATTCTTACTAAAACACTAGATTGTGGTCAACATAAATTTTTGTGTGAAAAAATGTGTCTCATGGACATGTTTAGAGTGCAAGTTTGAGGGAAGGTGTTGGAATATTAAGTCAAACTTCACTGATAACGTCCGGGGGTCTATACCTGGACAAATGATACTTGTTTTCTAATTGTCCTTCACTTTGAGGGACTTGTTTGTTCATGTTGTATATTTTAGAGATTGATATGCAAAGGTGTAAATCGGTGTTATAAAAGGAAACAAGTTACGGATTTTCTCATTACATACAACTTTGGGTGAATTCCATATATCCCTATTTATAACCTTTAAACTACATATTTGTCCAACTAAAAACCATAATGCCTTGTATACCCAATTTAAACATCAAAGTTGTCATATCTACTCATTTTTACAACTTTGATCATTTTTTTTTTAACTTAGTAGTTATTAATTTAATTTTTGTAGACCATTTTACCCTTCTCAATAGGCGGCAAATATTCCCGCTATATTTTATGTCTAATGTAAATTTAGAAGGAATATAAATAAATATGGTGTTACGTGCATGATCAAACTTGAATGATAAAAATTTCGGCTATGCTATTAATTCCTTTATTAGTTTTTGGTTATTCATCAGTTCATCCTAAAGGTTAGTTTTCTAAGTTTTGGAAGCTATTAATTATGTTGCCTTATGATATTTCTTGTATTCTATACAAGTTCTTCTTAAGAATAGTATGACTCTATTAGTATATATGTTGGGGTTACCTAGTTATGTAATTGTTGCCTACATACACAGATATAAGAGTGTTATAAGAGTTGGGTTGGTTGGATTCGAGTCGATGTTGAAAAGATACACCTGTATCTGACCCTATAAAGCTTTCGGATTGGTTGGGTCTGGGTTCCTTCAGGTTACGGTAGAGGTTAAAATGATTAAACAACTAAAAGAGAAAAAAAAAGTGTTGCTGCAACATTTGTTTGTTTATAGTAGGCAAAGGAAAAAAACTCAAAAAGGAAATAGTAGGCAAAAGAATATAAGATCTATAGACCATTCAGAATATTTTTCCATCGGTTCTATTAATCAATGGTGTGGAGTGTAGAGTTTCTAAAGGGTATAATAGGTATTTATTAGTTGGGCAAATTGCATAAAAGTGTACCCAACTTATAGCCAATTTCAATTTAATGTACTATACTTTTTTTCTTCAATTTAATGTACTCAACTTATTTTTGATTGCAATGTAAGACATATAACGGATTTCTCAGTTATTTTATGATGAAAAAATTACATGTTTCGTCCCTATGGTTTATCCCAATAACATTCGTAGTCCCTATTTCATTTTAATTACGCCAGACGAATGTTTTCGTCCGTTTTTATAGGTTTTCATACGTTTTGTCAATTTTTATACGTTAACTTTTTTAAAGAAATTAAAATTAAAAAAAAAAATTACAATTTAAAAAAAATTAAAAAATAATTTTTTAAAAAAACAACAAAATTTTTAAATTTATTTAAAAATAATAATTTTTTTTAAAAAACTTAAAGTTTTTAAAAAAATTAAAATTTTTAAAAAAAAGTTTTTATCCAGATTTTTAAAAAAATAAAATTTTAAAAATTTTAATCTTTAAAAAAAAAAATTTAATTTTTTTAAAATTTTCTTTTTTAAATTTTAACTTTTTTATTTTTTTTTAAACTTTAATTTTTTTTTAAATTTCTTTCTAAAAAAAATTAAAAATTTTATTGTTTTTATAAAAGTTCATTTTTTTCAAAAAAAATAAATTTTTTTTAAACATTAATTTTAAAAAAAATGTATTTTTTTTTTAAATTTTAACGTATAAAAATTGACAAAACGTATGAAAACGTATAAAAGCGGACGAAAACATTTTTCTGGCGTAATTAAAATGAAATAGGGACTACGAATGTTATTGGGATAAACCATAGGGACGAAACATGTAATTTTTTCAACATGAGATAACTGAGAAATCCGTTATATGTCTTACATTGCAATAAAAAATAAGTTGAGTACATTAAATTGAAGAAAAAAAAGTAGAGTACATTAAATTGAAATTGGCTATAAGTTGAGTACAATTTTATGCAATTTGCTCTTATTAGTTTAAATTTAGCTTTAATTGATTTGATTAAAAATGGGAAGATATGGAAAATTAGTATTTGATTTGGATATATGTGTCATTATTATTTTTGGTTGGGTAAATATGATATTTAAGGGTTTAAATTAAAGATATATAGAATTAAGCCCAAAACATTATCGCTCTCAAAGAACTCAGCCTTCAGCTTCTTTCTCAATTGTTTATCTTTTTTATTTAATCATTCGACTGATTAATATATTGATCAAGTGTCGTTGTATTTTCTGTGTTTGTATTAAGATAGTTCACATCTTGCGACTATCTCTTATCATTTTTCTTGTATTGTAAACTTTGAATAATACTTTAAACTAAGGTAAACTAAAAGGTGGTTGGATGAGTTCATTCATACATGTTTAACAGTTTGAACAACATTAGTAAAAACTAAAAAGCTTTTACGCTTGGTTCAATTAAGGGATGGAAAATGAAAATGCAAATGATATATTAAGGGTGCGTTTGGTATGTTGTCACGAACCACTATGGGTATTAGTTTGATAGTAGTGGTTGGTCCCTCACCTATTACAGATTCATACCTAGCTCTCTTGATGTATATGGAGTATGGAATAAATCTATCGTTCATTCTCATAGTGATGGGCCCCTAATCTTAAACAAGCACCTTGATTGAAATGAAAATTCATTCCGTGATTCTTATTCTGGGATACCAAACGCACCCTAAAGAATGCAAAGGGTAATGAATATCTTAACCCTTAATTTGTAATGCAATGAGTCATTATCTAGTTTAATGCTCAATTTCTTTACCTTCCACCAAACATAATTAATAATTGCTTTTTATATTACTCTCCCTCTAGTACCCTTCATCAAGCATCTTTTAATAGTAAAAAAAACTTTAGAAAAAACTCTCATAAGTGATTTTATCATATCTTTAGCTTTTTCTTCTTTCTCAGAGTATCTATTTAATAGCTTTTTCTATTTAATAGCTTTTTATTATTCTACAAATTCGTCTGACTATGTTTACTTCTTTGCGGTAAAAACTTTTTGAAAATAACATAGTGAACTTTTTGCCGTCTATTAAAGTTTATTTTACTATTATTTATTATTACAAAGCTTTTAAAAGATTTGATCCCATTAAACTAATAACTTTTAGATGACTTTTCTAGCATTGTGGTGATTTTTATATATTTTCTTAGTTTCTTACATTTTTCTTCCATTAAACAAAAAATTCTCCACAAAAATAAAATAAATAAAAAAGAGTTAGGCAAAACAGTATCCACTATCCAATACCCATCAAATCACAACCGCAAAACCCATCCCCAAACATTCGGACCCACCAAACAAAACCCAAAACCCGAATCATATCCAGATCCTCTTTCTTTTCCCCCAACCCTAACCCTAACCGGATCATCCAAATTCAATTTCCAACCCGCTGTAATAAGGTTCGAAATTTTCCTACAATTTTGTCATCTCTAGTATTTCACCCGTTTATATTTTCACCTTATTTATGTTACTGATGTTGAATTTTAGTTTTTTTTACCGTTAGGTTATGTAATTTCGTTAATTTAGTGGTTTTGATTCATAATTAGGATAATTGTGTAGAAAAATGAATTTAAAGTTACTGTTTATGCAATTGATATAAGGTATGCTGCAAAAATGTTGCGTTTTAGTCGTGCTAGTTTTTACGCCGAATTTAAAAATGATGTATTTTGGTTTAGCTGTAAAAGAATCTGGAATGAAATTTTGGGAGTATATTTTCTCGGAACTTGACTAGAGTACTTGTTGTATTGTAAATTTTTTGCGTTTTACTCGTGCTAGTTTCTACGTTAAATTTTTTGTGTTCCATCTTTGTAATTCACTTAATTGTTAAAGTTAAATCACTGCGGGGTGTTTGGATATGCGCTTAATATTATCAATGCGGTTTGAGGCCACAATTGTTAGTTTAGAGTGTTTGTGATTATGATTCTTGTTATCTTATTATATCGGCTCTAAATACTCGGCCTATGAGAAGCATGTAATGAGCTAAGAAAACTATATTATGTACTTATGTAAATTAATGGTTTAGTTTCTGAACTGTTTAAATTTGTTTCAGATTCTAATATATCTATGAATTAAATAGGTTTCCATTAAGCTTATGTGATGGAAATAGTAGCTGAAACTCCGGCTAAGAAACCGAAGAGGTTGACATCTGTCGTCTGGAACCACTTTGAAAGGGTCAGAAAAGCCGATGCATGTTATGCTGTTTGCACACATTGTCAAAAGAAACTTAGCGGATCCAGCAACAGTGGCACTACTCATTTAAGAAACCATTTAATGAGATGTTTAAAAAGGTCCAGTTTTGATGTTTCACAAATACTCGCAGCAAAAAGAAAAAGAAAAGACGACACTGTTAGTATTGCAAATGTCGGATACGATGAAGTGCACGTAAAAGAAGAACCCAATCAACCCATCATGCCGATTTCTTACAAGTTTGACCAAGAGTCAAAGATGGAAGAAGCTATTAACTTCGGAAGTGTTAAGTTTGACCAAGAAAGAAGTCGTCTTGACTTAGCTCGTATGATCATGATACATGATTATCCACCGGCTATGGTGGAGCATGTCGGGTTTAGAATATTTATTAAGAATCTTCAACCAATGTTTGAAGTTGTGACCAGTAGTGTTATCGAGGCTGACTGTGTGATTATTTACGAAAAAGAAAGACAAAAAGTGTTTGATATTATACACAATTTAAATAGCAAAATCACTCTTGCTATCGGTATGTGGTCTTCACCGGATAACGCTGAGTACATATCTTTAACAGCAAACTACATCGACGATAACTGGAAGTTGCAGAAAAAGATTCTAAATTTCTTGACTTTAGATTCATCACAAACGGAAGATGCTTTATCAGATCTAGTCATTAAGTGTTTAATGGATTGGGATGTTGATCGTAAATTGTTTTCAATGACACTTGATGATTGCTTCAGTTATGACGATATAGCTTTGAGGACTAAAGATTGGCTCTCACAAAACCGACCTCTTTTGAAAAAGGGTGAATTGTTTGATATGAGATGTGCTTCACATCTCGTGAAGTCACTTATTCAAGATGCTATGGAATCTCTTAAACCCGTGACGGAGAAGATTCGTGAGAGTATACGGTTTGTAAAAAGTTCATTACCGGCACACGGAAAATTCGATGAGTTTGCTCAGCAGGTGGGGGTTAATACTGAGAAACGATTATTTCTTGATAATCCGATGAGGTGGAATTCAATGTATGTTATGCTTGAAGCAGCTTTAGAATATCGAAGTGCTTTTTATTTACTTCAAGAAAATGATCCCACATTCTCAGTATCTTTATCTGATGAAGAATGGGTATCGGTGAGTACCGTTGCATCGTTTATGAAGCTACTTATTGAGATCACAAACAGCTTCTCAGTAAGCAAATATCCTACCGCTAACATATATTTCCCGGAAATATGTGACGTTCATATCCAATTGGTTGATTACTGTAAAAGCCCGGATGAATTTGTTAGTACGCTTGCAGCGAAAATGAAAATTAAATTCGACAAGTATTGGAATAAATGTGGGTTAGGTTTAGCTATTGCAGCTATTTTGGATCCGAGATTTAAGATGAAGTTGGTGGAGTATTACTATAAACAGATATACGATAACGAAGCTTCTGATCGTATACGGGAAGTTTCCGAGGGCATTAGGGAGCTTTTCAACGAGTATTCTATTGACCCGGGTTCAATCAATGACGAATCAGGTCAAGCTGGTGGTGGTTCCCATGGTACCGATAATGTCACTCGGGACCGGTTAAGGGGTTTTGATAAGTTTTTACATGAGACTTCAAACCATCAAAGTGGGGCTTCAGATCTTGATAAGTATTTAGAGGAGCCCGTTTTTCCAAGAAACCATGATTTTAGTATTTTAAATTGGTGGAAAGTTCACACACCAAGGTGCCCGATTTTGTCTATGATGGCGCGTGATATGTTGGGTATACCTGTGTCGACTCTTACAGCTGAGCTGGCGTTCAGCACTGGTGGTAGAGTGCTTGATAATCATTTGAGATCGGTTGATCCGGATATCCGTCAAGCTTTGATTTGTGGGCAAGATTGGCTGCGAATGGAACCTGAAGGTATAAAATTTAGCTGGTGATTTAGTTTATTAGTCTCGTTATGAATCTTCACATTGACATCGCTGTTAATCTTCATTTATTATTCTCTTCTTATCAGATACCAATGCGTCGAGTCTTTCCGTTGTTCCCCTTGCTATTGAATTGACATAGTTGTCATCGTCTCACAGGTATAATTTGTTACTTGATGATTTATCTTTACATGGCTTTTTTTTTAATCCATTTTCTTAAGAACTGGTTGATTTGGGATATGTTCTCTCTACTGGGCCAAGTAAAAAGTCTAGACTAATAACAAAAGGTCAAATGACCAGATAAAAATTAGTCAAGTAGGAAACAGGCCAAAGGTTGCCCAGTGTGTATTTATAAAGCATATATAACACACATGACACATATATGTACAAAACATAAACTATGGCACTAAAAAGTTTCGGATCAACTCGTACAAATTTTCATTCGTTTTGACCCGTGACTGAACATTTCTTGTTTTGGTTATAATGATATGCTTCTTTTTTTCTATTATTTGTTGTGATGCAAGGTTGCTGAATTTGATGCATATAGATCACAAGAAGTCGGGTTTTACTACAATTACTTCCAATTTTGGACAGATTGGTGACTCTTTCGTGTTCACTTCACTGGTAATTGTCGTTAGACCTTTGCATAAAGTTTGCTTTTTTATTGGTGGTCAGTAAATTGACATTAATAGAGGTTTTTTTTTTTTTTTTTTTTTTTTCTTCAAATTATGATTTTTCATCTATAAGACTTTGCTAATATGAAAAATTACTTATTTTAATGGGCGACTGAATTGGATTGTACTTGGTGTATTTAAATTGTTATCTGGGATAAGCTATTCACAAAGTTGGTCATTAGTTTTGTTTTGACTACGAAACAAACTCTTAAGGTTTTTAAATTCGGTATGACTGTACATAATTACATCGTTAGGGGATACCTGTTGGGTTAAAATTGTAGAAAATAAAAATTTGCAAGATTTTGGTTAAAGTTTTCTTGTTTTTATTGTTCTAGTATTGTATTAGTTCCATGGGACCATACCTCTGTGGCTCTGTATCAAATACATTTTCACTGCTATTTGGCAAAGATAATAACAGTAGAAATTAGACCCGGCAGGCTGACAATCTATACCCAAACGGGTCTAGATGGGTTTATATGAAAGAGTGATAACTTGTACGTATATGTTAGTATTACAGGACCGTTGGACCCAACAATTTTGAAAGTGACACAAGTAGACCTAAGATATCTTAAGAGTTTTGTTTAGACTATCATCAACGTACAAGTTATCAAGTTTCATATAAACCCATTTAGGTCTTTGATTGCCCGGTACTAGAAATGTTGAAGCATATATAATTATATACATAATATGTCATGTATTTTGCCTCTCTTCTATAATTACAAATGATCTGTAGCAGTTGAATTGATTAATACTAGTTATCTATGTTAGTTAAATTGATTAAAGCAAGATGGTAGCCAACCCGTAGGTAAAGGACATGTAACTCATGGTTTGAATCTATGTCAGCAAAACAACACTTGCTCAATTTTTAATTGATTGTTGATCGATACTGAGCATATAAAATTTCTCACATTAATTTTCCAAGTTACCGTAACTAAAATTATGTACAGAAATAAAATAAAACAGTTAATACTTATTAAAGGTTACATGTTATGAGAAATATAATTCTTGCTCATTCTATTTGCAGTAATGTGTTATGAAACAGATCACCGGTTTTCTTGTTTATTACAAGCTATTACTGGTGTTAAAATTGACTTGAACAAAAAAATTGGTATTCCAGAGATATAACCATCAATCATGTCTGCTACATTGTTAGAAAGAAAAAACTGAGTTTCCGTCCTTTAAGAAGCAAACATTTCCTTAAACATGACTTAACAACACATCTCGGGGTTAAAGATCTACATGTCTTGATGCGTCCAGTATTTGTATCATACAACTACATATGCATATGAAGGCTTAAAACATGTATATATGTAGAAAAATCCTATCTTTATTAGACCCTGTGGCTGTTAGATTTTTTATAACACGTACTGTGAATCTTTAATAGGTTTGATGTTGTGATATCTTTTCAGAATTTTCTATTACTATCTTGATGAGGTTGATGTAATTAATGGTGCGCTTGTTTTTCTAAAGGGTTTTGATTAGAATTTGGATTTGGGATAGGGTTGAAAGAAAATTATGAAAGAGAAAATTTGTAAGAGCACTCACAACAATAACACCATAACACTAATAACACCGTCCACGTCAGCGCCACATCAGCTTTACCATTTAACATTAACATCCTCAAAAAACACCCACAACAATAACATCCTAATAACACCATAACACCACTAATATTTCATATTTTCAATTTCAACCCCTAAACTAAATCAAACACTTCATTTTTTAAACTAAAACAAACATTTCATTAAAACTTAAAACATATTACAATACGAGACTAAAAAAAAATACAACGAAATAAAAAAAACCATACAACGAAATAAAAAAAACCATACAACGAAATAAAACGTTACAACAAATTAAAGGAAATGACGAGAATACGATCTACTGACGAGGTTTCAAGTTATATTTTGCGATGATTCGATCTTTTTCGTCATTGATCCACTGCACGACCATTGGATCTTGCCTCGCAGTAGGCGTCATCAAAAACTTTATTTCTTCCAACCGGGTTATTGTCAGATCTTTTTCCTGCGCGGCCCGATACGCCGCTTCGGAGACTTCTCGTTTCATACGAAACTCGTTTGCCATAGTTTCGGTGAAATAAGCTGACGAGCTCGTTCCTCCAGTGCTTGTTCCCCCAGTACTTGTTGTAGTCTCGGATCTTGCTTTCTTGGTAGCACGTTTCTTTCCCATGGGGCGAGGTTGTTCATCTTGACCAAACAAATCCTCGTTTGTTTGGCTTGGGACTTCGCCGGTTAAATCGACCGGTTCCGGCGTGTTCCATTTCTTATAATGACGCCAAACCTCCCAAGCGTCTTCGAGGCCAAAAGCTGATCCCTTGGTTTCCTCACGATACCATTGCTTTGCCCGTTGCATCACATCCAGCTCACTTTCCCCGCTTCGTTGATCCCGTTTCGAACGTTTGTAATAAGAGTTGAACTTTGTGCATATGCCGTTCAAAGTTTTCCACTTGCTTGACAGCATGTCCTTGTTGCACCGTTGAAAGTTGTTTTTATTGAACTCATTTCGCACCCGATACCAAAACGTATCCCTGGGTTGACACTTTCCAACTTTCGGATCCTCCGAAACAGCTATGTAACATGTTGCAAGTAATGCTTCCTCTGCTGGAGTCCAACGTGAGTTAACAACAACTTCGCCTTCATCAGAATCAACTGGTTCGGGCTCGGGGTCTTTGGATTTCTTTGATTTTCGCTTAATGCGACCTTTTCCTTTTTTTGGAGGAGACGTGGGTGTGTCAGCAACATCATGTGTTTCAGTTTGTGATTGTTGTGATTGTTGTGTGAATTGTAGGTTTTGAAAGTTAGAGTTTAAGGTGGTTTGTTGGTTTTGTTGTTGCCAATACAGAAATGCTTGATGTTGTTGATACATTTCTTGGCTCGATAAGCCTAGTGGGTTGGGGATTGAAGATGAACCGGCGTTCGGGTTAGATGATGAACCCGGGTTTGAGGGATTCCACCCACTAGCAAGAAGATTGTAGAAAGTATCGTCGTTGCCTCCCGACATTGTTTTTTTTTGCAGTTAATAGAAGTTGAAAGATTGAGAGAATGAAGAGGATTTAGTAGTGGAAGTGTGAAAAGAAATGGTGTTTTAATTGGGTATTTATAGTGGTAAAAAAAGGTTTTTGAAAATTTTTTTGAAAAATAACGGCTAGTAGCCGTTTAGGGTGTTTTTTGAATTTTTTTTTTGAATTTTTTTTTTTTAAAATAACGCCCGTTGCTTTGGCAACGCGGGCTTCCTTTCTTCTCTTTAACGCCGAGGTCACAACAAGGGTAACGGCCATAACGCCGTTTTTTGTGCTATAACGCCGTTATGGCGTTACTATTGGGAGTGCTCTAATAGTATAAAAGTTGTTTGTTGATATGGGTGTAGTATTTTAAAGGGGCAATTTCATATTTCTCCTTTTTTTAGTTGGAAATTTCATATATACCCAAACATGCATTAAAAACATTATACATTATGCATGCATTCAATACTTGCACTTTGGGTATATATGAAATTAATCATGAAAGTAGCGTGATATATGAAATTAATCCTATTTTAAATTAATATAATTCTACTAAAAAATAACAAGAAATGGGAAATAAAATAAAATTTAGACTGTAAATGAATATGGGCTGTGAATGAATATGGGCTCACAAAACATGTACTTAAGTTAAGAGTGCTAGGTGAACCAATAAATGTTATTCATAAGTCGCAACATTTTTTCAATAACACCAATAATTAAAACATTTCCTTAGCAATAAAACTAACAATTGTTATTGGTGTATGTGGATCTCACCAAAACATCACCAAAAATACCTCACCATAATAACAATAACAATAAAGAAGGAAACAGACCAACAAAGCTTGTCGGTGAAATGGCGAAGGAACGAATGGCTCCAGGGCCAGGTGCAGGATGGCGGCGAATGGCGATGCCGTTGGTCTTTCTTCAGTCGAATGGCGGGCAACGATACCCTATATTGTACTCTTATAGATGAAAACCAACGAGAGCAACTAGGTTTTGTATAGTCCCAATATTTAGGCATGATGCCAACATTTAGATCCTATATTTGTCTACCAAACAACTTTAATGATGCCTAAAACTATCTATATACTCAAAACCCACAACCCAAACTGCCTCTAATACTCCGTATAATTATGGGGAAATTGCGTATATAATAGCTACATAAGCACTAATCCTAAATTGGGTAATTATGACCACACGGGTCGACATGAACTTTTAACAATCATAATCACACAAGTAAATATGATCATTAACCATAAACTACGGGTACATTTAAATAGATATCATAGATTGTTTATTTGTTAGTCTTGTTTATCACTTAAATAACTATGGTATATTAATAAGAGGTGATATGTACACCATCAAAAGTGTTGTGGATATCACAAAATCATATTAGTGATGCACATAGTACAACACTACATAATGCATAATTGTGGTGTGCACATCACTTTTGATGGTGTGCATATCAACTCCCTATATCAATTAGTACATTTAAATGTATTTTTACTAGACGAATCTCTCTTAAGCATTTTATCAAATACTTTTTGTGCACTAAATATGTTTAAAACGTTATTTTTAAAATGCGACATCTCCCTCATATTATATCGAAATTTAGTGATTCAATTTTATCTGTAAAGAACGGCCAAAAATGTACAACTGTCATGTTTTAAGTTTTGCGTTTAAGTTAGACAAAATTATGCTCAAAATGACGAAAATCAATACCCACTGAAAATCTTTAAAAAAAATGTTTCGATTTATATTTCAAGATTTATATCAAATAAAAGAGAATTAAATTCTGAAAATAAGGGTGAAATTAGTTTTTCGTAAAAGTTTTTTGTATGAAAATTAACAATTTTAAGTTTGAATGTGAAATTAAAAAACATGTTAAATGACCAGACTGTCAATTTGATTAGAAATATTGTAAATAAAAGAGAGAATGATAAGGTTGCCACGTGTCACACTTTCTGTATACCCTCTTAGGCTGATGCTAATGGTAACCGTAAATTTTCTGGTCACCTCCAACATATCAGCATCACATCAGTTTTCTCTCTCCAAGACTACACCAAACCTCAATTTGCTAATAAGGCAACCGCAACCACAACAAAAAACATACCTCATAATAACTAAGTATAAAAAATACACACACAAAAGAGATTGAATCTTTCTGCTGGCTGACAAACCACAACTTTAAAAAGATTGGGGTTGACCGGTCACCAATTCAGTTGAGCTAATGAAAGGAACTCGATTGAGGGTATTCGGATACCATTAGCATTGACCTTATAAAATATTTTTGAAGATGTACAAATAACCTATCCCGACCAAAATTTGTAAAACTCTTTATTTAAGTGAAGGGCTAATGATCAAAAAAAGTACTATACTTGCCACACTTTCCTCTTCAGGGTAGCGAACAAATTTTTTTGCTTTCGTGGGTATTATACTTTCAAATTTATCCTCTTTAGGGTATTTTGCAAAAAAGTTTGACATTTTTGCCCCTCTTACCCACAAGAGCAAATGATAGCAAGTATGATACTTTTTTTTTATCATTTGCCCTAGTTTTTATTATGTTAAATTTTGGTTATGTATTAAGATAATTTATTTAATGATTTATAATTGTGTTAAATCTATGATAAAAATGTTTTGTTTTAAGTTTACACTATTTACTTAACAAGATACATTTTTGTAATAATTTAATATATACTTAAAAAAAGGAAAATTAAAATTATTCGGACAATAATAAAAACAAACAACATTTTTTCATTCAGATTCAGACATTATAGCTACCTCTTATTAGTAAGATGTGGTAGTCAGATTCAGATGCGGTAGTCAGATTCAGATGTGTAACATCTTAATCAAACAAACACACCCTTAATCTAGTCATAGTATACTCTCTAGTCTATGCTTCAACAAGTGACGAACAAAAATTTATATGCAAGTACTTCAGGTTGTGATATAATTCCTCCTAATTTAGCGGAAGCGTTAAACCTAATTCGGTTTAACGCTTGAAGCGTTAAACAACTTGAAGTGAATTAGGGCAAATGATAAAACAAAACATTTTTATCATAGATTTAACACAATTATAAATCATTAAATAAATTATCTTAATACATATCCAAAATTTAACATAATAAAAACTAGGGCAAATGATAAAAAAAAATATCATACTTGTCATCATTTGCTCTTGTGGGTAAGAGGAGCAAAAATGTCCAACTTTTTTGCAAAATACCCTAAAGAGGATGAATTTGAAAGTATAATACCCACGAAAGCAAAAAAATTTGTTCGCTACCCTGAAGAGAAAAATGTGACAAGTATAATACTTTTTTTTGATGATTAGCCCTTAAGTGAAATACCTTTTTATGTTCAAAAACAAAAATGAAATACCTTTCTTCTTTATATCTGTTGCTTTCACGTGCTGAAAAGTGCAAAATATCAACTTCTTTTCTTGAATTTAATCGAGTGGTAAGTTGGTACATGTGAAAGACAAGGAGACAACAAAACTCAAATCGTACGATATTAATTTTGGCTGGATACAGTTATCCAAATCAAGTTGAATCAAGTCTCGATTGTCTGGATCTAAGATAAGGGTATTGTTAACCGTATCCCGAATTAACATACACCCAAAATTTGTCTACTTCCCGATTTAACAAGCTTACTAAATATATATAAATAATGCTTCATTACACCAATGAAAACGTTCCTCCTTTACTTCTCTTTTTAGCTAAATTTTAAAAACAACAATTTTTTCACACCTATATACCATTTATCTTACAAATGCCTCTAGCGAAGCTTGAACCCACAATCTCTAGATTGATGAGCAACTCATATACCACTAGACCAAAAGATTTAAATAGTAAGTGCATACCATAAATTTGTGAAAAACTTACTCTGTTCATTTCAAAATAACCTTCCTTTAGAAAAAAGGATATCATGTTGAGGTTTTTTGACATTGAAAATACACGTGGGCTTTTGATTTCTAATTTAAACATATTGGTCAATTATTTATTAAAAAGACTTTATAAGCCGTCCACCGTCTAACTAGTCGTTTGTTTTTATTTTAGAGAGAATTGTTTATATCTCTTTTAAGGCTCAAAATTACATATATATTCAACTTCAACTTATAATTGTATATTTATCTTCTCAAAAAGTCAAAATTTTCATATATATCCATTTTAAATTTATAATTGCTTATATATCTTTCCTAAATCTTAAATATGTCATATATATCCAAATAAATATTTAATATAAACTTATAACTTTATAATACGTGACAACTATAATTATAAAAAAAAAATATATTATTTAAAAATATCTTTTCTTTATTTACAAACTTATTAGTAATAATATAGTATTTCATTGTAAACATATTTTATCTATTATACATATATAACAATCATAATAATCTATGTTGAATTTATTTACAAAATAAGAATATAATTGAGAAGCTTAAATATTAGTTCTAATAAATTAGTAGCGTATACAAAAAGAAAAACTTTAAAACTTGGTTTTGCTTAGAAAAAAATATTACATTTTATAAACGTTGAAATTTCAACCACATGTGACCTTGGTGCACGGGACAAGAATTTTAATAGTGTGGTCATATGTCCAACAAACATGCATGTCTATGGTTCATGGTCCATGTCATTTGGTGCCGACATAGTTGGAGTTTTGCACCATAGTAAGCATAGGTCTAAGGAATTGCAAAATCTCAAATATGTTTTCAAATTCATGTTTCGTATCATTATCATATACTGTACTAGCTAAATGACCCGTCGGGTTTTTTTAAGTGAACAAACAAATAAATAATGTTTTGTATATTGTGCAATTAGATGTTGAGAAAAAAAAATTACATGAGTATACATCTTAAGAAAGAAAAACTTCCGTGCAAATTAAAAATATGATCAAATATTGTAGTTTTTGAATTTGATGAATTTAATATTGTTGCGAGAATCCAAATACATGTTTGATTCATTTGTAGATTGGTCGAGCTGATCTTTACTAATTATATTAATAAGAAGACGTCAAGTGTAAGAAAATCGTCAGCATATTTAAAATAAAAGTACTCATAAACTTTTTATATCACGTCATGAACTATAATTACATTTACACACAAACCAAAATCCATAAAACGAGCTTAAAAACTTAGAATTTAGGTATGAATTGTGAGGTTTATTCGTTTAATATTTATTGTTTTAAAATTCATAACAAAAGAACTTTGTTAAGTTTATTTATCTCATACTCTTTTGATGGGGCATGCATGGTCAAAATAGACTAAGAAAAGATGAGAAAGTATGCCAAAAAAAACTTTCAAATAAGCTTAACTCTATTTCATCTCAATTTAAAAAAAAAAAAAAAAAAAAAAAAAAAAATAGAAAAGTAATTTTTGTGTACTCTTATTCACTTTCCTCTTCTCACCTAAAACAATCTCGATCAGGAACACGATTTGTTTTTTATTACCATCCCAAATCTATTCGGGAAGATGTATTTTTTATAAATAAAAATTATACTACATATGAAATTGACACGTGCCAATAAAATGATGCGTCATTTTATTGATTTCATATGGTTTTTAGTTTTTTTTCGGTTGAACCAGTGAACCGATTGAACCGGCTCGAGTCTTTTTTCTGTTTGAACTTACCAATTCGATTCGGTTTTCAAACCGCTGTTATGGAATAGAAATATGAATTGGAAAATGATAGGGAAACTTAAATTATGTGTTTAAATTCATGCCTAAACCATATGTGGCATGATCTTGATTGTTTATGAAAAAGTAAGATCCTTAACTGTAGTCATCAGGATATTAACACGCGGTGTTAAACATGAATTTAAACACATCTTTAAGTTTCTCGATCAGGACTCATATGAATTATCCTTTAGTTTTGGGCAATGAATTAATTCAACGATGAACATAACCTTGTTGTTGGTACATATATGTCTTAAAACAAACGTCATATTAAGCATGTGTCATGTGTAGAGAATTGTACTAGACAAATCTAAATGTACTGATGGAATATATTCTAAAGGCCAACTCGCTTTAGAAATCTAACTCGAGTGTCAGCACATATATTGTACATTGGGACAACTTATTTAGACCCACTCATAGGAGATTTCGTGAGGCTCTGTGTATTGCTGGTTTGGTTGGTGTGCATCGCGGTTTGTAATTTTGACCAAACCCTCCCTATTGTCACATTATAGGGAGGGTCTTAATAACATAACCCTTGTACATTATATGTACTAGAAGGGTACCCGCGCAATGCGGCAGCGGGTATCCATTTTTTGTTTGGGAAAATGTTGATCTCGTGAGATTGGAAGTGAGATACTGAGTGTTTTGCTTGTGGTTGTGTTGTTGTTTGTGGGTATTTATATCCCATAAGTTATAGTATAAATTAAAAGCATGAATTAAAAATGTATTAATTATTAGGCGTTTTTTTAAAAATTATATTGCAGTTTTCTTTTTTCATTAAACATGTTTAATGCAAGATATCTGTTACGAATTGAGCTCTTTAAGACATTCAAATGAAATTCAGACAATTCAAATCTCATTTACTAATGACTCTTTAATTTCCTATTAAAGAAATATTTTTGATCTTAATTTTTTTAAGACTTCTTATATTAGAAAGTCCCAAATATTTTATATAGTAGTATATAGATTGTTAGGGAAATCTACAAAACTGTGAATCAAGCTACGGAGTAACACCTAGTTTTTAAATTTAACTTAACTTTATGTCAAATAATAAAACTAAGTTTTATTTTATTTTGAGTAAAATGACGAGATTGTCCTTACTTTAAATGAGAATTATCAATTATGTCATTAACTGTAAAAAGGCACTTTTTTTGATGTTAATTACATAACCGTCGTCTTTTGATCATATGCATATGCATATGTAAAATTATAAAGTTTTTAATCAAACAATTTATATCCATAAACGTATTTTTTTATTCTTTTTAATTTGATATATTATCTTTTGTAAAAGCATTTTTTTTAGCAATTTTTTTCGAAAAATATCATAATATATTCGTAATAGAAGATATTTTGATAACTTAAAAAACCCATAAAATTACTCAGTTGCGAAGTATTACGAAAAACTACGAAATCAATTGATGAATTTCTCCTTAAAAAGTTTTTCTCTTTCCTACTTTTATGTCACCAAAGTATAAAAATCTTAAAATTTAATCTTCCTTTTTTTGAGTTCAAATTTGCTCCATATATACAATTAAAAAAAAAGATTCTTCAAATTTTAAGGTTTGAAAAACTCATTCCGTAAAAAAAATTAGCGGTGGCGCGTACAGAACCAAAAGCCTAGAACTAAAAATAAATGCGTAGATAATGATGTAATAGTGTGTATGTAAAAACTCGCACTTTTCTAAATAATCGTCTTTCGAGAAATTATGTTTGTATATCATTTGCGAACTTTCCTGAGCTCAATTGACGTGAAAACGAGAAAGCTATCTCGCGAAACGTGAAAATTAGACAGCGCGTACCGGCACAACCGTAACCTCGTTAAACCATTCAATTTCTATTTGCGAGAAAGTAGTCAAATAAATATTCATTTTTACTGGAAAAATTATTCCGAACGCAATGGCGTAAGTCTCGTAATTTTTATCGAACGTTTATTCCTCCGAATGTGTTCCGAACCCCTTTGACGAAAAGTATTACTTGTTGTCCGTTTTAGTCCCTGTGATATTTTACCCTACCTTCCCTAAGCTTTAGCAATTGACAAGTTCAACCTCTCCTAGAGTATAAATACTTTCTTTTCTCTCTCTACCCTCATTATTTCTCACACACTAATAACTTTACTCCCACCTCTCTCTAAAAACGTCCGGCCACCGCCAACCACCACCGGCCGCCGGCTACTGCCGCCACGAGCTGTTGTGCGTCGCCCAAAAAATGCACCACTCTTCCCAAACGATAGATTGGGCCCTTGTGGTCGTTTCTATGCATTGTACTCGCGCTCAATCCTTATAACGCGCCCTAAATCTGAAATTTTAGATTCAAAATTCTAGGGTTTTTATTTTTAAATGAGTATAAAGAGGTTTCACGTTGTTTGGGGTTACATCCGAGAGCCACCGCCACCGTTGTTGTGGTCATGGCCACCACAACCGCCACCACAATCGTGCCACTCCTCCTCGTCTCCTCGCCTCTTTTCTTTTCTTTCTCTCTCGATTTCCATCGTAAGCCAAAGAACCATGTTTGTTATCTTGATATTTTTTTTGTGTTAATTTTCGTGGATAAAAACTGATTTAAAAAGTGTTTTTTTATAAGATTTCGTGTGGTTTTGAAAAGAATAAACTAGTAGTATTCATGTGTGGTAAGAATCGTTTCGAGTAAAATGGGTGTTGTTTATTGCTTAACCGAGCTAAGTTGACTTAGTTGAGTCGGGCTCGCTTGAATAACTTGCTTGCTTGAATCGTGTAGATAAATTTTGAAATGGTGTTTGGTTTTGTTATGTGTTGTCGGGTAAAACCCGTATGACCCAGTTTGTAAGGTGGTGGTATGTTTGATTCAGATTGGTAACTGAAACGCCCAGATTTTTATATATATATTTAAAAATCTGTAAACTGTATACATTGATAAAACTAGCGGAAGCGTATTTTCTACATCATGCGGGTTTATTTCAGACGTCCCGTTAAAATACTAAACTTTACAAAAATACATAACGATGACTCTTTAAACTTGGTAAAGAAGCTTGTTCTTGATTTAGGGGCATTCCAAACTGATAACAAATGATGGAAACGAGAAACTCGTTACCTAACCCGCGAGCTACACCATTTTAACCCATTACGCCCCATTTAGCATGTACATGTTCTCATCTTGCATACCTACAAAAATATAAACTGAGAACGGTAAGTCTATAAGACTTAGTGAGATAACGGAACTGTATTAAATCATAAACTGAACATAAGCATGATGCTGAATAAGTATATATAGTACTATTCTGACTACATGAATCATAATATTAACTAATTGCATAAGCACAACACTGAGTGATTAAATACATGATACACCATGTTACTGATCGAGTACATAAGCATACTGAGTGCATAGCTGACTGCATAACTAAGCACATACTTAGTGCATAACTGACTGAGTACATAAGAACATAGTGAGTGCGTAAAGCACATACTGACTGAGCGCATAAGCACATACTGACTGAGTGCATAAGCACATACTGAGTACTTTTAGTACTATACTGGCTGAGTGCATAAACACATACTGACTAAGTACTTATAGTACTATACTGACTGGATACATAACTGACGAGCCATATAAGCTTGTTAATCATCCATATAGGATGTCTGAGTTCCGATTTTGGAACATTCACTATTCTAAGGCTCGATTCTCCACTAAAGAGGTAAGCTAAATACTTACACTTGACTATAACATGATACTAAGCTGGGCTAGAACTGAGACTAAGCTGAATATAGAAACTGAGCAATAATATAGTTACAAGGTTAAACCAAGACATGATACTAAAATTGAATTAATTACAAAAATTGTACTATAACATAAACCGATGATGAGTTATAACTTGATGCTATAGCTGAACTATAATATAAAGCTGAACCACTATAAACAAAATGCTGAGACCGCTATGACATATAGCTAAGTTTTCGCTATAAATAACATTGAGGTTGAGCCACAACATACTACTGAGTAAATCGGGTCTACTTAATACTAAATATGGCCAAACAGGTCAACATGATAATTAATATGACCAAACGGGTCAACTTGGGTCAACTTGATGTTTAATATGACCAACGGGTCAACTTGATACTTAATATGACCAAACGGGTCAACTTGGGTTAACTTAATGCTTAATATGACCAACGAGTCAACTTGATACTTAATATGACCAAACATGTCAACATAATACTTAATATGACCACACGGGTCAACATGATACTAATATGACCAAACATGTCAACATACTACTTAATATGACCCAACGGGTCAACATGATACTAATATGACCAAACATGTCAACATACTATTTAATATGACCCAACGGTTCAACATGATACTAATATGACCAAACATGTCAACTGTTAGGAATTGGAAATTCCATGTTAAAGTGTGGGTCACCCAAATTATAGTCTAGCATATGTTAGATCATAGACTTGTAGTTATTTACGTTGTTTAGTAGTTAATTAGTTAGTTTGTAGCGTAGTTTAGTTTAGTGTAACACCGTTGAGGAAGGACGGGTCTTTACCCACTGTATACCTGATCCACAGGCCATCAGGAGGTCGTTATGTCTGTAACTATAAATACCCCTTCCATCCATGGAAGGGGTAGAGCTTTTCATTTAATCTAACCTTGCATTTTGTGAACCAAGTCTCTAGCAAGAAACTCCCTCTCATCTCTTTCTCTCTAACTATGGCAAACATGTATTTTCATCATCCAAGACCACCCGAATCATCAACACAATAAATATTACGATCCTACAAATGGTATCAAAGCCAAGGTTTTGTGTTGTGTTGATTTATGGTGGTTTTTTTTGTACTTTGTTAAAACTGTTTATGCATTGCTTTTGGTCGGAAAATTTATTTTCTCATGATACTTTGGTACAACAGTGTTTAACAAAGTCTTTGTAATCTTTTTGGTTCGAAAATTGTTCTTACATTATTTTGGTATAACAGTTTTTGTGTATCTGGTTTTGGTCAAACTGCTTTTCAACGTGGTCAGTTTAAGTGGTCTCTTGGTCAAATCTGAATATCAATATGGGTCAAAAGATGCATTGTTATAAAACTTTTCTGGGTTTACAATCTGGTCAAGTTCTGGTGGTCAAAATGGGTATAAAGCAGTCTCTTTGTCATATTTTCTAGGTTTATATGAAGCTGGTCAGAAAAGTAGTCAGAAAACTCATCGGAAAAAGTCATATATTGTTAGCGACTTGTCACAAAAACAGTCCAGATGCAATGTCTTTTAATATAGCGACTTGTCCAGATTTTGTGTACTCTAAGCGTGTTGACTATTGAGTCAACCGCAGCTAGCGACTTAGTCGTAGCGACTTAGTCGTAGCAACTTAGTCGTAGCAACTTAGTCGTAGCGACTTGTGTCAAAAAGGGAATTTGTGACAGAAATGATGAAGAAGATGAATAACAAACAAGACCTAAGACGACAAGACCATAGACCACAAATAACATACACCAAATACCAAACGACTCGTGTGACTTCAAGGTTCTAATTTCATCACCAGTCCAAGAAGAAAGAAAAAATGAAAATAAATCGAATGGTAAAGTTACTGAAAGACTAATTCGATCCAAAAACAATAACAACCATTTTATCCTAACCTCATTTCAATCAAATCCTTATCTCATATCCCATCCTCCTTCTCCTCTAGCAATATCAAGACTCGAAACATAAATGATAATTAGATCTCTAATCGATTCAATCTTTTTTAAAATCTTCTAAAGATTTTTTCAATTGATAGAATATCATCATTGATCTCTTGTGTGTGATGCTATCCGAATCATTCAAGAAATAAAACATAACAAGTTTGTTACTCTTATTTCTTTGATTCGTTCTAAGACCATACTCAAAATGGAAAGACTAAAACAACTCTTAAACCTACCCGAGACCATTTTATAATGATCTTGAAGATGTTTCCCTTAAAACTACACCGTGTAAGATCGAGCAAGAAGAACATCCATGGGTTTGAATGTTGTTTAAGGGTTGTGATAGATGAATGAGATGGTTAACTGAGATGAGATCTGCTTTTGGAGAGTCATGTTTGATGAGTTGGAAAATGATAAGATGTAGGCGGATTATTAAAAGTGTGTGCTTAGGTTTTGGAATAAGTCAAATGATAGGGTTGCCTGGTTTATACCGTTTTATTAGGAGACTCTTGGATCGGGTTTTGATTTTTGTTAAGCTAGATCGTGGGCTTCACAATATCAAATGGTATGTTTATTGGATTTGGTGAGATTTGTGCTTAATTTTAACATGGGCCGAGTTTATTGCATCTATTAGTCATGGACTGAAGATTAATACTGGGCTGACTTTTATCAAATATTGTATACGATTTTTTTTGGCTTAATGTTATGTTAGTCAAAAATTAGTAATTAATATTTGGTTTAAAGTGTGGTATTATTGGTATGGTATATTTTCACGGAGGGATACATAATTCACGGCTTGAGCGAAGATCTGAAAAAATGACTACGGGGTTTTTGTACGGTATTATTGATGCTAATTTGAAGAGATATTTCATGAGTGATCTTCTTTATCTTTGAGATGATGGTTGGTTGGTTGCAAGTCTCAAGATAACTTGTTGGGGGCATAACTATCACTTTAAGTGATTATGAATTGACAATCTGGTTATAACTGATATAAGGAGTTACATCGCCGTGCTCACAGTGTATAACTATCATCTTAAGGAAGTTGTAGTACTTAGTGTCACACGGCGTTGTGGATTGTTCAAAAATATAGAACAAGCAGTAAGTCACTAAGTTGGGATGTCTCCTTTCTTTTCAAGTTAGTCGTATCGGGTTATCTCCATATGTGGTCATTACTATTAGCCGATGAATCAATGGAGGTTCAATTTCAGCAATTCCCATGAGATATTCGACGCCACGTAATGTCAATGATACTTCACAGTCTAAGCAAAATCTTTCAAGAATCTTCAGCGTCTGTTATGATACTACTTGACTTAGTATGGTTTGTGAAGTTATCTACATATGGGTAAAGAATTGTTGATGAAGAATGAACCGCTGCATGTTCCCCTAAAAATAGATATTCACCAAAACCAAAGTTGTCATAACACATTCAAGCTGACATTGTTTACGGTTTTGTCTTGATTTTGTAAAATCCAGCGAAAGAATCTATTTCTCGGTTTAAATCATAGACTTGTAAAATCCCGTGACAATGGAAACATCCTGCTAATTGTTAAGTGCATTTCCGGATCTATCTTACGGTTTATTCTTGGTTTTGTAAAATCCCGCGAAAGAAACTATTTCTCGGTTTAAACCATAGAGTTGTAAAATCCCGTAATGATGGAACCATCCTGGAGAAAGGAAAGTGTATTTCGAGGTCTTATCTGATGCTGGTGTTACGGTTTCTGTTTCGAAGAAGGGATAAAAGGGTGTACTTCATGAATTGGGTGATTGTTTGGATATTCTTCATGGCAGTTTGGTTATTACAAGGTTTTACGGGGTTATGTGCTTTTAACCATGGTCGGGATGAAAACCATTATCAGAGTTCACTTAAAATGTCAAAGGAGGCTAGAATTGAGCTTTTAACTAGAAGATGTGACAATGGGGTTAATTCACTATTATTTATTTGAGGTTGAAGTGAAATATCACGGGCGAGTGTACTTAGTATCTGAAGGTATCGGGGATGGTTGGATGAAGATTCTTCAAGAACCTTGTTCGAGCTTATTATAAAAAACGAAGACTTGGAAATCTAGTTACTGTTGGGTGACTTTTCCTTTTCTTTTACCACTTGGGGGAATTGGGCTCTTATCACCTAAAAATAACTATCACTTTAAGGAGTTACGTTGTAGTGCTCAGTTTCACATTCAATTGTGGATTTTCAAGAGGTAATGTACGTCTTATACTTGATGGTTGGTTGGATGAAGAGTATAGAGTACTTAGAGATTCAATGGAGGATGAAGTCTCGGCACCGCTCTTTGTTACATATGTGCAAGTTTAAGTCATGAGTTCGGGTTAGTTTTCTTCAGGGTCAAATTCATCATATTGGGTTTTCTCCATCAGCTGTCACAACAAAGAGCCTACTGAATGATAATGGGGTGGATTACATGTTTTGCCAAGAGATGATGAAAAGAGAGAGATTATGACGTTTGAACACAACAGTTCAAGCCTCGTTCCCTAAAGAAAAGAAATGTGTACGCTTCAGTGCGCATTATCTTCGGAAGAAGAGAAATCTTCTTATTATGACCATTCTCATCAACATGCTTAATGCTTTTTCCATGCGCTTTCAAACATCAAGTGAACCGGGCTACTGTTGATTGTTTTCTTATTCCACTTGCTCAACTATAATGACGATGGCGACATCCGGTGCTAATTTTGAGGGGGAGAAGTGTAAATAGAATACTTTTGGATGATATTCACTTACTTAATCAAGAATGGCATCTCCGTATGCAATTCTTGAGGGGGAGAGGAAGTGTGAGATTACTGCATGGTTGATTATTATATGAGAATAAATGGTCAAACGGCTCCAAACTCATGTAAGAACCGAGCTTCTTCTTATCGGGTCATCTTCACATGGAGTTTTCTTTTATGAGGCGTTGGTTGACATCTTCACATGGGCTGATATGATTAAATGACAAAGTGCTTCTAGTTGTTGGGCTGATTTCTTTGATGAACATCTTTATGTTCTTGTTTGATTGGGAGGGATTTTAATTAAGGGGATTTGCTATTTACAAGTTAACGGGAATGCATTTGGTGTGAAGAAGATGTTAACTGTCTATTTCCCCATTCGGACAATCTTGAAGAAGGTCGAGTCTACAGTCGGTTCTATATTTTCTGATACATGTTAGAAGACTAAAGACGAGTTGCATTTGATTATCTAAAGACTTCTTCTTATTCAAGCATTCATCATAAAGATTGTCGGTTTAGGGGAGAGCACTAATTGGGGGAGGGTGAAATGTCTGATTTAATCCCCAATTAGACTTGCTCACATTCTTCAGCAAGTTGATTCTCACAGATATATCTGAGCTAATGATGGTCTTCTCAAAAAGATTCCAAGTATTTGGGCTTACAATATGTTGCTGATTCTGAAGTGTCAAAACCAGCAAGGGGGAAGGAGACACACATATAAACACAAAGCGAGTAAACTTGACGAACTTAATTCTTCTAAGTGATTGAAGATATCCCGAGAAGACAAATGTCACGACCGCAAAGAAACTCAAGGTTTTACTCATCAAGGCTTTTAGTGTTATTATTCCAACAACGTGGGGGAAGTGATGTAAAAGAAAGTTTCTGAAGATAAAAGAGGTACACAAGTGCGTGATGATCTCGATGTTATCACAATCATCAGGGGAGAGAGAATTGTGTACATTGGGGGCGCTCAGCTGTTTCACTTGAGGGCTTAATCAGTGATTCAGAGATATAATCACTTATTCCAGAGTTGACATCCGCAGAGATTGTCATCCGCAGAGATAATCAGTGACTTGGCCTGCTTCTTCAATGTTATCAGTTATTCCTTCCTTGGGTATTGGTATACTTCGGATACTTGAGCTTCATACACGATCATCAGGGAAGAAAAATGTGAACATGGGGAGGTGTTTTCATTCCCCTCATGATGTGTATTCGGGAGAGCTCTTAGGTATTGGTGTACTTCGGGTTCTTGAGCTTCATACACGATCATCCGGGAAGAAAAATGTGAACATGGGAAGGTGTTTTCATTCCCCTCATGATGTGTATTCGGGAGAGTTCTTGAGCATTATACAAAGAGACTGACTGCATCAATTCAACTACTTGGGGGAATTGTTCTCTTGACACCTTTTGGAATGGATCGCTTCAGGCATCAGTGGGTATGGAAATTGAGAAGATTATTTAAATGTGGGATGATACGAAGTTGTTGTTCTATTGGATGATATGACCTCGAACGATGAATCACTGTGATTATTCTTAAAAGGAGCAGCAGGATCAAGGATAATGGTGTGCTTCTTGGTGCACCTGGCTAATGGAAGCTTGTAAGAAAGCTTTGAATCTGCTCAGCTAAAGTATTCTCGGTTTGGGGGGAAGCTGCCAAAGTCTCTAATTCTTTAAGGCTCAATTTCTTCTTTTCAAGAGCCTCGGAAGCTTTGGTGGTGGAAATTTAAGAGATGACGATTTCTATCTTCTACAACGGGACTGCTCGATATCCTTATCTCGGTACTCGTATCATCATATTTCTTAAACTATATCATCTATTCTATCTGTAAATATTTATCAAAAAGCAAAATACAAAAATATAAAACCAACAAAATCAAAATAGAAAAATATAAAACAAACAAAAATCCATAAAAATTAGAAAATTTGAAAAATACCAAAAATATTGTTTTTCAAAGACATGTCTTCTGGTATCGATAACATCTGCGGTCTTAGAAATGTCATTCAATAATGGCACGGGACCATAGATGAAGTTCGAGCAGGAGGTGTAAATATTCTTTTCCAAAACATGTCTCAAACTTTGGCTTGCAATTATTTCAGACTGTAACCCGCGCTTAACCATTGCTTGCTATTTTTTCAGATAGCAACCCGCTCTTTTAAAGAAAGGAAAGTGCTGCGCTAAACCTATTTTCAAATATTTCGCGCACTTATCCTAAAAATCTAATTGAGGAAAGTATGTCGAGGACTGCTGTTCCTACTCAAATATTTTTCCGTCTAAAATTCTTTAGAAAAATATTTGTTTTAACTAAATGGTGGAAAATGAGTTGCTTGTAAATCAATCAGATTTATAGTATTCGTAAAAAAATTGAAAACTCAATCAATGACTTCAGCGCTTTTAAATTTTTCAGAAAAATAAGTCATTGATTGAGGGGGAGAATGTTTTCAAATCTATATCATCTAACGAGATTATCTAATTATCCTATATGCTTAATTGAAAATGATGTTAGCCTACGTTGAAGGACTAGGTGCCTAGGATATGATTGTTAGGATTAGATGATTAGAGTTTGATGAACAGATAATTCCCATACCTTTATATGATCTGTTTGATATGTTGAATTGACTTTTATTAGTCGATTGTTGTTTGGGTGATGTCGACCACCATATATCTGTATGTGTGTTCACTAACGTATGCAAGTATATTGGTATATAAGAATGTTCCCGATCCGGATCCCACAATAGAAGATGATTGGATGCCGAAAGGAAAGGGTAACTATTTCTTGGGTTGACAAATGAAGAAACGGAGCTTAATTGGACTTCTATGAAGAGTTGACATGGAAAAATGCAACGTAAGAGGTCTTACTGCATCAGCATATGGTTTTCTTCATCAGCAAATGAAGAAACGGAGCTTAATTTGACCTCAGTTGACATTAAAATGCAACGTAAGAAGTCTCACTGTATTAGCAGATGGTTTTTCTTCCAAACCTTACAGCAACAACAACAAAAGTGGCTCAACCACCTAACGTATCTTTGTGCAGGATAACATTTTTAAACAATTTTGAAAACATTGTTTTGAAAATGGAAAAATATTGTTTTGAAAATAAATTGAACTAAATTTTGGAAATCAACCGGACTTCATTTTATCAAAACTTAAGTCACTCAATCATCGACTACGGTCATCGATTGAGGGGGAGAGTGATTTAAAATAATATATTTTCAAACAATATCTCTTCTTAAAAGTCCGTTTGTACAATAATAAGTGGTGATCTAAAGATTTAATGTTATGTCATGGTATGATTTTCTTTAAAACTCAAAGATCTTACAAAATGAATTTTTTTTCTGTTATTGTTTGATTGTGAAATTGTTTTATTTTACTTAAAGATCTCTTAAAACTCATACCTGATACTAACAATCTTTAATGTCTTAAAATGGTCCTTATCTGTCATCTTTCAAAATTAAATTTTGCCACGTCTTTCCCTAAAATTTTCTAAATGATTTAAATCAATCGGGATCGAAAATCTCAATTGGTTTGAATTTTTGATCGGGGGGGAGATCGTGTTTTAAATCTCAAATCTGTTTTAATGGAATTGGTTTTAGTCCTTCAAAGGCACTCCTGCCTCCATGTGCCAAACGATTTCAAATACACAATCCACATGTTGAGGAGGAGGATTTATCCAAAAACAAGATGAGTATTTAAACCTGGCCACATTTTCTCCCATGTTTTCTAAACCTTACTAAATCACTTGGGATCCAAAATCTCAAAGGGTTTGATATTTTTGATCGGGGGAGAATTTGTGATTTAATATGAAATTTGATAAAGATGATCGTTTTGATTCAAAGTGCAAGTTCTCTCTAATATGTGCCAAACTCTTTCGTATATCGATGCACATATTGAGGGGGAGCGAATGGTTTCTTAATGGCTTTTATGATTGTGGATGTGCTTCAAAAGAACTCTTTCCTCTATGTGATAAAATGATTTCAAATATCCAAAGCACATATTGAGGGGGAGAATTTACCAAGAAAATCAAATGGAAATTGTGATCAAGAAATTATTTCAAAGAACTCTTGCATCCATGTGCTAAACAATTTCAAAATCATATGCACATGTTGAGGGGGAGCATTTCTAAATGATCAAAACTATTAAGGTACAAAATGCTTTAATATTATATCACAAGTACCTTGATTGATTTTCCAAATGATTTGTCAATTGGTTTCATGAAGGAAAGAACAATACCAAAAGACCGACCAATTTACTTTATGCATGGTGTTATAAGGATGGTTAGGTTAGGTATTCGTTCCCACGATCCTGCCAAAGCCGGAGGGATCTACCCAGGGACAATCCACTAGATAGTGTAGAGTCCTTAGGTATGATGAAAAATGGAGAAAAATGAGAATATGGGAAGAGTGCGGACTGAGACTGAGCTAGTACTGGAATAAACCCAACAAGGTTCTAGTAATGAAGTCTCGGTAAGCACTGAAGGGGTTGAAGAATGAAAAAGAATTAAATGTGAAAAAGGGTGAAAAGAAATAGCCCTCCATTAATTCAACCTTAGGGCAGAAACCGGGTTCAATACATATGCTACTGGTGGTTACTAAGGTAACAATGGTATTGAAGACAAGACGTCATGGACCCAGTGACGCACTGCACTACAACTTCCCAAGCTACTCAAGTTCCTCTTAAAAGGGCTTGTTTCATTCTCACAGGGAACCTGCATAATCTATCGACTTTCTCTTAGAGATTGTTGATATTGAAGAAGGAGACCCTCTCCCTAGTCTCCGGCATAGGAACCAAATGTGCACAATTGAGTCTAGAGCCAAGAGATCATCCACAATATCTCATTAGGACACTAAATTCTTGAAGACTTGCTGTTTCACACAATGTGGAAAGTAAGAATATATTAAGAGTCCTACGCATTATCCTTGTGGTATTGCCAGAACATCCGAGTGATATGAAAATATTCACGATGAAGATGGAAATTCTTCTAGAGCCAACATCAAACAACCTCTTGGTGGGTGACATGTGAAATCTTGCAAAAGATCGAGCTTGTGACAACTGGATAGAAACGATGGGGCGATTCACTCGTGAATCAACGTTGGTCCAGGAAATGAATTGATGAATACTTTTGAAAAACCGTTCGATGTGCAAATATTCTTTTCTCTAGCGCATCGAATGTGTACTCATGTTTTCAAATTCAAAAAGTATCTCTGATTGAAAAAAAATACTTTTAGAAAAACCGTTCGATGTGCGAATCTCTTCTTTTCTCTAGCACATCGAATGTGTACTCTTTTCAAATATAAAAAGTATTTATGATTGAAAATTGATCTTTCTCATAAAACCTTCGTCGTATTGCAAAACTCTTTCTTCTAAGCAATACGCGATTGTTTTTCAAATCATTTTTCATCAATCAGTGAATCTCAATTCGCTGGTTCACTCACTCCGTGTTGTCTTCTTTGAGACGTTCCGGTTTGAGAACAGCTAGAACAGCTGCGAAACCCTGTCAAGGAGGTTCTTTGGAACTCTACCTGATCACAGGCAATACTTGTACTGATCAACGGGGAACCGTGGGCCGTGTACCTCAATTCAACGAAAGTGATCAAAGACACTTTCGTGTGTTTTATTGCTAAGTGTTGTTTGCATGTACATTTGGACGGTTGCAGCTGATCAGAATTGAGGAGTCAATCCAAAGCCGCATGCTCACAGCATCCACACTTAATTGAAGAAATCATGATTGGTGCATATCTACATAACCTGGTTCTGATATTTTTATACTATGCTTCTGCTACGCTGCTGCAAGTATCATGAACCAGTAAAGCTTCCGCTACTCTGATGGAAAGATTTCATGATTCAAAAGTGTGAGCATGTTGGTCCATAAGTCACAACATCCCATGAAGGTAACACAACAAAGGGTGATCCAGAGATTTACTGTGGCTGATGATCTCAAAGAAAGCTCGAAGATAATCAAAGATGTGGATCAGTTAAAGGCCTCCACTAAAAGTACAAATCAATGCGGACTTTGAAGAATCGCTACTAAAGCACAAAGATTACAAAATTGAAGAATTGAAGTCTACGAGCTCAGAACATAAGACAAAGAAAGAATGCTAGGATTCGAAATGTAAATCATGGGGTGACCTCCCATAGGGGGAGATTGTTAGGAATTGGAAATTTCATGTTAAAGTGTCGGTCACCCCAATTATAGTGTAGCATATGTTAGCTCGTAGACTTGTAGTTATTTACGTTGTTTAGTAGTTAATTAGTTAGTTTGTAGCGTAGTTTAGTTTAGTGTAACACCGTGGAGGAAGGACGGGTCTGTACCCACTGTATACCTGATCCACAAGCCGTCAGGAGGTCGTTATGTCTGTAACTATAAATACCCCTTCCGTCCATGGAAGGGGTGGAGCTTTTCATTTAATCTAACCTTGCATTTTGTGAACCAAGTCTCTAGCAAGAAACTCCCTCTCATTTCTTTCTCTCTAACTATGGCAAACATGTATTTTTATCATCCAAGACCACCCGAATCATCAACACAATAAATATTACGATCCTACATCAACATAATATTTAATATGACCCAACGGGTCAACATGATACTAATATGACCACACGGGTCAACATGATACTTAATATGACCAAACGGGTCAACTAGGGTCAACTTGATGCTTAATATGACCAACGGGTCAACTTGACACTCAATATGACCAAACATGTCAACATGATACTTAATATGACCACACGGGTCAACATGACACTTAATATGACCAAACATGTCAACATGATACTTAATATGACCACACGGGGTCAACATGATACTAATATGACCAAACATGTCAACATACTACTTAATATGACCCAACGGGTCAACATGATACTAATATGACCACACGGGTCAACATGATACTAATATGACCAAACATGTCAACATACTACTTAATATGACCCAACGGGTCAACATGATACTAATATGACCACACGGGTCAACATGATACTAATATGACCAAACATGTCAACATACTACTTAATATGACCCAACGGGTCAACATGATACTAATATGACCACACTGGTCAACATGATACTAATATGACCTCACGGGTCAACATGATACATAACTTGCATAGTACTTGAGATATAGCAAGGCATATATACTAAACACGCTTAATCTACTAAACATGTTAACTGAAAATCCGTTACTCACCTGGGTCGTATAATGCAAGATGAATGATTCTGAATATGCCTCGAACACCTATATCATGATAGATGTACACATATAATGTTAACACATAACAACTAGGCATGAATATAACATGATAATGCAACTATAAGCTCAGCTAAGCACACATAAACTAACTATAATGCATAAATTCATAAACTAGTCATGGCATAAATCTTGCCAAACATGCACTACTATGCTCGCGAACTCGAGCTAAGCTAACCAAGTATTGTCACTGGATTCTATACTTTCATAACATGAATTATAACAATATGGGCTGAGAATATAAGTTATCATAGCATATAATCACCCAGGACTTGCAAAAACATCATATCATGCCATAATCATCAAAACACTTAACAACGCATTTGCTGATTTTCTGTAGCAGCCTACAAATGCATCATTTTGGCTCACTTAGCTACTGAAACAGGTCATGAGGCTATTTTTTCATGAAATTATATTATTTTCCCTTTCCGAAAAGGTATGGAACGCTCCAAACGGAGCTACGGTCTATCCGGTATGAATTTTTAAAGTTCGGTTTGTTGCACATTTAAGAATCAGACCTTGTTGTACCAAATCACGTTTTAGACCAACTTAACTACTAAATGAGTAAAAACTTTATGAATAACAGCTGAAGTAGACACCTTAGGCTTTCTGGAAAGTCCGGCCATGATTCAATCCGAGCTTCTATCAATTTTATATGATTTTTCAAACATGACTAATCATTGCTGAAAATTTCGGCAACTTGTTTAACATCATATATCACATAAAGGGGTGTTTGGTTCAACTCAATAATCAGCATAAACACCTCCTAAACATCATAAATTAATCATTAACATAATCCCACCATAAACTCTAATAATCATATGCATAACCCTTGAACCATAAACTATGAATTCATGAAATACATCATATACAACACATAATCACTTGCTTGTAGTTGAGGAAGAAAATGATAAATACTTGAAGCTCTTGATTCTTTATAGCCCTTGTAGTCTTTTTGCTTCCTTGTAATCATCTTATTTTAATCTTGATAAAAATAAGTGATATGTTAAGAATTCATCCAAGTGAAGAAATTGTCTCCTTCCTCTTTTTTTTTGTTACATGGGATGAGGAGGGAGATATATTCTCCTCTAAACCGACTTATGTAAGTATAAAATACATTTTGATTTTTTTTTGGCTATTTGTCACATTCAACCCTCGTACCAAAATACCTTGCAAAACTTGTCCGAGCTTGTATCATATTAAGTCCCTTGTTAACTATGTGTCATTAACTCCATCAAAGTGTGACTTTAGTATTTATCCTACTAAAATAATAGATGTAACCAATAGGAATTTAAATAAGTCCGCTATTATTTTCTATAAAAATCGGGATGTTACAACTCTCCCCCGCTTGGACTGTTCGTGTCCTCACGAACTACTGTTGTTGTAACTGAATTGTCCCCTAAATTACTTAGGATAATTTGTAAGTACTCCCCCATTTGGGTATGTATTATGTCAGTATTCTAACAATAAAACTGATAATCCACTAATAAGGATCAAACTAGAATTCATTTCCTCTATATATGTATCAAAGTTATCAACAGGTTTATTAGATGGTACCTGTTATCTATGTTGAAATCCTATCTCAACTCTGAGATTTCTTGATTATCCTCTGAAAATAACTCGATAGATTCATAATCATCTGTATTCTTGATATTCATCTCGACTATTTTTTGAAAATATCTCAAAATTTTATAAACTGGCGTTAAAAGAAAGGATTTATTTACCTGAATTCGCATAATATTCACTAAAATGTCATATCCTGAAACTCTGTTTCATAACTCTGATATGGAATATCTCTTATTGAATGATCTGTATCCGTTCTGACACGTTTTCACTTCAATTCTTGTCCTTTTTCTTTAAACTGCTCAAATCCAGAAATACTGAAACCCATTTTCATATCTATTCTGCCATATTCTGTAGCATTTCTAAATCATAATCTTTTTCTGAGTGGTGAATCTAAACATGTTGGTGTATGTGAATTATGCCCTTTATAATGACTGTGTCTGAAAATGCTACTATACATGATATAATGAAATATTCATGATGCATTTAACACATAACAGTTTAGCAAGCTCTCCGAGGTATCTCATGATCTTGATAAGTTCATGCCATATCATGTGAATATTATTACGTTGATCAGGCGTCATAATAGTCAGACCATATAATCATGAACTCATCGCTATCATAATCTATCCCAAGTCACTTAACTAAAACGTATCATCTACTACACATAAGCTGATGTAAATGCTAACTATATAGTGCTATACTGATAATGCATACTAATTTTATATGCTTACTATATCGTATCTGATTCATGATCTGCAACTTACGATATCTGAAAATGCATTATGCACTACACGACTAAATCTGTAAATTCATATAATCTTATATATACTGCTAATCACATAGACTGGTACGCATCGCTAGACATGTACAAATTATCTCTGACAATATGAACAACATATTGAATAACATGCCTGAATAACTGATAAACGTGTAAACGTGCGATGCAATTTAACTCTAAATGCAATTACCGAGCAAAGGTTCAAGTCTAAGCATCCCCTAATAATGGTGGATACTTAAATCTTTCAAACCATCGCTCTGATACCATTTTAAAACGCCCAGATTTATATATATATATATATATATATATATATATATATATATATATATATATATATATAAAAATCTATAAACTGTATACATTGATAAAACTAGCGGAAGCGTATTTTCTACATCATGCGGGCTTATTTCAGACGTCCCGTTAAAATACTAAACTTTACAAAAATACATAACGATGACTCTTTAAACTTGGTAAAGAAGCTTGTTCTTGATTTAGGGGCATTCCAAACTGATAACAAATGATGGAAATGAGAAACTCATTACCTAACCCGCGAGCTACACCATTTTAACCCATTACGCCCCATTTAGCATGTACATGGTCTCATCTTGCATACCTACAAAAATATAAACTGAGAATGGTAAGTCTATAAGACTTAGTGAGATAACAGAACTGTATTAAATCATAAACTGAGCATAAGCATGATGATGAATAAGTATATATAGTACTATTCTGACTACATGAATCATAATATTAACTAACTGCATAAGCACGACACTGAGTGATTAAATACATGATACACCATGTTACTGATCGAGTACATAAGCATATTGAGTGCATAGCTGACTGCATAACTAAGCACATACTTAGTGCATAACTGACTGAGTACATAAGCACATAGTGAGTGCGTAAAGCACATACTGACTGAGCGCATAAGCACATACTGACTGAGTGCATAAGCACATACTGAGTACTTTTAGTACTATACTGGCTAAGTGCATAAGCACATACTGACTAAGTACTTATAGTACTATACTGACTGGATACATAACTGACGAGCCATATAAGCTTGTTAATCATCCATATAGGATGTCTGAGTTCCGATTTTGGAACATTCACTATTCTAAGGCTCGATTCTCCACTAAGGAGGTTTAAGTTCCAACTTTGTCTGGAACACATGTGTGATCACATAACTGACTATATACTGATAGTACTAAATACACTGAGTAATGCATAAAGTACCATTCTGACTAATTTAGTGCATAAAGCACTTGGCGCGCCTTAAAAATTGCATAAGCATGTACCTAATATAATTTGACATGCATATATATAAACGCATCGCATGCTAGAAGTGCATAAAGCATTTTGCACACAATACTAAACACATATAACATTCGTATATAATTTAAGGTTAAGCTAAATACTTACGCTTGACTATAACATGATACTAAGCTGGGCTAGAACTGAGACTAAGCTGAATATAGAAACTGAGCAATAATATGGTTACAAGGTTAAACCAAGACATGATACTAAAATTGAATTAATTACTAAAATTGTACTATAACATAAACCAATGATGAGCTATAACTTGATGCTATAGCTGAACTATAATATAAAGCTGAACCACTATAAACAAAATGCTGAGACCGCTATGACATATAGCTAAGTTTTCGCTATAAATAACATTGAGGTTGGGCTAAAACATACTACTGAGTAAATCGGGTCTACTTAATACTAAATATGGCCAAACAGGTCAACATGATAATTAATATGACCAAACGGGTCAACTTGGGTCAACTTGCGCTTAATATGACCAACGGGTCAACTTGATACTTAATATGACCAAATGGGTCAACTTGGGTTAACTTAATGCTTAATATGACCAACGGGTCAACTTGATACTTAATATGACCAAACATGTCAACATAATACTTAATATGACCACACGGGTCAACATGATACTAATATGACCAAACATGTCAACATACTACTTAATATGACCCAACGGGTCAACATGATACTAATATGACCAAACATGTCAACATACTATTTAATATGACCCAACGGGTCAACATGATACTAATATGACCAAACATGTCAACATACTATTTAATATGACCCAACGGGTCAACATGATACTAATATGACCACACGGGTCAACATGATACTTAATATGACCAAACGGGTCAACTGGGGTCAACTTGATGCTTAATATGACCAACGGGTCAACTTGATACTCAATATGACCAAACATGTTAACATGATACTTAATATGACCACACGGGTCAACATGATACTTAATATGACCAAACATGTCAACATGATACTTAATATGACCACACGGGTCAACATGATACTTAATATGACCACACGGGTCAACATGATACTAATATGACCAAACATGTCAACATACTACTTAATTATGACCCAACGGGTCAACATGATACTAATATGACCACACGGGTCAACATGATACTAATATGACCAAACATGTCAACATACTACTTAATATGACCCAACGGGTCAACATGATACTAATATGACCACACGGGTCAACATGATACTAATATGACCAAACATGTCAACATACTACTTAATATGACCCAACGGGTCAACATGATACTAATATGACCGTACTGGTCAACATGATACTAATATGACCTCACGGGTCAACATGATACATAACTTGCATAGTACTTGAGATATAGCAAAGCATATATATACAAAACACGCTTAATCTACTAAACATGTTAACTGAAAATCCGTTACTCACCTGGGCCGTATAATGCAAGATGAATGATTCTGAATATGCCTCGAACACCTATATCATGATAGATGTACACATATAATGTTAACACATAACAACTAGGCATGAATATAACATGATAATGCAACTATAAGCGCAACTAAGCACACATAAACTAACTATAATGCATAAATTCATAAACTAGTCATGGCATAAATCTTGCCAAACATGCACTACTATGCTCGCGAACTCGAGCTAAGCTAACCAAGTATTGTCACTTGATTCTATACTTTCATAACATGAATTATAACAATACGGGCTGAGAATATAAGTTATCATAGCATATAATCACCCAGGACTTGCAAAAACATCATATCATGCCATAATCATCAAAACACTTAACAACGCATTTGCTGATTTTCTGCAACAGCCTGCAAATGCATCATTTTGGATCACTTAGCTACTGAAACAGGTCATGAGGCTATTTTTCCATGAAATTATATTATTTTCCCTTTCCGAAAAGGTATGGAACGCTCCAAACGGAGCTACGGTCTATCCGGTATGAATTTTTAAAGTTCGGTTTGCTGCACATTTCAGAATCAGCCCTTGCTGTACCAAATCACGTTTTAGACCAACTTAACTACTAAATGAGAAAAAACTTTATAAATAACAGCTGAAGTAGACACCTTAGGCTTTCCGGAAAGTTCGGCCATGATTCAATCCGAGCTTCTATCAATTTTATATGATTTTTCAAACATGACTAATCATTGCTGAAAATTTCAGCAACTTGTTTAACATCATATATCACATAAAGGGGTGTTTGATTCAACTCAATAATCAACATAAACACCTCCTAAACATCATAAATTAATCATTAACATAATCCCATCATAAACCCTAATAATCATATGCATAACCCTTGAATCATAAACCATGAATTCATCAAATACATCATATACAACACTTAATAACCATATCCCCATAACTTGAAATCATAATTTAACACATAATCACTTACTTGTAGTTGAGGAAGAAAATGATAAATAATTTAAGCTCTTGATTCTTTATAGCCCTTGTAATCCTTTTGCTTCCTTGTAATCATCTTATTAATCTTGATAAAAATAAGTGATATGTTAAGAATTCTTCCAAGTGAAGAAATTGTCTCCTTCCTCTTTTTTTTGTTACCTGGGATGAGGAGGGAGATATATTCTCCTCTAAACCGACTTATGTAAGTATAAAATACATTTTGATCTTTTTTTTTGGCTATTTGTCACATTCAACCCTCGTACCAAAATACCTTGCAAAACTTGTCCGAGCTTGTATCATATTAAGTCCCTTGTTAACTATGTGTCATTAACTCCATCAAAGTGGGACTTTAATATTTATCCTACTAAAATACTAGATGTAACCAATAGGAATTTAGATAAGTCCGCTATTATTTTCTATAAAAATCGGGATGTTACAGTAACCAACTAGCGTATGTTAACTCTGACCCTCACGGTTTGTTTGTGTCTCGACTTGGTACAAAAACTGAATGACCACGGGTCAGTTTGATTATGGTGGTCACAATTTGGTTAGTAAAGACAAGGACAAAAGGGTTTAAAATTTGAATGTTACATGTAACGGTGTGGTGTAAGCGTCTGTTTTGTGTTTCTAGAGTATCGTGGGCTCAAAAGCCAAATAAGACTGAGGTTTAGTTGTTTTGTATGTCCTGGTCTTGTTTGCGTTTCTAGTCTCAACGGATGCGTTTGAGTTAACGATTAAAATGGAATGCATTTTAGTTGCTAAGCAGCTAGGATATGTTGGTTTACACTTGTGATGTGTAATTTTGTAACTTGGCGATACATTGGTACATAACGGATTATACTTGGTATGGTGACATGGCTTAGATTATACACTTAATACGGATTGTGACTTGTTGACATTGATTTATATCGGATTGGATATTGATACTATGTGGACATATTGGATTTGGATTGTTATTGGATTTGTGATATTAGACGTTGGACTTATTGGACACTTTGTGACTTAACGGTATAATATATTAGACTCTAATAGAATTTAATATATTATACACGGAACACTCATAAACTATTCAATAAACTCAAAGCTAATAATTACGTGAATGATAACGAAACAAAATTTATAAATATTGTAATTTCAAACTTGGTTTATTTAAAGTCACGATGACTTGGGAATGTTTTATAAATGGACGCGTCATGCCAAAATTATATTAAACATTCTAACTTATATTTTTAAATTTCAAATCTCTTTTATCGTTATAAGACTCGAGAATCTAAACAAATGTTATTTTAAGTGGTAAAACCTTTATTGTTTGAATTACAAATTCAAACTGATCATTGATTATAAACCATGTTTGCACAAACTATTTGGGATTAAGGGTAAATACATAAACTACCAATTGACTTATTTATTGAAGTAATTATGTGTCTTTATTATCTTAGCATCCTTTTGGTCATTGTCTTCTCAATTTGAGTCTTGGTCAACTTTATTTTTCTCATAATATATTGAGATATATATTATGTCTTGGTATGAGTTATGTTTGCCGTGAGTATAACCTTTGGTGTGAGTTATATTTTGGTATACTTTTGGCGTGAGTTGTATGTCGAGTCTTGATTTCTTACCACCATATGAAACGTTAAAACTAAACTGTTGAGATATTGATAATGGATTTTTGAAAACCTTTGATTCGAGTATTCCACGAAAACTAAGACACGTTGTCTTTCGGATATTATATTATTTTACTTTTTGAGATGTATTTTGAGATAATACGTATACTATTAGGTCGTGACGATGTAGAACCTTTGTACTTGTACTCTTTGGATATCGACGTGCCTTCCTTCATGATTTGGTTGTGCTTGCTCTTTGATGCCAGTCTTGTTAGTTGTGATTATTGCGTTGCTCGTATCGAGGTGAGTTCATGACCCCTACTTTTACTTGCTTTTAAACTGTTTTGGAGGAGAATACATGCTCGTTTTTACTAAATGAATTGTTTGATTGATTTGAATAACCGATTGTTACTTGTTTTAATGAAATGCATGATTCGGCTTGAATATGTTTTTAAGTGGACACAAGTGCTTGAAAATTGTTTTAATTGGACCTGGAAATATTTTTGTAAGCTATTACGTGCTAGGTTAAGGTTAGAAACCCAAGCGTTGTTATGAATTGTTACATCCTGGCTCAGGATGGTGCGAGTGTTGCGAATAGATCTATTGGGAATGGCCACCCCGTCTGACCTACATGGCTCATGTGGGGGACGTATAACATATCGATTATTTGTGTGCTTGTTAGCGTTGGTTTCATGACTTAGCCTGCGTAATAGTTAAGCTTGCGTGACACTATATTCGTGGTAGTGTTTGATTTTTGATATGGTCCAAATGGTTGTTTATGAGCTATTTTTGTGGATAAATGTTTTGATACTGTAATTTAGGCAGGGTATGCCTTGGTAGAATTTGACTTGTTATTGAGAATTGATTTGTACTTGAAAACCTTGTGGTCCACCTTACTATTTTGCTTAAAGGTAAACTTTGTTTTTGCGACATTGTGGGCACCAAAATGATCGAAAGGCTCTTTTGAACCCGCTATACTTTTATGCAAACCTATGAACTCACCAACCTCGTGTTGACACTTTTAGCATGTATTCTCATGTATTGAGGCGATTGTTTACTTTTGGAGGCGCTTGGGCAATGGCATGACATGGTCATAGACGACTCTGATATTTGTACTTGGGGACCACTTCTTTATTATGGACCTATTTCCGCATTAAATTTTATTGTAAACTTTGATTTCATTGAACAAATGAGTTTTCATAAAAGAAATCGTTATTCTATGCTTGTGTTGTGATATCGATTAGTAGCACCCAAAACTTGTATGCTTCCGCTAAAACCCGATTTTCCGGGGTGTTACAGTGTAAGAGCATGAGGTATGGCAACTAAGCCAAACTTCTTCACTTGAACCCCACGGATGCCACATCATTTAAATACACCAACTTAAAAATACCATTCATTCACAACTAACATCAACCTCTTCACTTGGGCCCCACCCACTCTCATTTTATTTCTTTTTCATATTTTTCAAACACAAAAAAAATTTATTTCATTTAAATAAAATTACAATACGGGAAAAAACTACAATACGAAAAAACCGACGATAAATAAAAAACATACGAAACTTAAAAAATACAGCATTTTTCGCCTTTTACATGTTGTATTTTGCTATTATTTGGTCTTGTTTCTTTTTAATGATTGATTTTTTCGGCTCCGACAACCCCTCAGTATCAAGCATGAGAAACTCCAATTCTCGACACTCTAAAAGTCCCTTTTCTTCGCTATCCTCGCCTCGTACACTTGTTCGGATTTGTCTACTTTACGTTTATAATCTTGACGTAAAACATCCACTATAGCATCCGATTGACTCCCCCCGGTGCTCGTTGACGACTCCACTGATTTTGATTTTTTGCCGGTCGAGGCTTGCCTGCGGGACGAGCTCTTGGATCAGGGCCGAATAGTTCGGCGAGATTATCTTGATCGATCACGTCCGGCGCGTCCCATTTGGGATATTGTTTCAAAACCCTCCACGCCGAGACCATATTAAACTGTCTCCCTGATTGAGCCTTAAAAGAGAGTCTTGCATTCTCAACATGATCAACATCATTTTCCCCGGATTTACGTTGCAAATGCTTGTAAAAACCGTTGAACTTTTGGCAATCACCGTTTACCAGAGTCCATTTACCCGTGACCATATTTTTGGTACGAGTAGGCCCTGTTGTCCGAGCGTTGAAGTCCTCCCAAATCTGAGTCCAAAACGCATCGTTTTGTCGGTCATTACTGATAGCGGTGTTTTGGGAAACCTCGACCCAACACTCGGCTAAAAAAATTTCTTCGTCTTTTGACCAACGAATTGTGGTTCGACACTCTTCTTCCTCCTCCTCCTCGTTGTCCGCGTCCAAATTCACCACGGTCTTGTTTTTTTTCTTTGGCGCTTTGGCCGGTTTTTTTCCTTGACGACGTTGTTCACGTGTTTCGGTTGGTGGTGGTTGAGGTACTTTGAATTGTGGCATCATTTCTTGTGATTCAAAGTAATGTTGTTGTGAAGGGTAGAATTGCATTTTTGCTTGTTGTGACGAATAGAATTGCGGTTGTGATTGTTGTGATGGATAGACTCGCGGTTGTGATTGTTGTGATGGAAAGAATTGCGGTTGTGATTGTTGTGATGGACAGAATTGCTGTTGTGATTCTCTTGGATATTGGTAAGCTTGAAATACGACGTGTGAAGAAGAGTTTGAGCTTTGGGACGATGGGGTGGACGGGTTTGACGAAGACGAGTGTTGTTGTGGGTTCGAGTTGAGAAGATTGGTAAAGGACATCTCGTTTGTATCTTGAGAAATTTTTGGTTGTAGATTGAGATGGTGAAGATAATATATATTTGAAAGAGAAGTGTGAATTTTTGTGTAAATATAGGTATTTATAGAGTGGGTGGGGTAAATATTTAAATTTGAAAAAAAAATTAAAAGTTAACCGTTGAATACAACGGATATATTTCAAAAATTGTTTTGTCTTATTTGTGTTGTGGGAGCGGCGAAGAGGGGAGTGGCGAGTGGAGGTGGTGTGGTGGCGAGCTTCGGTGGCGAGTGGCGAGGCTGCCACCTCAGACCGGCGAGCCTCCCTCTTCACCATACCTCATGCTCTAAAAATTGTGTTGTATGTGAGAAGCAAGTAATATTGGCATTTAAAAAAAGTAGTCATGGCTTTAACAATATGCAAATAATTGAGTCAAGTTAGAAATAAGTGTCATCTTCGGTCACAATATTATGAATTTTCATTTTTTCCACCACAACACCATCACCATCAATGAACCATCAAACCTCTACATGTGTAAAACATAAACATCGGCATCACCATTTTTCCACTAACGAACCTTTATTCGTCGCCACTTCATCTCATGTCTCCGCCTCTCACTGCTGCCACATTGTCCAACTATCGTTTTTTTTCTTTTTCTTTTGTGCATGTGCTGATGATGATGGTTAAAAGGAGTATTCTAGATCTATATTACATCGTGTCTATATTACTTTATCAATTATTTAAGACTTTTTAAATAAGGAAGTTTTAAAATTTTTAAAACCAAAAACATTTTTTTAATAGAAAATTAATAAGCCACTTCCATAATAATTTTCCTAAATAAAAAGTAGCATCTCTCTTCCTACACTTTGTAACAACCTTCAAATATTTATACAATAGTCCATTAATACAGTCAAATATTTATACAGTCCATTAAGTGTCGACTTGTAACAGCTCAAACCTCAATGGTATATAAGCCAACTTAAAAACATAAACATCAATACGAAACACACTCTCTCTTCTTTTTCCGAGCACCGATAAAAACAAAATATGATAAATCTACTATCATCTTGGTGTTCTTACCTATAGTAGAAATAAATAAGCTTTGCTTATCGGATTATAACAATATAATGACAACTTTTGTTTAGGTGAAATAGTTTGCATTGCTATTACTTATAGTTATTTTAATTAAAAGTTGTCATTCATTCTTAAAGTTACTGTTAGAAAACACGTATAAATAAAAAATATCTGCTCGTTATAAAGCTATGCACCGGATACTCGTTGTCGTATTGCGCGGGTATCCTTTTAGTGTTTTTTAATATGTGTTAATTAAAGTTTTTTGGATTTGGTTTACAAAATAAATTTGGAATGAAGATTTCATGATTAATTGATTATTTAAATGAAAGAAATGGTGGTGTTGTAGAGAGTAAAAATGATTTAATTTTTGGTATGTTTGTGCTTGCGTGACTCGACGAGAGAAAAAAAAACATGAAATGGTGAAAATGGTTTGGTGTGGCGGGACCAAGTATGAGACTATGAGCTGAATTAGAAAATGACAAATGTATGGGCCTGGCACATGCGGATTTTAAAGGTCAAAACAAACAGATGTTAAAGGTAGGAACCGTGAATGTTAACACTTTGTTTCGAATTTTTTGAGATGAAAGAAAAGAAAAGAAAAGTTAAAAATTGACAAGAAAAAAAGAAGAGATAAATGAAATTTAATTTTTTATGTTATGTTTCTGAGTTAAAAGAGAAAAGAAGAGATAACTGATGATTTTACAATTATACTCTTTATCATATTCAAAAGTTATGTTTTATATTAGGTTATTTAAGTAATTACATTTATTACACTATGTTTTATATTAGGTTATTTAAGTAATTACATTTATTACACTATGTTTTATATGTTTTATTTTTGGTGGTGACAACGGTCGCTTTATTACACTAACTTGGTCATGAAGAAGGTTGTGCTGAGTTGGCGAAAATACTAGTATTGGACAACCTAGGTTAAGACGGTTGTTTTATTTGGCCATGAGTTTACAATATATTATTTTTGGGGAAATGATCCCTGCTGCTAGCAGCAGCTTACTTACCTGCTGTAAGGCCATTTTTCCGCCTTTCATCGAGTTTCTCCACTGAGGGGATTGAGCCGAGCCACTACTGGAGTTGCTGGTTTGGAGCGGGAATGAAGAAAGGGAGTTCGGGAACTTACCAGCCATTGAAGAAGATGAAGAAATTGTTGGAACAAATGAGCAAAACATAGAAAAAAAGGCTAAAAAAGCACTTGCAGGAGTTCCAAACTCCCTTTCTTCATTCCTGCCCCAAACCAGCAACTCTAGTAGTGGCTCGGTTCAATCCCCTTAGTTGAAAAACTCGGTGAAGGGCGGAAAAATGGTCTAGCAGCAGGTAAGTAAGCTGCTGCTAGCAGCAGGGATCATTTCCCCATTATTTTTTTAACTTGCATCTAGTGTTTTGTGTTTTGTATGCAATGCTTGTTCGGCAACAAGCAAATAGCCCACAATTTTTCTAAAAGAGCCAAACTAAAACACTATTTTTAGTAGGATTTACAAGCAGCTAGCGTTTACGTACACTTAATAATTTAAGTTACACGGCTATTTTACCAAACACTTTTATAAAAACAAACTGCTTCTTGCTTCTAAAACTTATTTCCGTTAGCTCTTACTGCTCTCCACTAGTTTGCTACCGCTTAATGTCGCCGCTAGTTTTTCCAAACATAGCTAAACTAGAAATGTGGGTTTGATCGGCTTTCTGCTCGTTTCACTTTCTATATTATAAACTGATGATCATGATCAATAACATTGGACTTTCTATATTGTGATGAATTAAGAAATTTAGAAAGGATAGTATTGTAATTAAAACACTGAAAATATCTTTATATGTTTTATGACATAGTACATATTTAGATACTGTAGTATATGATTTTGGAATCTAGCACTAAACAACATGCAAATTGGTAGACCCCATCTGTACTATGATAGTTTCAAGTATATTCCATTTACTCTGATCTTTCCATCACATTGTTCTTATTATGGTTTTATTGTGATGCAGAACAATTGATTGGTAGATAGAGGTTATGCCTAGGAGTAATTACAATGGGAACTCATCGGTTCCAACGAGCCGAACAGGTAGGCTTTTGAGAGAAAGTATGTTAAGAAAAAACATTAAAGCTTCGTATTCTAATGAGGCTAATGGCAATGAAGCTATTGATCTTGAACCGCGGTTTATGGAAAGGGGTGACTTTGTGGAACAATACCTTGAAGGGGCCTCGGCTGCACGTGATGGATGGGAAAAGCCTGATGGAGGGGTGTTTACACAACGGTTACTTGTCGTTGCTAATAGATTGCCGGTTTCTGCTGTTAGGAGAGGAGAAGAGAGTTGGTCATTGGAGGTTAGTGGTGGCGGGCTAGTTAGTGCTCTTTTGGGTAAGTTCTCAAATTTACTTAATTGCAAGCATTATTCGATTATTGTATTTTCTAGTTGTAGATAAGCAGTTTCTACCCATAGTGAAATCCATATCATTATTCACCGGGTACAACCCTTTACCCAAAAAGAAAGGAAAATCCTTATCATATAATTTGACTAGAGGTCAACTGGAATTTATGTACTCCGTTGAGAAATAGCTGTAACAAAAATGATTCTAGTTATTCGATTAATTGGGGTGAATACCAAACACTTGTACATCTGAGTATTAGATTATCAAAACTTCGGATAGTGGCTTTGTCACCAACGGATTATCTGTTTCTGATGATTCATATCCCACAAGAACTTTCTAATCGCAATGCAATGCACCCTTTTAACATTGTTTTGACTTTATTAAAGGTGTGAAAGAGGTTGAGGCAAAATGGATAGGATGGGCAGGTGTAAATGTGCCTGATGAGCCTGGGCAGCGGGCACTAACGAAAGCACTTGCAGAGAAGGTAAAGTTCAAATCTTTTTCAAGTCTAGTGAACAAGAAATTGCATGTTATGCGGATTTGTGATATATAATTGTGTTTTATAATGCAGAGGTGCATACCGGTTTTTCTTGATGAAGAAATAGTCCATCAATATTATAACGGTTATTGCAACAACATATTATGGCCACTTTTCCATTATCTTGGCCTTCCACAAGAAGACCGTTTAGCTACAACCAGAAGCTTCCAGTCCCAGTTTGCTGCATACAAAAAAGCCAATCAAATGTTTGCTGATGTTGTAAACGAGCATTATGAAGAAGGTGATGTTGTTTGGTGTCATGATTACCATCTTATGTTCCTTCCAAAGTGTCTAAAAGATCACAACAGTAACATGAAAGTTGGCTGGTTCCTTCATACACCGTTCCCGTCTTCTGAAATTCATAGAACATTGCCTTCTCGTTCTGAGATTTTACGGGCGGTTCTTGCTGCTGATTTAGTAGGGTATGTTCGTAGTTTGGTCAATCTACTTTGTTTACATTAATAAATGTGACCCAATAGTATGTTATGCAGATTTCATACATATGATTATGCAAGACACTTTGTGAGTGCTTGTACTCGTATTTTGGGACTCGAGGGTACCCCTGAAGGTGTAGAGGATCAGGGGAGGCTTACCCGTGTTGCTGCGGTAAGCCAAAGGTGACTTATATATAGTCAACTTTTGACTTAATCTTATTTCTGATGTTGGTTATTTAATTGTTGAAATCACAGTTCCCGATAGGTATAGATTCAGAGCGGTTCATTCATGCACTCGAGTCTTCTGAAGTTCAAAAACACATAAAAGAACTGAAGGAGAGGTTTTCGGGGAGAAAGGTATGTTTGACCTCTTTGACATTTTTTTTACCCCTTTGACCTGTACTTGCTTATCGTTACAGGTGATGTTAGGTGTTGATCGTCTAGATACGATTAAAGGGATCCCTCAAAAGATACTTGCATTTGAGAAATTCCTTGAAGAAAATCCGTTTTGGCATGATAAAGTGGTTTTGCTACAGATTGCAGTACCAACAAGAACTGATGTTCCTGAATGTATATTTTCATAATATCGTATCTCTTAATTGCCTATTTGCTCAAATATATGTGTGCGTACATCACATTTTAGCTCTTATTTTGTTATGGTTCTTTTGCAGATCAAAAGCTTACAAGTCAAGTTCATGAAATTGTGGGACGGATAAATGGAAGATTTGGGACATTGACAACTGTTCCAATTCACCATCTGGTTAGCCTGTAATTTCTAAACTTAATATTTTAGAATTGTGGGCTAAATGAGAATTGGAGAAGTTGGTATTGTGATATGATAGGTGGGATGTTTATCGAGTTTTAAAAACCATTTTGTGATGTTTGCAGGACCGCTCACTTGATTTTTATGCTTTATGTGCATTATATGCAGTCACTGGTACTGATCCTTTACCTCTATAGTTCCTACTTAAAATTTTTAATATTTGACTTAGAACATGTCTTAACGTAAATGTTTTTTTATCAAATAATTGAAAATGCCTTTCAATCCAGACAACATCTTTATCTTGTGGACCCACATTAGTATTCTGCAACTAATGATATTTCCATCATCATGTTTCTAGATGTAGCACTTGTCACATCTTTGCGGGATGGAATGAATCTCGTCAGCTACGAGTTTGTTGCATGCCAAGATGACAAAAGAGGAGTACTCATTTTAAGTGAAGTAATTGCCACCAACTTTGTTAATGATAATATTTCTTAGAATTCATTTCAGATTATAAAGCGTCTAGTTTGTCATGTCACTGTCTTCTGGCACACGTCTAGTTTGCTGGCGCCGCACAGTCCCTTGGAGCTGGAGCCATACTTGTTAATCCTTGGAACATAACGGAAGTTGCAGCTTCAATAGGGCAAGCTTTAAATATGTCGGCAGAAGAAAGAGAGAAACGTCATCTGCATAATTTCTTACACGTCACAACTCACACTGCTCAAAATTGGGCAGAAACTTTCGTAAGGTATTCTTGGAAATTTTTTTCTTAAAAGGAATTCAATGAGAAAATAAAAAACGCCCGTGTGACTTCAATATTTAAAGTTTAAATTTTCTGAATTCGTTTTAGTGAATTGAATGATACGGTAATTGAAGCACAACAAAGGACTAGACAAGTTCCACCGCCACTTCCAGTTGAAGAGGCTATTGAGCGTTATTTGCAGTCAAGTAACCGACTGCTTATACTGGCAAGTTGACTATTGTCTAACTTTGACATTTGATTTATTACATTTTCATACATAAAATTAAATAAAAATAACAGGGATTCAATGCTACATTAACTGAACAAGTTGATACGCCTGATAGACGTGGAGGGGATCAGATAAGAGAAATGTATCTTAAATTACACCCCGATTTGAAAGAACCACTAAAAAGACTTTGCAGTGATCCAAAAACAACCATTGTTGTTCTAAGTGGAAGTGACAGAGCTGTATTAGATGAGGTAAATTATACAGTATATGCTTAGTCTTGTGACGTCTCATTGTTTTCTTAATTTGTACAACTTTTCCAGAACTTTGGTGAGTTCAACATGTGGTTGGCAGCCGAAAATGGAATGTTCTTACGCTCCACTAGAGGAAACTGGATGACAACGATGCCTGAACATTCTAATATGGAATGGGTTGATAGTGTAAAGGTACGTGGTATACACGCTTTTAAAGGTTTATGTCCGTCTCATGTTGTCTTCTGGTTTCTTAATTTTTAAACCCGATAAGCTTTTCACAGCATGTGTTTGAGTATTTCACTGAAAGAACACCTCGTTCTCATCTCGAGCTTCGTGAAACATCACTAGTATGGAACTACAAGTATGCAGGTTTGCTTCGTAGATCCATATGAAGTTCATTTAATTTTTAAGGGTTGCTATGTTGAAGTTTCATGATATTTAACTTTTTTTCCCGTTAAAAAAATACCAACGTAAATGACCCAGATGTGACACGATATTGAGATTATGCATAAAAAATGATAGAATTGCATATAATGTTGAGTTTATATAACAATACTGTTCGGGTTATAAATGACCCAGATGTGACACAAAACCATCTTTTAATGTCTCGGGTGTACGGAAAATAGTGTAATGGCTACAAGGTGACAAATGAAAAAAGTTGTTGATAATTGATACAAAAGAACCAAATAAGTATAGTTTTTATATGTAGTAGCTATGTTAGTTTAGCTTTCCAGAATTGTCATTGAGTGTGATATAATTGATCCTAACACAAACTGCTTGTAATAACTTATTGTTTGTTAATATAGACATGGAGTTTGGGAGGCTGCAAGCTAGAGACATGTTGCAGCATCTCTGGACAGGCCCGATATCTAATGCATCGGTGGATGTTGTCCAAGGTAGCCGTTCTGTCGAGGTTCGACCCGTTGGTGTTACAAAGGTGCGTCCTTCATGTTATCTACAACTATGCAATTAAAATTCGATTATAATGATTTGCCAAAATCCTAATCTATTATTTCGTCCACATAGGGTGTTACCATTGTGCGTATATTAGGAGAGATCGTTCATAGCAAATCGATTTCAGCACCAATCGACTATGTCCTATGTGTTGGTCATTCTCTAGGAAAGGTATGTCAAAAAGGTATTTGATTTACGATGCTTGTTACTTTGTTGCATCATATTTTTCTAATGTAGAATTTGTTTTTTGCATTACGAAAACAATGTTTACAGGACGAAGATATATACATGTTTTTTGAGCCAGAGCTTCCATCAGAGGGCATTGGCATCCCGAGACTAAAGCTAAGCGATATGACAAAGCCATCTGGAGATAAAAGGTCAGAGAAAAATGGGTCGAAATCATCTCAAAAGCAGACTCACCAACGACACCCAGAAAATAAGCTAACTGGTAACATTTATAATAATAGTAACTCTAACAATGTAGCTGCAAATGGTGGGAGACGATCATCACCTTCCCCGGACACGATAACATGGAATGTACTTGATCTTAAAGGGGATAACTATTTCTCGTGTACGGTTGGGAGAACACGTACAAATGCTCGGTACTTACTCCCGACATCGGATGACGTTGTCTCATTTCTAAGAGATCTTTCTAGAGCGTCCTGAATATGATATGAATAATCAGGGAGCAGTTTTGTTAATAGTCTGTGTAATAACAACATAATGATAATGTAGTTGTGGTTTCAGGATACAACTTAAGATATTAGTGCCAGACTTGTCGGTTTTTTCTCTGTTTGTTTAATTAAGGGGTTTGCGTATTAAAACTGTTTATATGCTTGGTTCTTCTTAAATAAGTTGGTTTGATTAGTCGATCCCAGACACAAACTGTTTTCTTATCAGTATGAAAACGTAGTAAACAAAAACGCAGTTTGGATAAGCGATTCCAAAAAAGAAGTATTTATATTTGTATCCGAGTACCTGTGCATAGTAACGAGATTTTATAGCGACATATCGTTTTGTGTTAAAAAAAGTTTATGGGTTATAAACGAAAAATAATAGAAGTTCGAAGATTTGGGGATTAAACATAATGTTTTGAAACCCGGTTGAACCGTTTCGGTCGAAAAACGTGTCGATTTAAACCGAGTCAACTCGACGGGTTGGGTAAAAAACGGGTCAAATTAAACCGGGTCAACCCACCGGGTTTGAAGCGTCCTGGGTCAACCCGGTTTTCGATATGTATTAATAGTTTCCTTTTGAAATATATGTTTTCAATATTTCCTTTTTTAGTTTCGACTTTTCAATTTTTACTTTTTAGTTTTTCCTTTATATATAGTATAGCAGGGTACTGCGCGTTGCGACGGCGGGTACCCTGTGACGATTAACCGGAGAAATAGATCTCGATTAGACTCGATTCACCAGTTTGTATCGGTTTCAACGGGTCCTCTATGGTTCGTTTTCGGATGGTTTTATTGGTTAGCCGAACCGGTGGCGACACCAGTTCCCGGTTGAACCCGTTGGTCCGATCCGATTTTTAAAACTATATGTATTAGTGTGTTTTAGGGGTGAGCATACGACCCGAACGGACCGGACCGACCGTCGGACCGACCGAGACCGGACCGACCACATTCGGTGCGGTCCGCGGTCTCGGCTTTTGGGCTAATTCGGTCCTCGGTCCGGTCCGGTCCGGACCAAAACCGACGAATTTGGGCTAATTTGGCCTTGTTGGACCGGACCGACCACATTCGGTCTGGTCTCGGTCTAAGATTTTTGCCGAAATCGGGTCTCGGTCCGGTCCAGTCTTGGCCGGTCCGGTCCGGTTTTTGGACCGTGCACACCCCTAGTGTGTTTAATTCTTTTATATTTTAGATTATGTTGTAGCTTGTTTAAATTGTACATTGTGAAAATTTTATTGTACTTTTTAGCACGGGTGTTTTAATTGGTTGTTTTTTAATTTGGTAAATATATATGCTTTTAATTGGTTGTACAATATGAATAAATTATTGTACTTTTAAGTAATGAGGTGTTTTAATAAGAGTATTAATTACACCATACATTTCTCTCACATTTGACTTTCAACATTTCACTTTTTTCAAGATTTGACCATTTTTCTATTATATGTATAGTATAGATATATATGCAATAAGTAAACCAATCACAAACACCCCGGTAATCTATATATGTACATGGTTGTTGGAAAGTTAGGGTATGTTTGGCACAATGGGTTGGGGCTGGAGCTGGGCCTGGGGCTTGGGTTGAGGCTGGGGTTTGGGCTGGGGCTAGGGCTTTTATTATAAGCCAAAGTTGAAATTTGTATTTTTGTAAATTTGTTTAGCAAATGGGTTAGGGCTGGGGCTTATTATTGCAAAATTACTAAAAAATATATAATTAAATGAATTTTATGGTATATGTTAGATATTTTTGTGGGTAAATATGTAATTTATGGTTCATAAGCCCCGGGCTAAAGTTTTTAGCCCCTTTTATGGGGCTAAAGTTTTAAGCCCCTATTAGGGGCTTATGATTTCATAAGCCCGCATGATAAACGAGACTTATTTTATAAACCGGCTTATTTTATAAGCCCAAGCCCCATAAGGCCCCCATAAACCCCTCCCCAAACACACCCTTAATCCACAATTTTTTGTTAGTTATTTGTCAAGTTAGAAAGTCTAAGTATGTATTATGTATTTTCTATTAGAAGTCTGTAAACCCATTGTATATGCGTTGGGTCATTAGATTAAAACTAGGTATAAACCGTTTTATGGTTATAACGTTTAGTAGAACATCACAACGTTTACTTTCATTGAATCGGTGTCTCTTTGGTATGAAGGCAACGATTCTTTAATATATATAGGAGTCAAGAGTCTCTAATCAAGTTAACCCTTCCGGTTAATATATACTATATAGAGTTCAACCCAATCTCCTTGTTTTCTTTATTTGATTCTTGATTGATGTGACATGATGTTTGTTTGATCATTCGTTCCTGGAGATCATACAAGACCTGTAGAACAATGGCTTCTATATATGTGCATGGCTTGGTTACAAATATGATTTTATGTTAAGTGGAGCTAGATTGTTAAAACTTAAAACACCGTGTTTTTTATTTCAATAATTGATATGATATATCTTTGTCCGTCATATTCAGTTGTGATATAAGTTTTTGCATAGTGCATTCAGAAACTCAACTAGAACAATCTTAATACGAGTAATAAACAAGACAAAAATGTCACATGTCAAAATATATGTGGTGGCTTGCACATACATCCATCTTGCGTCAAAACCGGCTATAACAAAACTCACTTTCTTAATACATGCATATTCTCGAGATCACATGGAAGATGTTGGTAGCATGTGGTGACATTTTTGGTGGTATTTAAAAGTTGCTAGATCGAATGGGAATGTAATGGTGGCATAATTAGCGTAGTAGACAAGACGTGGGTAGTAGTAGCTGTTTTGTGTGTATATTTTTTGACCTGCGTGTCCACTTCTTAATTAATGATGCCCTTTTTGGTCCATGTTATTATAAAGAATCGTATTTTTTAAGTTTCTAATCTTTTATTTTGTTGAGAGCCTAGATTTAGTTTAAAATATATCATGTTATGTCTTTGTGAAGTATTGGTTTTACTTCTTTATGGTTTCCAAACTAGTGGACGTAACCAAAATGCGGGTGTGTTGGTTCCTGATGAAATGTTTATGTGTCAGAATGTTTTTAATCAAATGTTTATGGGTTCGCATGCCATAACATTTATGTCTAATGGTATCTTACGTGTGAGAATGTTTCTAATCAAATGTTTACGGATTCAATTTCTGCTTAAAACATTGTAAGATTGATTTGTTGTCGTTTAAAAAAAATAGTAGAACATTATATAGCATTAGTCATTATTTTCCATTTCAACACTCGAAACATTGGTGTAGAATGTAATAAGAACTCATGTCCCCGTTTCTAATGATACACACTGAGGCTACTTTTAAGTTCAATGAGCTCAAGCTAGAATAACCATGGTTAAAATCTCTACGTCTTCAATGTGGAGTGTATAAAATTACATAATTTGTCTTTCCTTACATATGGACCTTAGAAACACTATTTGCTCTCATAATCAGTTTAAAGTGTTGTGATTGATGACGTATAGTCTACATCCGGGTCATGAACCCGGCTAGAGTCCAACACTAGCTTAGCCCGGTACGAGTCGGGCTACACCGATTAAAGGTTTGGGCTCACGAAGGCCCAAGCCCAAAGCTATTCATGGAATAGATATCCGATATCTTCTAAATAAGAGGATTATCATTCCCAACCGACTTAGGCGGGATACGCCGAAGGTTGAGGAACACGGAACCAACAAGGATTCCGTGCGTATATAAAGGGAATCATATCCCTCGTTTAAGGGACGATCTCAAACCCTAATTCTCCTTAAACCCTAAATCGATTACTTACTCTCACGCCGGAGGATAATCGTGGGAGACAATCCCACGGTAAGCCTAACGGTGTCTTTTGTCTCTTAGTGCGCAGGTCTCAAGCAGCAATTCTCAATTGGTACGAGAGCCGGAGCTCCAAATCAGGAACGCCCAACTTTTGTATCAACAAATGGCGCCATCCGTGGGACCCTACACTAAGAACCAACACTAGAATGACAAAGCACGGTAATCAGCGATCGCAGTCAGACCTTATGGGAAAGAAGTCGCAAAGTGGACTAACTCCTAAGCAGACCCCTGGGACAACCAGCGCTGCTAAAAATAAGGGATCAGGCCAAGACTTGATCTTCCCTCTGGTGGAACCGCACTCGGGAACAACCCAAGCCACTACAACCACCACGAGTGGAGTAGACCCACTGCGCACCGTCTTTACTACTCCCTTCCAATCGGTGCTAGAAACTGACCCGACAAAGGCACCAGACGCACCTGACCGAAATAAGGATGTAGTGATTGAAACAAACACACTTGCTCTGGAGGGGGTCGCACCAGAGCTAACACCAGAAGTTTTCGTATCCCAGAACTACGAAACATTAACTGCCCTCATGCAAGAGGAAGAGAGGAAGAGATCAGGTCGGAACTTGAAAGCCCGACTCAATTTCGATTCTGAATACGAAGCTTCCCCACTGCGCCATCAGAAAGAGAAGCGCGGGAGAGATAGCCGCCGACCCCCAGTATTCAACCGAATCGGGAGAAGAGTTGAGGAGGATGAGACATCTCACTCGCATCATCTGAGTGAGAATGATGAAGATGAAAAGCGTACCAATGTCCACACTAGACTTGGTAGCCGCAGGATCCAAGACAGTTTGGGACGACACTATTCCCCAAGTGAAAGCCCTCCGAGTACAAACTCAGAGGACAGTCGGCGCAAGCGCCGAAAGAGGAAAAATTCATCCTCTGAAAATTCCTCGGACAACGAGGATAGTGAAACTGGACACTGGAAGTCCAGAAACAGATATGATGACCAGGAGGATGAAGATATATCCCTCCCTTGGCGTCGCCAAAAGGTAGATGCGTTCACTCGGCACATCAGTGACTTTTCAGAAAGCAAAAGAAGGCGCATGCCCGCCAACGTAAAGACTTATGATGGAACAGGTGACCCTCATGATCACCTCAAAAATTTTGAGTCAGCTGCGACAATTGAAAATTGGCCGCAGCCTGTGTGGTGCCACATGTTCAACTCCACACTAGTGGGAAACGCGCGGAACTGGTTCAGCAAGCTTCCACGCAGAAGCATCAACGGATTTGAGGAATTGAGAAAGGCGTTTCGCCTAAACTTTACTCAAAGGAAGAAGTGCGCTAAAAATCCTGTCGAACTCGCCAGGGTAAAGCAGCGCCAAGGAGAGTCTACAAGCGTATTCATGGAACGCTTCAAAGACGAATGCATGCAAGTTAAAGCATGCCCAGAAGTATTGAAGATCTCTGGTTTCATGAACGGGATTAACAATCAAGAACTCATCAAGAGGTTGAACGACAAGATTCCTGAAACCTTTGATGAACTCATGAAACGCTCTCGGTCCTTTGTCCAGGGAGAAGCCGCTGCGGCGGATAGCAAAAGGAGCTACTCGAACTACCGATCACAGGAACAACCTGGGAGACAATCCAATGACCGGGGTAGTAACCGTAATAGGAGCTATCGCAACCAGGGGAGCGGGAGGGATAATGACAAATACACCCCGCTAACCAAGACCCCGAAAGAAATACTCGCAACAGAAGGTGCGAATTTTCCAAGACCGACGCAGATGCGCAATCCAGAAGATCGGCGCACTGGGAATGGATACTGTGATTACCATGCACAGAAGGGCCATACCACCAACGAATGCGTCCAACTACGCCAACTCATCGACAAGATGGTTAAAGAAGGTAGATTGGACCACCTTGTCAAAAACATTAAAGAGGGAAAGGATAGACAAAAAAGTGGAAACAAGAAGGAAACACCAAAAGACAAGGCTGACACAATCTACATGATACAATCATGGCAGCGAATCACTAGGCAGAAGGTCAGCCAAGATTTTTCACGTGGAAAGGAAATCTCCTTCCCTACCTTAACTGCGGACAACGCAGAGGTGGAACCACTCACTATAGAGATAAGCGCGGGGGGCCACGACATCCACCGCATGTATGTTGACGGTGGAGCCTCTGCAAACATATTTGTGAAAACGTAGAGGGGGGGGGGGTGAATACATTACCGTTTAAAAACGTTAGATCTTTAGTATCAAATCGTTTATGAAGCTTGTTATAATATGAAAGTATCAATTATTGTTTGTAACTAATATAAAGCATAGTAAACCAAGTTGTCACACAAGCATAAACATCAAACCACATCACAAGCAATTATAAAAGTAAAGAGATAAAGAAAGGAAAGTGCAAACCGAACACGAGGATTTATAGTGGTTCGGTCACGGATCTCCTTTCCGCCCTACTCCACTCCCCGAGTACCCAACTCGAGAGTTACTTCACTAAATCAACAAGCTCCCTTCTCGGCGGAGAAAACCTTACAATCGTCGCTTACACTTTTTCCGGTACAAAGCTAAATACCGGGTTCTAGTTCGAGGTAGAACCAACCTAACGTCGCCTATACAATATTTCCGACACTAAGCTAGATGTCGAGTTCTTTTCAAGGGTACAACCACTCCCACTATGTTTTATGGCCCAACATAACAAACCTTGTGTTTTATGGTACAAACACATAAACCATCTAATCTAGTTTGGTGAAAGTGTTGTGATGATGCAATGATGTTTACAATGATGATCCATGACATAAATGTCTAATGGATATGAATAACTAATCTAAATGATCTTCTTAAATAAGAAGTCTTCAATCAATGAGGATATCAAGAGATCTTGAATCTTCATATGTTGATATGCTTTGGTGAATGAGGATGGCTAGATCTCCAAGCTTTCCTTGGTTGATCAAAATGTAAAGTATGCTTACAACAAAGATGAATGTTAGAAGCATTATGATCATGTGATGATATGGGTGATTAATGTATGTTACTACATGGTTATCTATAGATCTAAAAGATGAAAGAAAGATAGAAAGAATGTGTGTTGGAAGGGATGATTGAAATGAGAAGACAATGGGCTCTATTTATAGCCAAAAATGTAATCTAAAAAATAATACTTTATTAGATTTGATATCTTAGAATATCTTTCAAGATCTTTCAAATCTAACCAAATATTGACCAAATCTTCTAAAGATATGATGATGCATGAAGTGATGTAAAATTGTATTTTCATTTAGATTAAAATGTTCATGAAAATAAACTTGTAAAATGTATTATGTAACTAGTTTATAAAAAGTCTAATTGCCTTTTATAAAATAAAATATCTAGTTAGGTGCTTGTCAAAATAATATATATTTTGTCAAGTGTAAGTAAACTTTAGTACTTGTATGAATATTATAGTTAGTTTACTTGTACAAATAAAAGTATATATTTGTTAGACATTTTACAAAAGATGTATTTGTATAAAATACTTGTGAATGCAAAATGTAAAATGAGGTTCGAAATAGAATGATTAACCTATTAAAATACTTAGTGACTCTAAACGTATTTTAAACATTCTAAATGATTTGTTAATGGGTTTGATCATAATGCCACATAACAAACATGTACGAACCTGTGTTGTAACATACGAGGACTTGAGACATCGAGAGGTGTTGAATGTATGTTGAGACAAATGTAATTACAAGTAACTTGTACATTTTACGTTATGTATTACAAGTTACATGTTTGTCATCAATCAAAACAAACGAGACTGTATAGATTAAATATCGTAATATTTGCACTAACAATCTCCCCCTTTTTGATGATGACAAAGATATGTAAACGTAATAGAAAGTAAAATGTAAAAAGTTACTTGTATCCTTACTACCTTTACATTACCTTCTCCGTTTACACTCTTCTCCCCCTTTTGTCGAAACAAAAAGGGCGTGTCCTTGGAGTTTAACTTAATTTCTCCCCAAAAAGGCGAGCTTGCATCATCCCTAGTGAAGTTAAACCGTCCACTTCAATCCGTCCCTTGTTTGGTAGCGGATCCATGGATCAAATAAAGAGGCTTAACCTACATAAAGGTTAGTTTTATGCAACAAAAATTATGAGAAATATATGAAAAAGAAAAATGCATAGCAATGTTAGCCTATTTTCTCCACTGTTTATCGAAGCACAAATGCTTGTTTGAAAAGTGAGAATGATGCTAAATGCGTGCATGCTCCCCCTTGACGGTTTCTCCCCCTTGTTTGAGGCGTCAGGGTATGATTAAAAACCTAAAAAAACAAATATTAGTGCAAAACTATATTCGTCATTGGACGAGTAAGTGTTATACAACAAAGTGTGTATAAGATGCATTCAGTAAATTCTTGACGGAAGCTCCCCTAGCTCTAGGGCGTCAAGATGAACCTTCAAAAAAAATATTAGTATAATAGAAGCTTTGTCTTTAGACAAATATGTCATATACAACCAAGTGTATAGACGATGCAATATGAGTGCTTAAAGGATATTCCTCCTTGTTCTAGGGTGTCAAGAAGCACCTAAAATAAGAAAAATAATTGATGCAAACTTCATCCTTAGATGAGTAAGTTATATACAATCGAGTGTATATGATGATGAACCTACAATGAAAAACATTAGTGCAATATATTTCATCTTTTTCACAAAGAAAAATGAGATATATATATGTGATAAATGATATAATCAAAGATCTCATGAAGTGTAGTCTCCTAATTACAATCATAAGAAAAGTGAGAATATAATATGATAAAAGCCTACAAAATAATTCCTAGAAAGAGGATATGAAGTCTTCCACCGGGTGTGCCACTGGTGGTGCTAGTGTTGGTGTCGGTTTACTAGTAGGATTCATGTGGTGATGGTAGATGACTTGACATTTACAAAAGCAAGTTTTCGCTAATCCATGGTGGTGATGATTAGTGAAAGTGGTGATGGAAGGTGGTGGTGATTAGGTAGGAAGCTATTAAGGAGTTAGAAACTCATATGTATAACAAATATAAAAAATATAGACTCAAGCAATCCTTTCGTCATGTCAAGTGACCAAAGCTAAGAGAAAAAAATATGAATGGACATTGCATTTCAATGATGCATAAGGGTTATGATTTGAATGATTTATTGATGCTAACAACCTATTGTTTTGAGCAAGTTCTCATATGCTTCAACCCAAGAGTAATCAATAATGCGTTCTATCTAAGAAAAAGTGATAACATGAAGATAAATTCGTTCATTGATTGACACAAATTATAAAAAATGACCTATTCTAGGTGACAATGGCAAATGTAGTATTAGCATGGTTTTGACCGACATGGATGATTATCACTTTGTAAAGAAGTGAATACAATATGGAAAATACTAATAATAATAATGGGTACCTATATGAGGATGAGAATGACATCATATAAGTGAGAGTTGGATGGACCAACGTGTTGGAAATGGCTGTTTTGATTAAATATATCGTTTGCACTGACAATAACATGCATGATATATGTCAAGCGAGAAAAGGATAAGATCCTATGATGGTGTTCTAGATAGTGAAGTTGTAAGGTGCTAGGTTAAGGGAAATCCTAGATTCGTTGATTGTGGAGATGAAGAAGTTTGTAAAACACATGATGTGTTTTTCACTTGATGAGGTATTCGTGCAAACTTGTGATATAAGGTTAAAAAAGTTGAACTAGTTGTGGTTTCGTGAACCGGTTTTAGCTAAGTGGTGTTTGCCTATGTGTTGGTATTTTAGAGTCTAAGAGACATAAAATTTGACAAAAGATAATTATGTGAATGGATTTCTCTCCCTCTTAATTGGTGGACATCCAACATAATGTGTATCAAATAAGGAATGACAACAAAATGTTTAGGAGGTTATTCGGGTTAACGAAAGAGATGAGCTTAGTGATGTTTTTCTGGATGATGGTTAGCATACAATGAACTTCATCCTTAAAGTCACGTACCTCTTTTCGATTAATACGAGATGATCGTATGATGAGGCATGTGGTTTCCTAATAGGAAGTGAAGAGGATTAGAGTATTGTTATAACTAAATAATGATGGAGGTGATTTTTGGAAAGCGGAAGCAAAATGAGATTTGCAAAGAGGTCGGTTGAAATACAAAAATGCAAAGGCAACCCGCTAGAACTTAATTTTATATGCTTTTAAACTATATGCAAGTGTAGGGGTCCCATAAAGCATATTACTAATCTATGTAGCAATAAAGGGGATTATGCAAAATGAGCATATAAAAGTTAAAACCAAGTGAGATAACAAATAATTTGTTATCGACCTACAAAACAAGTTTGTTAGTGACAAAATATGTTAACATGATAGAAATCAAATGATAACATATTATATAGCAAAAACAACACATTGTACTTAGTAGACAAGAAATCACCACACAAGATAGCATCAAAACAATCATATTATGCAAGAATACAACTTTATTCAAGACATTTCATTATGAGATTGTTTTGTCGTTAGACTTAGACACTTAAGCATACTTGGATATACAAAACTATGTGATTAATTTGTAAGATAAAAAGGCTTCTAAAAGTTTGTCATACCAAAATCACTTTAACAGATTATATGTGCACATGTAGCAAACAAATAGTGTGACAAGAAGCAAAAGAAACAAAATGAAAGATTCATGCAAGCCATGTTTAAGACATAAAAATTTGGAGCATGTATCATTTGGATCGTACTACACATAGATGTAATGAATGCCAACTAATAGCTTTCAAACACAAATATATCATATCAAAATTATCATGTATCAAAATGGCATATTATGAGTTCATAAGTAACATGTTAATCATGCTAAAAATAATTCAAAAGTAAGAATCATGCAAATAAAGTTTAGGTTTAAACGTTTAGTAGCATGAAACAAGAATACAAGCATTATGAAGATAAAACCATACCAAGGTTTATACATTATGACACTAAGATAATGTCAAATCAACTTATCGTATTAAACAAGAACATGTAATCAACACATGTAAGTGCAATGCAAGTGGTTTTACTAAGGTTTACACATTTGACTAGTTATCAAACACTAAGATAATGTCAAATCAACTTATCGTATCAAACAAGAATATGTAATCAACACATGTAAGTGCAATGCAAGTGGTTTTGAAAGAAAAGTCATATATACTACTTGTTTGATTAGTATTCCTTAGGCGAGGCAAACTATCAATGTTTTAACACTTACTTTAGGCAAGTATAGGAATATAGATTTTTCAAGTTGGAGAATGAATATGAGACTATTACTAGCGGTGCTCAATTAAGGCTAAACACGACCATTTTTACGGGTGATTCCACCTACCCAACTTCTCTCCAGGAAGCAATTCAACCGTTAGGTCAAATTGAGTTTCTAGTGCAATAGGTTCTCAAGTAGTCATTCTCATGTTAGAAAGATGGGAACTCCTACTTTTGCATATTAAAGTGCATAAAAGATGATAGTTTACCAATACTTGGCTTAATGTGACTTAACTAATATGCAACATAACTAAGGTGATGAAGACTTCATGTTATACACCTGAATTTTAACAATGGTGTGTTTGATAAACAATGTGTTTGAATCTTGTGTTTAGAATCTAAAGTTTTTTTTTTTTTTTTTTTTTTTTTTTTTTTAATTACACAGCTAATTGTATGATCTAATGGATGACATCTTTTATGTTGAGTTGAAGTGTGTACTTTAAATGTGAATTGATCATCTAAGACTAAATAATGGAATATGTTAAACTAAGAACGTTCTCAAGAGAGCTCTTTGGAATATTATTTAACAAGAATATAAGTGAGGTTACCAACTTCAATAGATCTTGTGTATGCTCTAAAGATGTGTAGTTTTAACCTTGGATGTGCACTCGGTTTGAGCAATGTTAGGTTATGATGTACGCTTAAAGGAAATAGATACAAATAGTATCTTTCAACAAATGAGATTATCCCATGGGATAAAGTTATCATGCTTATAAAAATAAGTATGACAAGATGAATTGGATATGCTAGTTCATAGAACTTGTAGATGTTTGTTTCAAGATCATTTAGCCAATGAGGTGTAATGAAATCTCTCGTAACACAATTATTTATGTCACAAGAGTGATGCATAGGATATACAATATCCTTTTAACAAAACGAAAGCTTAACGCATGAATCTTAGTCATAATGTTTATCAAAACATCATGTTTTCCTAAATGAAGATATGAAGCCAAAGTGTTTGAATCGGATAGTCCCATCTAAATAAACTTGGTCTCAAGATTATAATCACTAGATGATGACAAGAGGAATTCACTCGAGTTTCTTATGTATACTCCTCAAGAGTCATTGTTGCTTGGGGTGTATGTTGTTGGCTTTGAGATTGTATTTTAACATATGTTGTTAAAATGTTGATTTGAGGTTTAACGGAATTTATGCAGAAGTTTAACCACAAAGTATTACTAATACTTTGATAATTTTTGAAGGTAGTACTACTTATACCTAGTGGAAATTGTCAACAATTACCAAGAGCACCATGCTTATTTGATAGTTGAGGTTCTAGCCATAATGAATTATCTAAGTCCTTATATGTGGGAAAGGATGTTTGAGTTTGTTCAAACGTGCATTTGATTTAGTACAAGTGTTGGACACAAGGGCTTTTTGAGCAATACACTCAACGAATTCAAATAATGGTAAGGATGGTGGATTGGTTGATCTAGGTGGTAGGTCTTCTAGTGTGTCTAAATAAGGATGTGGTGATGTAGGGGTTTGTTGTGCTATGGGAGTACTTAGGTTGATTATTTGTCCATAGATGTTGAACACAAAAAGTACGGATACTAATTCTTATGGTTCATTGGTTGCTACAACTAGTGGGTGAAGTGCTTGAAGTTTTGGTTATGTCTATGAAGCTTAGGGGCTGAGGTATAGGTTCACTTTGAAAGGGCACATTTGATTTAAAGGATGCTCTTGTAAGTTCATGAGCAATACGCTTAATGGTGCCAAAATATGGAAGAAGGATAGTAGGTGTCAAAGAGGGATAAGTGGCCCCGTGGGTTGTTTGTTTTCGATAAGTGTTTCAACATGCGTTGTTAAAATACTTGGGTGTTGATTTTTCGGATATGACTTTTAATGACTACAATCGTAAGTCGCATATACTTGAATATTTAGGATGAAATACTTAAGTTGTCAATCCTAATTAGTTGAGATTATAAAGCTTAGATTGAACCTAAGGATAACAAGACTTGATAGTATGTCTTTAACATACGTGTGAGTTATGACTCGATGTAAATACTTATCGTCTTGAGGGATGACACATTATTTTCATGTTAACCAAGTGAGGCAATACATGTAGATACAAAACAATATCTATAGTCATATGTTAGACTTGTGTATGATATCTTTGCAAATAATGAGTCCAGATTTGTTAGTCTTGGTAAGTCATCTAAGTCATCCGCAAACGGGTGAGGAGATGTTGGTGGTGTTGCACAAAGTACAAGTTTTGGAGACTTTGGTTGTGAAGGTGTTTTGGATGGTTGTGAAGTAGTCATAATGGTGGGTGATTTTGGTGGTGGAGTTGGAGTACCTAAGTTTAGAAAGTTCACATCTTGAATGGGTGATGAGATGTTGAGAGGTAATGAGTCTGAGGATGAAGAGTTCAAGTTAATGAAGCCACAAGATCAAATGCTAATCCTAGTGGTTTTTCTTAAGTGAATTATTTGAGGTTGAGGATTTAGTCATTTTGACTTTGCTTTAAGAAATGCTAAGCTTAAGGAAAAGTAACAATGAAGGTGTGAAAAAGACCATCCTGAATGTGTCGATTTATGGAACTAAGGATTCATGGATTTGATGTTAATCCATACAAAGATGGTAGTTTCTAATGAGATGGAAGTGTCCAAGATCAATGTCAAACATCCTAAGTTAAACCATTGAGGATGTGTTGAGTGAGGTATGAAAGATATGCATTAACAACTATCCTAGAAACGAAATTTGGCAAATTAGATTGCGGGATTTATTAAAATTAAACAACTTACCTGTAGAGTCCACGGCACCAATTTTTTGCACAGGCGGAACCCTTAATTTGGTGCCGCCTGGTCCGCCTGTACAGGAATGGCGGTACCAAAATGCATAACAGACGGTACCAAATTTTTGGTGCCGTCTAATCCGTGGACACCAGAAAACTTCACAGACCCATTTTTTAGGTGTCGGGGAGTTTTCCGAAACCTGAAATTTTGCTTAAAACACATGACACTAATTATTTCTAGTTAGAAGAAGTCGATAACACATACACAAACATAGTGGATCATTGACTTTGACCAAGGGCTAACGGTTTTCACATAAAGGTGAAAATGGGTAAAATTTGATAACACTCGTGTGCTATCCCCCTGCATAAACCGGTTAGCATACAACATTTTTTCAAGTTATTTTATCATCCTACAAAGTAAACACAACCAAATAGTATCATACACCATTGTTTTTGTCCTTGTACCAAACACTCTCTTAAAACCTCCATTTTTCAAAGTACTTGACTAATTTACTTGATACTCATTGCTAAGTGAGTTATGACATTTCATAAGTTATGCGAGATGTTATCATAACCTATGCAAAGAAAGTGATCTAATTCTACAAGCGATGGTAAAACAATTTTCCAACTTAATGCACAAAATCTAGCAAATGTCCTATTGTGCATAAACAAGAAATCGTCAAACAAGTGAATAAATAGCATGACAAGATTGACACTTATATTATGTAAACAAACAAGTATAAACAACAATTTAAAAATAAGCAAGCAACATATATGCAAACAACATATACAAGTGGTCATTTAGCATAGCATAACAAGAAAAACACTTTTCATCATTTTGCGTTTAAGAATGACGATGTATACCAAGCTTGATTAGTTTCCTTTAAACATATTACCAAATTATTTAGTTTGAAAAGAAATTGTATCCAAGTTCTAAGAATACCAACTTAAATTACTTGATTCAAAAATTTTGAGTTTTTATGTTAAAGCGAAGCTTAATATCTTAGATATACTGTAGTATTTGGTCTATTTTACCTATTTAAAATTAGACTCAGGCCATGAGAGTATTTTTAAATGAAAGTAGACTCAATTCCCTTTAAAATGATAGGTGGTTCGACTCCTACGGACTTACGGTTAATAAGTTATGAATTTTTTAAGTTGGCCAAAAAAACTGCGTACTGTGCAGACCAAGGAACCAAAAATTAACAAGGAAGGAGCCCTTTATTTGGTTCCGCCCAGTCCGTGGCCTTCACAGAATGTTGAAAAATGTACTTACTCATAGCAAAAAAGTGTAGGACTTACTATATTTGATAGAAAAAATATAACACACATATTTTGTTTATTATTTTTACTAATATGACTTATCTAAACATTTAACAACAAAATTTATAAGTATAATTAGCAAAACATTTTTCATATTATATTTCGCTTCAATGGTAGTTTGATACATGGATCGTGCTCCATTTTAAAAACCATTTGTTTTGAAAATAAGAGTTACGAGGCTCTGGTACCAATTGTGAAAACGTAGAAGGGGGGGGGTGAATACATTACCGTTTAAAAACGTTAGATCTTTAGTATCAAATCGTTTATGAAGCTTGTTATAATATGAAAGTATCAATTATTGTTTGTAACTAATATAAAGCATAGTAAACCAAGTTGTCACACAAGCATAAACATCAAACCACATCACAAGCAATTATAAAAGTAAAGAGATAAAGAAAGGAAAGTGCAAACCGAACACGAGGATTTATAGTGGTTCGGTCACGGATCTCCTTTCCGCCCTACTCCACTCCCCGAGTACCCAACTCGAGAGTTACTTCACTAAATCAACAAGCTCCCTTCTCGGCGGAGAAAACCTTACAATCGTCGCTTACACTTTTTCCGGTACAAAGCTAAATACCGGGTTCTAGTTCGAGGTAGAACCAACCTAACGTCGCCTATACAATATTTCCGACACTAAGCTAGATGTCGAGTTCTTTTCAAGGGTACAACCACTCCCACTATGTTTTATGGCCCAACATAACAAACCTTGTGTTTTATGGTACAAACACATAAACCATCTAATCTAGTTTGGTGAAAGTGTTGTGATGATGCAATGATGTTTACAATGATGATCCATGACATAAATGTCTAATGGATATGAATAACTAATCTAAATGATCTTCTTAAATAAGAAGTCTTCAATCAATGAGGATATCAAGAGATCTTGAATCTTCATATGTTGATATGCTTTGGTGAATGAGGATGGCTAGATCTCCAAGCTTTCCTTGGTTGATCAAAATGTAAAGTATGCTTACAACAAAGATGAATGTTAGAAGCATTATGATCATGTGATGATATGGGTGATTAATGTATGTTACTACATGGTTATCTATAGATCTAAAAGATGAAAGAAAGATAGAAAGAATGTGTGTTGGAAGGGATGATTGAAATGAGAAGACAATGGGCTCTATTTATAGCCAAAAATGTAATCTAAAAAATAATACTTTATTAGATTTGATATCTTAGAATATCTTTCAAGATCTTTCAAATCTAACCAAATATTGACCAAATCTTCTAAAGATATGATGATGCATGAAGTGATGTAAAATTGTATTTTCATTTAGATTAAAATGTTCATGAAAATAAACTTGTAAAATGTATTATGTAACTAGTTTATAAAAAGTCTAATTGCCTTTTATAAAATAAAATATCTAGTTAGGTGCTTGTCAAAATAATATATATTTTGTCAAGTGTAAGTAAACTTTAGTACTTGTATGAATATTATAGTTAGTTTACTTGTACAAATAAAAGTATATATTTGTTAGACATTTTACAAAAGATGTATTTGTATAAAATACTTGTGAATGCAAAATGTAAAATGAGGTTCGAAATAGAATGATTAACCTATTAAAATACTTAGTGACTCTAAACGTATTTTAAACATTCTAAATGATTTGTTAATGGGTTTGATCATAATGCCACATAACAAACATGTACGAACCTGTGTTGTAACATACGAGGACTTGAGACATCGAGAGGTGTTGAATGTATGTTGAGACAAATGTAATTACAAGTAACTTGTACATTTTACGTTATGTATTACAAGTTACATGTTTGTCATCAATCAAAACAAACGAGACTGTATAGATTAAATATCGTAATATTTGCACTAACAATCTCCCCCTTTTTGATGATGACAAAGATATGTAAACGTAATAGAAAGTAAAATGTAAAAATTTACTTGTATCCTTACTACCTTTACATTACCTTCTCCGTTTACACTCTTCTCCCCCTTTTGTCGAAACAAAAAGGGCGTGTCCTTGGAGTTTAACTTAATTTCTCCCCAAAAAGGCGAGCTTGCATCATCCCTAGTGAAGTTAAACCGTCCACTTCAATCCGTCCCTTGTTTGGTAGCGGATCCATGGATCAAATAAAGAGGCTTAACCTACATAAAGGTTAGTTTTATGCAACAAAAAATATGAGAAATATATGAAAAAGAAAAATGCATAGCAATGTTAGCCTATTTTCTCCACTGTTTATCGAAGCACAAATGCTTGTTTGAAAAGTGAGAATGATGCTAAATGCGTGCATGCTCCCCCTTGACGGTTTCTCCCCCTTGTTTGAGGCGTCAGGGTATGATTAAAAACCTAAAAAAACAAATATTAGTGCAAAACTATATTCGTCATTGGACGAGTAAGTGTTATACAACAAAGTGTGTATAAGATGCATTCAGTAAATTCTTGACGGAAGCTCCCCTAGCTCTAGGGCGTCAAGATGAACCTTCAAAAAAAATATTAGTATAATAGAAGCTTTGTCTTTAGACAAATATGTCATATACAACCAAGTGTATAGACGATGCAATATGAGTGCTTAAAGGATATTCCTCCTTGTTCTAGGGTGTCAAGAAGCACCTAAAATAAGAAAAATAATTGATGCAAACTTCATCCTTAGATGAGTAAGTTATATACAATCGAGTGTATATGATGATGAACCTACAATGAAAAACATTAGTGCAATATATTTCATCTTTTTCACAAAGAAAAATGAGATATATATATGTGATAAATGATATAATCAAAGATCTCATGAAGTGTAGTCTCCTAATTACAATCATAAGAAAAGTGAGAATATAATATGATAAAAGCCTACAAAATAATTCCTAGAAAGAGGATATGAAGTCTTCCACCGGGTGTGCCACTGGTGGTGCTAGTGTTGGTGTCGGTTTACTAGTAGGATTCATGTGGTGATGGTAGATGACTTGACATTTACAAAAGCAAGTTTTCGCTAATCCATGGTGGTGATGATTAGTGAAAGTGGTGATGGAAGGTGGTGGTGATTAGGTAGGAAGCTATTAAGGAGTTAGAAACTCATATGTATAACAAATATAAAAAATATAGACTCAAGCAATCCTTTCGTCATGTCAAGTGACCAAAGCTAAGAGAAAAAAATATGAATGGACATTGCATTTCAATGATGCATAAGGGTTATGATTTGAATGATTTATTGATGCTAACAACCTATTGTTTTGAGCAAGTTCTCATATGCTTCAACCCAAGAGTAATCAATAATGCGTTCTATCTAAGAAAAAGTGATAACATGAAGATAAATTTGTTCATTGATTGACACAAATTATAAAAAATGACCTATTCTAGGTGACAATGGGAAATGTAGTATTAGCATGGTTTTGACCGACATGGATGATTATCACTTTGTAAAGAAGTGAATACAATATGGAAAATACTAATAATAATAATGGGTACCTATATGAGGATGAGAATGACATCATATAAGTGAGAGTTGGATGGACCAACGTGTTGGAAATGGCTGTTTTGATTAAATATATCGTTTGCACTGACAATAACATGCATGATATATGTCAAGCGAGAAAAGGATAAGATCCTATGATGGTGTTCTAGATAGTGAAGTTGTAAGGTGCTAGGTTAAGGAAAATCCTAGATTCGTTGATTGTGGAGATGAAGAAGTTTGTAAAACACATGATGTGTTTTTCACTTGATGAGGTATTCGTGCAAACTTGTGATATAAGGTTAAAAAAGTTGAACTAGTTGTGGTTTCGTGAACCGGTTTTAGCTAAGTGGTGTTTGCCTATGTGTTGGTATTTTAGAGTCTAAGAGACATAAAATTTGACAAAAGATAATTATGTGAATGGATTTCTCTCCCCTTAATTGGTGGACATCCAACATAATGTGTATCAAATAAGGAATGACAACAAAATGTTTAGGAGGTTATTCGGGTTAACGAAATAGATGAGCTTAGTGATGTTTTTCTGGATGATGGTTAGCATACAATGAACTTCATCCTTAAAGTCACGTACCTCTTCTCGATTAATACGAGATGATCGTATGATGAGGCATGTGGTTTCCTAATAGGAAGTGAAGAGGATTAGAGTATTGTTATAACTAAATAATGATGGAGGTGATTTTTTGGAAAGCGGAAGCAAAATGAGATTTGCAAAGAGGTCGGTTGAAATACAAAAATGCAAAGGCAACCCGCTAGAACTTAATTTTATATGCTTTTAAACTATATGCAAGTGTAGGGGTCCCATAAAGCATATTACTAATCTATGTAGCAATAAAGGGGATTATGCAAAATGAGCATATAAAAGTTAAAACCAAGTGAGATAACAAATAATTTGTTATCGACCTACAAAACAAGTTTGTTAGTGACAAAATATGTTAACATGATAGAAATCAAATGATAACATATTATATAGGCAAAAACAACACATTGTACTTAGTAGACAAGAAATCACCACACAAGATAGCATCAAAACAATCATATTATGCAAGAATACAACTTTATTCAAGACATTTCATTATGAGATTGTTTTGTCGTTAGACTTAGACACTTAAGCATACTTGGATATACAAAACTATGTGATTAATTTGTAAGATAAAAAGGCTTCTAAAAGTTTGTCATACCAAAAGCACTTTGACAGATTATATGTGCACATGTAGCAAACAAATAGTGTGACAAGAAGCAAAAGAAACAAAATGAAAGATTCATGCAAGCCATGTTTAAGACATAAAAATTTGGAGCATGTATCATTTGGATCGTACTACACATAGATGTAATGAATGCCAACTAATAGCTTTCAAACACAAATATATCATATCAAAATTATCACGTATCAAAATGGCATATTATGAGTTCATAAGTAACATGTTAATCATGCTAAAAATAATTCAAAAGTAAGAATCATGCAAATAAAGTTTAGGTTTAAACGTTTAGTAGCATGAAACAAGAATACAAGCATTATGAAGATAAAACCATACCAAGGTTTATACATTATGACACTAAGATAATGTCAAATCAACTTATCGTATTAAACAAGAACATGTAATCAACACATGTAAGTGCAATGCAAGTGGTTTTACTAAGGTTTACACATTTGACTAGTTATCAAACACTAAGATAATGTCAAATCAACTTATCGTATCAAACAAGAATATGTAATCAACACATGTAAGTGCAATGCAAGTGGTTTTGAAAGAAAAGTCATATATACTACTTGTTTGATTAGTATTCCTTAGGCGAGGCAAACTATCAATGTTTTAACACTTACTTTAGGCAAGTATAGGAATATAGATTTTTCAAGTTGGAGAATGAATATGAGACGATAGGTTCCTATCCAAGTCAGCAGAAAAATCGCTACCCCTTTTCAAGACACTCAAGAAGTGCATAAAGAAGGGTGACTTCAGCTGGACTACGGAGGCAGAAGTAGCCTTCACTCAGCTCAAACAACATCTGGCTACGCTCCCAACACTTGTTGCACCCCGACAAGGGGAAGAGCTGATCATGTACTTGTCTGCAACTGATGGAGTAGTCAGCGCAGTGCTACTAACAGATAGGGATTCAGTACAAACCCCCCATCTACTTTGTGAGCAAAGCACTCAAGAAGACGGAGATGAATTATAGTGCAATGGAAAAGTTAGTTCTAGCATTGGTATTTGCTGCCAAACGACTGCGCAGGTACTTCCAAGCGCACCCGATAGCAGTAATCACAGACCAACCAATCAAACAGATCATCTCCAAACCTGATGCATCAGGCCGACTCCAAAAGTGGAGCGTATTGCTAGGGGAACACAACATTTCTTACAGACCGCGTACCGCGATTAAAGGACAAATTCTGGCAGACTTCATCATCGAGAAGCCAGATACCGACGAGGTTCCCGCACCAAGTAAGAAGGTACTATTAGATCCATGGATCTTGTTTACAGATGGATCCTCGTGCGTGGACGGGTCAGGAGCTGGCCTCATTCTCACAAATCCAGAAGGAATGGAATTCACTTACGCACTGCGTTTTGAATTTACAGCAACAAAAAATGAGGCAGAATATGAAGCTCTAATCGCCGGACTACGCATTGCAGCTCGAATGGGTGTACGTAACCTGGAAGCAAATGTAGATTCCCGGCTAGTGGCCAACCACGTGTTGGGTGAATATGTGGCTAAAGAAGAAAATATGATTCAATATCTCGACAAGACCAAGACATTGATCAAAGGCTTCGATAGATTCACCATCAAGCAAGTTCCTAGAGGAGAAAACCGCAAAGCGGACGCACTAAGCAAGATCGCCTCGACAAGCTTCGCACACCTGTCGAAACAAGTGCTGGTAGAAACACTGAAAAGCAAATCCATATCGGAGATGGAAGTTTCCACAGTCATAGAGGAGGAAGGTCCTACATGGATGACACCGATTACGGACTTCCTAGACAAAGGAGTGTTACCCCAAGAGCAGAAGGAAGCTCGCAGGATACGGCACACGACACAAAGATTCGAACTTCGAGACAACATATTGTACCGACGCTCTTTCCTTCAACCATGGCTCCGCTGTGTAGGTCCACTACAAGCAAGTTACGTGCTGCGAGAAATCCATGAAGGTTCATGCAGCATGCACTCAGGACCACGGTCCGTTGTAGCGCGCGCCGTGCGATCAGGGTACTACTGGCCAACCATGCACCGCGACGCGCGAGACTTAATAAGGAAGTGCAACGACTGCCAAGTACACCGACCCGTCCCGCGCAAACCACAGCACGAACTAACACCAATCACATCCCCATGGCCATTCTATAAGTGGGGTATTGACATTGCAGGACCTTTCCCAGTCGCTGCGGGAGGATTGAAATTCCTCATAGTCGCCATAGACTATTTCACTAAGTGGATCGAAGCAAAAGCAGTAGTAACAATCACTGGCAACCAAGTAAAACGCTTCGTCTGGGAAAACATTGTATGTCGCTTCGGTTTACCTGGCGAAATCATCTCGGATAACGGGAAACAATTCTGCGATAATCCTTTCAAAGATTGGTGCGAGAAGTTGAACATCACACAGCACTTCGCATCAGTTAAACACCCACAAACAAATGGCTTAGTAGAGCGCGCAAATCGCAGCCTGGGCGAAGGAATTAAAGCGCGCCTGGACAGACACAAGGGAAGATGGGTGGAAGAGCTCTCGCATGTTTTGTGGGCGCACCGCACCTCAATCAAAACCAGCACGGGAGACACCCCCTTTTCACTAGTCTATGGGACAGAAGCCGTCATACCGGCCGAAATTGGAATGCCAACTATTCGCACTGCTGAGGTTAACATGGCAACTAACGACGACGAACGCCGTCTTGATTTGGACCTACTGGAAGAAAGGCGTGAACGCGCATCTATCAGGGAGGAAAAGTCAAAATCAAGGATGAAAGGATACTATGACGCCAAAGTACGCAGTGTCTCCTTCAGACCAGGTGATTTCGTCTACCGCGCTAATGATGCGAGCCACGCAGAAGACATGGGCAAGCTCGGACCAAAATGGGAAGGACCCTACGAGGTTACTGAAGCATCAGGAACGGGCTCGTACAAGTTACGAGGCTTGGATGGTCGTGAACTGCCACGCACATGGAACATCTGCAACCTCAAGAGGTGCTACCTATAGAAAGGGCTACGGCCCAGCGCACAGACGCTCTTGCACTTTCAGTGCCCAATAAACATCTGTGTAGTCACTCTTTCTTTTAATTAGTGTAATTGTTTCATTTACTTCTCATCAAAACTTGCAAGTATCAATAAAACGCCGCGGTTTCTAGCTAACTCCGCGACATATTTTAATTTGTTATTTCCATATACTGTATGTCTTAACAATTTTCTTATTTTTTGCCCACGATGGCGTGCATGCACCATAATAAACCCACGATGGTAAAAGGATAAGTTAACCTACTAAACAACTTGTTGAGTAAGAGGGTTGCAAACCCATCAACACCGGATCACGCATCCTTGTTAAACACCTTGTTCTCAAGATGTTGGAACAAGTCCTGTGCGCATCCCACGACGGGTGCGCAACATTGCACATGTGCACGTTTAACAACTTGGGAACCAAGATACTTGCTTCCTTAATTTTATATTTACAGTACGCTGAATATTATTAGCATACACGACTATGATAATACTTGAAATTTTTGGGTTCTTCATACACGATTATGGCTTTCCTGCATTATTCACACGTGCATACACTTGTCACAATGCATACATCTTTTACGTAAAGACAAAGCAGACAAACACCGCATCACAAATTGCAACAATACCCAACGTGGACTCACCAAGAGATGATTTTATTAAATAACCAAGCGTTATTACAAAAAGATTGTTATTCTGCAACACATAAACCTACCAACTCTTACAACGCTCAATAGATGAGCCACCCACGCGGTTCGAGGTATCTTTGACCTCGTTAAGCCTCTTCAACAGATCTGAATCCTGCTGAGACACAGTGGCAACACTTACCGGCACCCCATCAGATCTTGGCTGGTGCGCCGCACCAACCCCGCACAAGATTGCCTTCCCTTTGATACCTTTCTTTCGGGCAAGTCTGGTCGCATGCGCTTCTAGTACCTCCTTCAAGGGCACTTCTTTCTCTAAAGCAAACGGATTCAAAATATCCTTTGGACGCATGAAAACAGGTACCTGAAGCTGTGAGTCATGGGGTTTCAAGTTGTAATCTGGCTGGGCTTCTGCACCTTCGGCACGATGACGCGCAAGAGTCAACCCTGCCATGATGACGTCTATAGGATAATCCTGATCACGCTCAAGATCGGCAATCATAGGGATTTCTAACTCTTTCATCCTTTGCATTGCAGCAACCAGGTGCTCATACGCTTTAGCATCATAATTTGGTACCTCATTAACAAGTACCTTCAGCAGTTCCGATTCATGCAGAGCCTCTACAGCTTCTGCCTTGCCGCCCTCAAGAGCGCACTGAACTACTTCCCCGAAGGCATTACGCACTTCTGGTGACTCCAGGGTATTAAGGGCGGCAAGACGCAGACCATGACCTACGAGCCACCTGCGCTCAGCTATAGTTGACATCAGCTGAGGATACAACTCCTCGTCGTACTCAATGCTAAGTTTGCGCAGTTTTGCCTCTTGCACCTCCAGTGCTTCTTTCACAGTGGCACAAAATCCCTCAAGTTGGGAGGTCATCGCATCTTTGCCCTTCTCAAGATATTTAAGTACCCAGTGGCACGCAGACTTGTACCCGGCAACATCCGCACGCTCTTGATTTATTTGGCACATTAGCGCCATTTTTTCTTCAGCTTGTTTTTTAGCGTACGCGCTCAGATCCTTTGCCTCTGCTTGGGCGCTATCCAGCTGCGCCCGGGTGTTTGCCAGTTGCGCCTCCAACAACGCTATTGTTTGGTCCTTTTGTGAATCTTGATTCTCCCCACCAGATACTCGGTCTTTCAGCTTCACGATTAGCGAAGCCTGATGTGCGGAGACCTGCACCAATTCTTCAACCAATTGCTCCATGGGCGCATCTGCATCAGACAGGTCTTCATTGTTCTGACTATGTGGCTCAGAATGCGATGAACGTGCAGGACTAGCCTTGGGGGGTGACTCTATAACCTGCTCCACCCTGCGTATGTTCACCAGGGAAATGTTAGATTCACAACTGGCTCATCAACCAACAAAGGAAATAATACATATACGGCTTTACTTACTGCGGTCCCGCGATATTAGCAGAAGGGTGCGACGACGCTTCATCAGTGGATGATAATTCCACAGTCTGGACCACGGGGCGTTTTTTCCTTGATGTGCCTGCACCATCATCCCTTCGGGTCCTTTTGCGACTGAGCCCAGATTCTTCTTCTTCCTCTTCCTCCATAGGGTGAGCCACAGCTACGGGCGGTGGCTGCGCCACAAGAGAAGGTACTCTGGGATTAGGACGGCTTTGCAGTGGTGTTTCCTCCACTGCGACTAAGGAACTGGTCCCTGTATCCCCCGCATTCAGCTCTATGGTGCGCCCTGCGGTAGCAGCTAGAATCGGCTCCTCATTCTCCTTCAAGGGTCGTGCTCCTGTCCTTACCTCTACGGGCTTTGCTAGTTGTACTACGGTAAAGAGATCCATCTCTGCGCAACACAAAACAACATATACACACAGGTTATATAATGCGCGAAGTATAAGGAAGAATGCTCTTACATTATCTACACACAGAGGTACGGAGGAATAAGTACCCACCCTGGCCATGTGCGTCTAAGAAGATTGGGATCTCATCTTCGGGACCAAAATAATTACGGCTGATTCCCATGTGCACCAAAAATCCCTCAGGATAGGCACTAATGGGGATGCGGTTAGCATTTATCAGTTCCGCAACCTCGGCGACATAAGACCCAGGCAACGGGCACTCATCCCTCTCTAATGTTCCTCGGGTATAAAAATCATAATTCCAGGGGAAGCATGTGTCATCCACCCAAAAGAAATACTCCCTCCAGTTCCTAAGTGCATCTAATTTATCCGTATAACACTGCAGTCTACCAGCGCGCTTCGCAAAGGACACCCATCCATGTGCCCACGTAGTGTGATAAAAGGCGCGGAATAGGTGGATGGTGGGGTTAATCGCCAACATACGACAATTTACCTCAAAATTGGTAATTTTGGCCGCGCCAATACAGTGCAATTGCGATATGTGTAGATTATAATAGTTTAACACATCGCACAGAAAGCGTGATAGGGGCACACGTTGATTCGCGAATTCGAATAATCGTGTATATACTCCCACTTTCCCTTCGGGGAAATCCGCAATCGTGGCTCGCGCATCCGGAACAACCGGATGCACATCCCGGGGTATAAAGTACTCTGAGGTGAATTCCATCAGATCGATCACGGTGAGGTCGGAGGTGAAGTCAGACAACTGTTTAACCATAGTGTTATTATTTTTTGATAAAGCACACACGCGGTTACCTTTGTGGTTGGCTAATTTCTGGATTACAACTCTTAGAATGCTTTAGAAATGGTGGATGGAGTTTTACTGTGAGATATCCGGTGAAAATGAAACGATGAGTTATATAGTTTTTCTCATCCACACGATTAGCGACACGTGGACTCCACTAACCCTCACTGTGTGGTTGGGATTGCTTGATGGGACACAGGTGCAGTAACTTTCCCCCGATTTACGAGGCACCCATTTTTTAATATTACGGCTGGATACAATGTATCCAGCGCATCTTCTTTGGCTTTTTTGTTCCGTTTGATATATTTTTTATTGACAACGGTTATTAGTCTAGCATCCGCAGTCACGCACCGCGCATACTAGACTGGGGGGACATGATGACGTATAGTCTACATCCGGGTCATGAACCCGGCTAGAGTCCAACACTAGCTTAGCCCGGTACGAGTCGGGCTACACCGATTAAAGGTTTGGGCTCACGAAGGCCCAAGCCCAAAGCTATTCATGGAATAGATATCCGATATCTTCTAAATAAGAGGATTATCATTCCCAACCGACTTAGGCGGGATACGCCGAAGGTTGAGGAACACGGAACCAACAAGGATTCCGTGCGTATATAAAGGGAATCATATCCCTCGTTTAAGGGGCGATCTCAAACCCTAATTCTCCTTAAACCCTAAATCGATTACTTACTCTCACGCCGGAGGATAATCGTGGGAGACAATCCCACGGTAAGCCTAACGGTGTCTTTTGTCTCTTAGTGCGCAGGTCTCAAGCAGCAATTCTCAATTGGTACGAGAGTCGGAGCTCCAAATCAGGAACGCCCAACTTTTGTATCAACAGTGATAGTCAGACATTACGATGCAGCTACAAAAAGTTTCAGGTTTTAACTTTACTAAGTACACAATTTGTGAGCGACTATCAAAAAGATTGGATAACAGTCGTGAGAATACCGCAACCCGAAAAGGCCATAGAAATTTCATCCGTTTTAAAAACATAATAAGTGATGCAACGTTCTCATATTCTAAGTTTAATTTCAGGAGCACTGATTAGCATACTTAACCGATATACTTAAATGATTGTTTAATCTTATATATTAGCATTTTATTTATTGGTGACCATAAAATGACTCATTTTAATTAAAGATAATAACTCATTGAAATATTAATTTAGGCACAAATTTAATCATATTTTTAAGCACAATAATCATTTTCCTAACTTCAGTGGTTGACTATTTAGCAAAATAAGTGAGAATTTAGAAGTTGCATTTAAAGAGTGCGTGTGAGAAAGAGTCGGTGAAGCATAAAGATGATGAACGCGGTGAGTGGACCACATGGCCAACTCCCTTCCTTAACTACTGGTCACAACTGTCACCTTTTAATATTCCAAATTCACACCATTTTTGTTCACAACACTATCTATAGTTAATGAAATTATATAAAAACAATAAGCTATGTTACATCTTCAGATCTATATCATCCAATAATTTCATATTACAACTTGATTGACCATAACTCACATCTTGTTTCATACCAAGTACAGGAATATAATGTGCCAAAAATTGCTGGTTTTCCAATTACAGGACAGAATGATATAACTGGAATGGGAACAAAAATGCCATGTAAAGAAACAAGATTTTATGTAGTAATTGATAACAAATTTTCTGTAATAAAATCAAGAATAGCAATATGCTATAGTTTTAACAAATGTAATGGAGAACTCTCGGCCTTTTCTATAATCTCTCTCGGTATTCATCATACTTACTACTAGGAACAAACATCACAAGTAAATTTCGTGTTTAAACATATCGCACGCGTAATAATATCCAAACATATATAACACGCCAATGGGGATTTCGACACTCACTAAGCTTTTTTGTTGGGGGCAAATACGTACTTAACCAATGATTCTTTAATCGATAGCAATTCAGGGAACTCTTTCTTCAACTTGGATGTATCCAACTCGTTGTTGCTTCGTGGGGCAACTATCACTTGGGCTTGTTCTTCGAGTGTGAAGTTTTTCCATTTGAATTCTGGGTTGATGTATTGTTTGTACAACTCCAGGACCTCGTTATGGCTCACAACACCTGGGTTGGTAAAGTTCCAGACTCCCTTGAGGTTTCTCTTTGCCATTTCAATGGAAATAGGCAGAAGCTCGTCCAAGATGGTCATGCTGTTGGGAATGTTGACCACCTTATCGTAACGAGCAATCTTGGTGACAAAGTTACGTGGGTTGTTGAGGTCTGATGATATTGGCATTCGGACCCTCAGAGTGCATACATTGTCGTATTCTTTCAATAGCTCCTCAACCTGTAAAAATAAGCAAATTATGTTACAAAACTTTGGTTTCATACAGTTAAATCTCAGATGTGAAATTAGTAATCATTGGAATTACCATAGCCTTGGTTTTGGAGTAGAATGAACCAGTGAAATTGGGTGTGTCCTCTTCCAGAAAACCGATCCCTGAACCTTCTGGATGTGCAGCATCATACTCAAATATGCATCCAGTGGCAAAGTTCATCACCAAAATCCCTTGATCTCTGCAAACATCTGCTAAAGTGAGTGTGCCCGAGACGTTTGTACGGATGGTTTCGGTCTTGTGAGATTCACACCAATCAACATTGGGTCTGCCAGTGACACCAGCAGCATTGAAAACATGGGTTGGCTTAACATTCTTAATATCAGCAACAATCGATGACCGGTCCTCCAAACGACCCTTTCCATACTCGTACTGAATCCCTTGTTTCTCACATATTTTCCCAAGTAAACCACCGATCCACCCTGTTTTACCATAGATAAGGAACTTGAAAGATGGTTTAGTAGCAGAGTTGGTACTGGTTTTTGCAGCAGGAACCACTTTTTGAAACTGAGAAGAGTTAACAGCTGCATGAGGTGAATCAGATTGAACGTTTTCAGGGACGTCAACGACTTTCTCGACTCCACCAGGCATCATCAGCATTCGTGGATGAGGAAGCAGTGCACCAGAGACATCACCCCACCAATCGGGATTGCTGGTGTACCACTCCATAGTCTTTTTTAGACCCTCTTGCCATGTGGTCCTTTCGGACCAACCCAAACACTTGAGCTTCTCATCATCCAAGAAGTACCTCTGATCATTAAACGGCCTGTTCTCCACAAACTTGATGCTTGATTCAGGATCGATATTAAACAGATTACAGACATCACGAGCAACATCATTAACTCGCCTTTCCTTTTTGGTTCCAATGTTGTAAACATGACCGACTTCACCCTTGTGGAGAACGACTTCAAAAGCCTCAGCAACATCTTCACAGTAAAGATAACTCCTCACATTCGACCCATCACCATGAATCGGAAGTGGCTGCCCTCTCATAGCCAAAAGAATGAACTTCGGGATCAACTTTTCAGGAAACTGATTTGGGCCATACACATTGTTACCTCTAGTGGTAATCACAGGCAACCCATATGACCTACCATAAGCCATAACAAGCATTTCCGCCCCAGCTTTCGTGGCAGAATACGGATTCGTAGGAAGAAGCTGTGACGCTTCATGGTTCCCCACAACAGCATCCTCCTCCGTTTCACCATACACCTCATCCGTACTAACATGAATAAACCTTCTAATCTGACCACGAGTCACTTTACACGCCTCTAACAACACATGCGTCCCGTAAATGTTATTCTTAGTGAACTCAAAACTATTCCCGAAAGAATTATCAACATGAGTCTGAGCAGCAAAGTGCATAATCGTATCAATATTCTCGGTAATTAAAAGATAATTCACCAGATCAGCACTCCCAATATCCCCCTTAACAAACTTAAAATTAGGAGACGATCTAGACGGGTTAAGATTCTTAAGATTCGAGCAATAATCAAGCTTGTCGAGCACAACAATCTTGTAATCAGGGTAGCTTCTCACAAGCCGATTAGCGACATGTGAGGCGATAAACCCAGCTGCCCCGGTTATGAGGATATTCTTTGGCGTATAACTAGTCATATCGTAACACTCTGAAACATAAAATTATATAATCAATAAAATGTTACTCAAGATCCACATGCTAAAACCTTACATAAATCTTAAAACTGCTATAGGGGGTGTTTGGATTTAATTATATTTAAACTACTTAGCGGGCGTTTGTTTAAGCTTATTATTGGGTTACGAGCTTATTTGACTAGGCTTACATTTCATAAGCACTTTTTTGTACTTATGAGTTACTACGATAAATAAGCCAAAACGAAATAAGCTCATAAGTTTACACCCCCCTCCCTTCCCCTTTTTACAAAATCTATCTATAATGTCGCATCTGCTTATTAAAAACATCTTATTTTACACCAAAATAAGCAGTTTAAAAGAGCCAAACACTTCAAACTGCCTTAAAAAAATAAGCAGTCATTAAACCCTAAAATTAAACAATTAGAATTTAGCTAATTAAACTGGATCAGAAGCAGCAAATTCATAATTTTAATCAGATCTAGGCTAAATTAAGCATCAGTTAGTAACAAATAATACATAAAAACCAGATCTAATTTAACTTCATTATTAAATAGAAGTGATGAGAGCTTACATAAAAAATGAAGAAGAAAGAAAGAATGAAGGCGTTGAGTGGAGAATGAAGAATGTGTTGAGGTATTTATATATACAGATTTTGTGTGTGCGTGTTTTTAGTGGGTGTAAATAATAATACAGCGTAATGTAAAGAAAATGATGGGAAGATGCAATCAATTTGCTATGTCGATCAATTGTGTTGTGACACATATCATTTTCAAGTGTGTCATAATATTATATTCTAAGAAATGATTTGTTTCTAAAATTTGCTAACAACACACTTTAAGAGTTTAAGTTTATGGTTAACAAGTGGGTTAACTTCACAGACTAACTATGAACTTTTTAAAAATTTTAAATATAGGTAATAGCATAGTCGTCAGGATCCCGATTCTGATCTTAGGATCTTATGATTTTACGATACTGCAAAGCAAAAACGATCCGGATCTTACATAGGATCTTTGCAAGTTTAAGATCTTATAGGTACATGATCTTGACCATACGATTTTAAGATCTAATCCGATTCAATCTTACTTTTCTCGGATTACAAACTAAAAAATTATAAATTTATGAGTTGTTTTTTTTTTAGAATTCAAAAAATAACATGTTAATCTTTTTAAACATTTCTTAATCATAATTTAGGACAACGTGACTATGAAACTGTAAAACCCTCAATTCCGAATCATAAAATTTGCAACCTTTTAAATTTTTTATTCTAAGTTTATTATATAATTAAACTTTATGTTAGACTAAAATACACCGTTGGTCCCTAAACTTGTATCGGAGGATCGCGATGGGACGAACCTCGCCCTTTTCATCGCCACGGGTCCAAACAGTAGCCATTAAATGCCAGATTCGTCCCTTGACCAATACTGCCGTTGTCAACGTTATGTTGCTGAGGGCAAAACCGTCTTTCACTGTAGCGTACTAAATAAAACCGTTCTACAGTGTATGTAGCTAGTATATGTGTGTAACAAGGTTTGATCTACATTTATCACCCATCCCTAAACTATCCTTCAAAACCCGTCATCTTCAAAACGATAATTGTTTCAAGATGGTACGTTGCTTGTGTGGTAAGCAAGCTATTATTCGCACTTCGTGGACCTCTGCCAACCCAGGGCGTCGATTCTTTAGTTGTCCTGTTCAAGTAAGTGCGTCTTAATATTTCTTGTGTAAGTTTGTAACAATGGTGGTTGTTTAATGACTTGTCATAATCATCAATAGGGGTCTTCTTGTCGGTGGATAAGATGGTATGATCCTGAAATCTGTGCTCGTCCAAGAATGATCATACCAGGACTTTTGAGGGGGAGAAATGAGCTTGAGGCAAGATTAGTAGCTGCTCAAGGTGATGTGTGGAAGTGGAAGATTTACCTGGTGCTAAGTTGGATGTTGTTCTTCATTGTTTATGCATTGGGATAACTTTTTAACCTTTTATGTAATGAGGCTAGTTGGTTAATGTTCTGTATCTTGAATTGTAGTAACCTTGTTATGAAGTATTCAGTTTTGTTTGTTTCTGATTTTCTATGCCTTATGGGTATGCAGATGGTTAGCAATTTGTTTAGGGTTGACTTTTAAATGTCAACATTCTTATGATGTTCTATTTTAGCTTTGGTTACTTTTGACACTATTCACACATCAAGCTTAGTTAATCTCAAAAAATACACAATAATGACATGGTTCCATAGCTAATGCAAATGGATATAATTCCAGCTGCATAAATTTGTATACTTTTCAAAGCATGAGAGCTACAGTTACACACACACACATAGATATGTTTTTAGATTACATAACTTGTCCATAGAAAATAAACTAGTAAACTAGATGAAACATTGTCTAGATAATTAGCATAACAGATTTGACCTATGGTGAGGCCATCATTATTTCCAGTGCAGCCTGCTTCCTAGTCATTCTTCGTGTAGCAGGCTGGGTTGAAGCAGAAACTGCTTGAACATCACTTGACTGAATCTGAAAATCAGACTGGGAGTGTGACAGGGATGCATCATGTATGATGGGATCTTCAGTTGATGGCTCTTGATTTGTAGATTGAACACCACTTCCTTGAACTGCACTAACTTGGCTTTCTACAACAACACCTGTACCTTCAGCTTCTTTATCTGCTGCTACCTTTTTACCTTTAGGATGTCTTTTTTTTCCTGCAGCTTTAGTAGGCACCTTTTTTACATTTACCTTATTGGCAGTTCGACTATGTTGAGCTCCACCATACCCTAGGCATGTTACCCGGTTGTGTCCAGCAATGCCACAAATACTACACCTGACACTCTTCCAAGCCCTTGACAGCTTACCATCCTTCACAATCTCTTCAGTTTCAGGAGCTATCCTAACTCTTTTTCTACCTCTTGCGGCAGGCGGGTTTGTTTCGGATTTCGGTGGAACAATTGTTGTTGGCATAGTTGATTTTTCCCAATGTACACTGCTAGTTATAGGCTGGACATGGTGTTTGTAGGTAGCCTCCCAAGTGAGAAGATAGTAACAAGGATGAGCCCATGTTTCTACAGCTCCGACTTGTTGGCCATTTAAAGCCATATTCCAATTGGTAGCAACAACATGTTTACATGGTAAACCTGTTATCTCCCACCTTCTGCAAGTACAAGTCTTGTGTACAACATTAACTACACATTGGTCACCCCATGGTCCACTAACCTGAAACTTAGATCCCCCATTCCATAACACATTATACTTAACAGCCTCTTTCTTAATAGCCTCTAGCATGTGTTGTGCAGTTGGTGTTAGTGGCCCATCACTCTTCTCAATCACCATAAGAACATGCATTATCCTCTTCAAACAATATTCCCTGATGTATTCTAAGGCTGTAATAATAGGTTTGCTTAACCCCTCTTTAATTTTCTCATGAAACACTTGACACATGTTATTAAGTAACACATCAGAAGTAGCTCTCCCTAAAGATGAAAAGTAATAAACATATATTAATTATAACTATTTATACTGCATTTATGAATACAAAGTAAGTGAAACTGATAGATGACTTACATGAAAAATGTGACCTTGACCAATGAATCGGTGGTATCTTACTTAACCAATCATGGGCTGGTTGATTAAGTTTCTTGAGATCAGCCATAGCTTTCAGAAGTAGCTCTCCCTATCAGTAGTGTAAAGCCTAAGTCTCGCAACTAGTCTTCCTATTCGTTTAGCATAAGTTCTTTTTGGAACGTTCTTCTTAACAGGCTTATCATTCACATTCTTAGAAAGACACTCATCATGAACATTGGTTAAAGATTTCTTGCAAGTTAAACAAACAAATTCATTAAACTTAGCAGAGTTCATACGTTCATTACATTCAGATGAAATGTCTTTCTTATTACAAATCGGTAAATTCCTAGGGTGTTCTTCTACTTTCTTCTCTTTATTCAAGCGACTACTCTTAGAGGCAAGCGAGACTCTATTGTTCCTTGTATTACTCTTAGGCTTTAGTTTGCTGCTCCTAGAGGTGCTTCCTAGTCCTGTAGAAGGTAAGGCACACTCATTAGGATTCACATTTTTATCTAGAGAAGTGGTTTCAACTTTCCTAGTCTCTTTGGAGTGCTTTTCTAAACTTATGTCGTTTGTTCCATATGGTTTAGATGTGGAGGCAGACGCATTAGTGGTACTCATCTTAAAAAGGCCAGGTGCTAAAACTTTTGGTTTCTCGATAACCGCTTTTCCGTTTTCAACATTTTGTTTAGGCAAGGCGGGTGGATTGACTGGTTTCGATAAATCATTTTTCTCATTGACTTTTGGAGGAGGCATAGAAACAGACATTTTTGGTTTTAAAACCGGTTTGGGAACATTTGCTTTCTCCTCAGTCAATGGTGTTGTAATCTTAGTATCCACTGCCTTTCCTTTTTGACAATCCAGCTGAGCCCTCAAAAGATCATTTTTCGCTTTCATGTCATTGTAGGCACGCTCATACGACAGTTTGTCATACTTGCATTCCTCAGTTTTCCGATCAAGTTGTTTAAAATATGAGACATTTTCTTTTTCAAGTTTCTCAAGTGCTTTTTCATATTTTGAAACAATTTTGGAGGTCTCAGACTGGTGTCTTTCATGATCTTCAACAGAATATGTTTGTAAAATAATGGACATAATATCGGTAGTCAGAACATCTTCGAAGAGAAAGTCATTTAAATTTTCCAAAAATTTGATGTGTTCGACACAGTCATTAGCTTGCTTTACCAGGGATTTATGGTCCTTGACAAAGTCAGCTATTTCTTTCAAAAACGCTTGTTCAAAATGAATTACCCTTGAGTTGATGTTATTCAGCTGAGGGGCAATTTGAGTTTCAAAATACTTTTTATTTTCATTATCAAAACTATTAAACCAGATGTTTGTTGTTATATTGGTTTTAGTTTTAACAGTGTCTTGAAGATCCGCAATTCTAGTTTTCACATTTTCTAAAATACTTCTCGCATCACTTGTGTTAAAAGGATTGTTTGAAGACATTTGTTCAATGTTCGAAAGAGAATTTGGGACAACAACTGGTTTTGAAACAGATTTTGAAACAGGTGTTGACTCTTTGTTTGAAACACTTGGTGTGATGGAAAACTTTGACTTTTCTTTTTGATTAACAAAAGTAATTCCAGAAATTTTGTTCCATTTGTTATAGTCGATGGGTTTGATTTCCATTCTTTCTCTACTCTCCTTAGATAGTTCTAACGTTTCAAGAGAATCACGAACAATAATGGGTTCAAGTAAAACATTTCCATTGTTTAACACATTCTGAGGTTTCTGAGCTTTCTTGAAGAACGAAGAAGGGTCGTTGCCAAGTGTCATTCTATGATTAGTATGAAAATGCGGATTTACTTGATTAGAAAGCATCTTATTTGTTTGAGCAGAATGACCCGTTGTAAGAAGCAAATTTTCCAAAGTTTGGATTTTTTCATTTTTATCAAGAATTTCATCAAGAAGAGAATCTTCTCGTTTTGAAAAATCAGTAATCAATTGCTTCTTCTCTTTTTCAAGATCAGAAAACATTTCATTTTGTTTAGAAAGTTGGTAATTTAAATCAGAAATTTCCTTGTTTAAAGATTTAATTTTCAAGTTCAAATTCACATCAAGTGTGTTATACTTGATTTGCAATAGTTGTTCTTTAGAAACCAAATTTCGATAACCAATTTCTAATTCTGATTCTTTGTTTTTATGAAATTCAAAGGCTTTTGCATTCTCTATGTAACTCTCAAGCTCAGCGGTAAATTTAGCATTCGCGGCCTTAACTTCGCGATTGACCGTTCTAACTTTCTCGATTTCAATGCCACAGTTATTGATTAATGATTCAAAATAAGCACGTGTTTCCTCATCAGTTTCAGTATTTCGTGCCACACAGTCTCCACTAGGATCCACATCTGGAGTCTCAGAGTTAGTATTGCTACAACTCGGATTGTCCAGGTATGTATCATAAGTAGGTGCTGATGTCACAGAATGTTGTTTGTCATGAGTAAACACATCAAATATGACATTGTTATAGCATGGATCAGTGATTGGTACCTCAGATACTGCATTGGCGTCATAGACAGGAGGTGCGTCATAATCAGTGTCGTACTTAGTCTCCTGAAGATTTGCCATGAAGATGCAGTTCGCATTGATTTCCTCGAGGTCTTCCAAATCATCCATAATAGCGAAAAAGTCATTTTCCTCAGCACTCAACTGTAATCATGCTTCTGACTTTCGTGCTAACAGCGTAGCTTTCTGAAGATACTCAGCAGTCTTCTTTTTCGGCTTAGTAGGACAATTCCTTGCCATGTGACCCAATCCTTGACAGTTATAACACTTAACCTGATTACCCTGATTCACATTTCCATAATTCCCAACAACTGGAGCTGCAACATTCCCATTCTGATTACCCACCGCTCTATTCCCAACATTCTGACCCATCTGATTTCCAACATTCTGACCCAACTGATTAACCTGATTCGGAATCGCATGATTACCCATCTGAAATCCAGTAGCATATCCCTGTGGGTTCGCAATAACTCCAACCATTTGTCCTTGATGACCCATGTTCACACCAGGCTGTGCAATTTGCCTGTTGCAAAGCTTGTTCTTGGTCAATTTCAAGATCAGTGATTCCTTGTTCCTGGTAATGTTGTTGTTCTGGTGGATAGATTTGTTGTTGAGGGATAACAGCTTGTTGTTGTGGAATGTATTGCTGCAAGTTGTTGTTAGTAGAAGATGATGACGCTTGTTGTTGTGTATTCCCTGGAGTTTGAGTCTTTGCAATGAGTGCCAATGGATCATGATTCTTTGCTAATCTTTCTTTCCTGACTTCATTCACTTCATTTTGGTTTTGTTTCAGAAAATCGTTGAGTTGATCAAAGTTCACTTGATGTAAGTCTTTTGTTTGGTTGACAATAGTGACATATCGTCCCCATTCTTCTGGTAGATTGTTCAGGAACTTGATGTTGCTCACGATAGTTCTGGGTGTCAACTTGTTTCTGATCAGCTCATTCATTAAAGTGCAGAACCTTCCATAGTAGGATTCAATGGATTCTCCAGGAGTAGATGTAAACTTCTCCTATGCAATTAGCAGCTTGTTCTCCGTATCTTGTTGACCAATTTATGTTCCATGACAAAGCCGTCTAATACGTTCCCACATATCGAAAGAAGTTTCACAACTGTCTACAGCAGCAAAGATGTCTCTTGTTAAACCCAGTTGGACAATATGAATTGCCATGTCATCTGCTTCGACTTGTTTATGATCCTCTTCAGTATATTCTGATTCCTTTTGAACACGAAAAGATGGTGGGACGGGAGGTATTGCATCAGCATTTCCAGGGTCTTGGACTTGTCGAGGTATGAAGGGTCCATTCGTAATGGATTGAATCATCAATTTTCCATTAGGTTTGATCTTAATGTAACGAAGCATACGACTTGTCCATTGAAGATAACCACCTTTTTCCAACATAGGAGGATGGTTTTCGGCACCGGCTGCATGAATGTCTTGTTGAGTTGCCATTGATGAAGGTATGATATGATAAAGTTGATGTAGGATCGATTCAACGATAAAGGAGTTGTGTTTGATGAAGATTAAGCTCGGTTGTTGTAGTGAAAATTTGGTTTAAAAACTTAAAAACCTCAATAACTTCTTTTCGGAGCATTTTTAGGACTTGAAAGTTGACCCGAATCAACTTTAGTTTATTCGGCGTGCCAATCTCCTCGTTCTCACGGTCGTTTTGATGGGTAGAACGCTGAAAACGGAGTTACGGTTCAAAAGTTATAGCCGTTTGAAGTTCTTACTCGTAATCCTTAAGCTTATGCGTAAGCTTTGGTTGCTTAGGCGTAAGTTTTGTTCCTTAGGCGTAAGAGCTGAACCTTAGGCGTAGATAGTGACCTTACGCGTAATAATTAATGCTTATGCGTAGAAATATTCTTACGCGTAAGATGTTACTCTTAGGCGTAAACAATATCTTACTCGTAAGTATTAATGCTTATGCGTAAAACACAGTCTTAAGCATAAGATTTAAATCTTAGGCGTAAAAACTCGCTTATGCGTAAAACACGAATCGTATCTCTCTAACTTATCCAAGCTAGTGAGATTTCATAAGTCGAAGTGTTCCACAAACTTATCCAAGTGAGGGAAGCACTGAGTCACCGTTGTTGCACGAAGATTCTTAAAACATAAGAATCTTGAAGATTTAAGTGCAAAAATTAAAGTTTTATGCGTGACAACTTTGAGAACGTGAAGCTACGCGTAACACTACACAAAAAAACTTCAACCAAAAACACTCCTAAACCATTGTTAGGCGATTGATACCAATTGTAGGACCACTTTATTACACCAACCTTACGCGTATACCCACCTTATCACAAGATGAACACACGTAAACCAAACACTATGCGTAAATGAAGAAAGAAACAAAGATGAGAAAGTTTGGTGACTTGATGTTATGCGTATGAAGATGAAAAGAAAACTTGTTTATTCTTGAAAGGAAAAACACACACAAAACACACTCAAGCACACCCCTCAAATGACCATTTGAGGGGTATTTATACTCCTTATACTAGACGCCCTAATGGGCTTTCCATGGGCCTCGTGGTGGACTTGGATTGGATATCAACTTACACAAGGCTAGCTTAACATAGCTTTTAGCCATTTAGCTTAGCCCAATCCACGAGCCCGTTGACTATTCTATCACTATATTTAACACGCGTTACAAAGTTCCTAAATATGAATGACCATCACTTCTAATAAAAATGTTACGGCTAACAGTAATAATTCTAGGAAAATTCATGTATGCTCACAATACATATAGGTACTTGTTTAAATTATTATAGCCTCTGAATTGAAGTCTTGATATGGATTAAAAATTCGTAAAGTGAGGGTTAGATTATCCTAATACCGGATTTTTACTTCAAGTTAAGGTTTTTGGTGATTTCATGTAATCAAGTGAGTGTTTGGTATATGTGTGATTGAATGCTATGTAATATGAGTTTAGTAAGCATGATTAGGAAATGAGATGATACCATGCATGTTCAACAAGTTTTACATGAGATTATTAACATGTACCAATCTATGATTTTATGTGATTGATTTCATGCATGTTTTTGTCTTGAAAATGCCTTGAAAATATATGATTTGATGAAGATTAAACATGATGATGTGGATAACATTGTGGAATGCATGAAAATGGTCATTATATGCTTTGCTTACATGTTTGTATGAAATGGTGTTAAATGGTTATGAAGGATACATGTTTAGGGCTTGTAATTTGGTTTCTACATAAAATGATGAGGTTGTTATGCCATAAATAATCTTGTGTGTAATTCTTTGAGTGAATTGCTTCATCTTCTATTGTTTGGGTGTTGTTATGACTTATATATGAATTCTATGAAGTTTGGTACGATATGGTCTGGTGTATTGATGATTTTGGACTTGTTTGCTATGTGGGTCATTTTGCATGTTAGGCTGTCCAGATTTTAGGTCATATTGCTACATGTGTATTTTATTGGTTCCTTCATGTTTTTGAGTGATTCTTTAACCTAAATGTGAGTACTTTTGTGTACATTCTAAATATGTAATCCTTGTTGCAATTGGAGACCTGTAGCTATGATTTTTATATTTTCCAAGTTTATGTGTCAAATTTGTGAAAGCTGATCTAAATTTTGTGTTGTAGTTATAAATTTCTCTAGAACAAACCATAAGGATTTTTTTACCTCTCCTTCCCCAGTTTTGATGTTTAGGATATGGGTGACTTCTGGGAATTTTGGTTAGATTTTTGGAATTGTTTAAATGGGTGTGTCATGTTCAAACTTTTGGAGTCTCTGTTTCTGGGTACTTCCTGGACAGGTCTGGAAAGATGATTTTCTAATCCATACTTAAGCTCAGTAATAAAATCCTCAAAAATTCATGAAGTATCCTAACTAATAAGGGAACACCTGGGAATTTTCCTAAATTTATTTGAGTTCATTTAATAGTCATGAAAATTCGTCCAAGACGGGTCCAGAATTGAGGTTTAAAACCTAATATGAAATACAAGCATAACAATAAGTATATGGCCAATAAATCTAAGAATAAATTATGATATGAATATATAAATGATATACAAAACGTGATCCGTATAGATTCATTGAAGAAGACGTGGCGTTGTTTCCTTGTGTTCATTCATTCGTTTGCTTCCGTGTCATTGGCGTTAAGGTAAAGATATTCTGACCTTTCTCTTAAGGTTTCTCATGATCTCTTACACGTCTTTTGATCTTTAGCTATTTTGATGATGAAACTTGAACCATTTGATGTGAACCTTTGAATTGAGCCTTTGCCATGAACCTTTGTTATGAACCTATGATATGAACCTTTGATTATGAACCTTTGATTATGAACCTGTGATATTATAATGACTTAGACATTTTGCCAAACTTTTGACTTTGCCTTTAACCCTTCAGTTTGATACCCGAGCCATTTTCCTAGCTATGAAGGTAACATTGCCATGTCATTGATGCACCAAAGGCATGACTCCAGGGTGGTCGAGTGATGAACCATCCCGTCCCTTTTCTGTTATATGTTTATGAGCTCAAGATATATGTTTGCCACTATGATTTTTGCAGGGGCGTATGGATGCATCCTAGATTTGATTTGTATTTTATTTGGATATGATATGATTTATTTGGTGACTGATGCTTGTTACTTATGATATGATATGATTTGATTTGTTTGGGTTCGTGGTAGATTTCTGACAACCTTTACACTTTTGATACACCTATATTGTACCTTCTGTTATTCCACAATGCACCATATTCTGTATTTCTCATCGTTAGTTTTCCGTTGATTACTCATTCATTCAGTATCCTTATGTGATTCATCCGACTACCATACTATACTCCAGTTTATTTGATTTGTCATACTCTCATTTCATTTTGGTTGACTACCAAGCTTATACTTCAGATTACCACCTCATACGTTTACCCTGCTAACATATGATTTATGTGACTACCTGTTTACCCTGCTATTATATGATTAATATGTGACTATCTGTTACCATGCTATTATGTGACTAATTTATTCACCTGTTTGCCATGCTAGTATGTGATTATTTGACTCATCCGTTTACCATGTTATACCTCGTTCAGTTATTTTGTGGGCTATGATTATCATTTAGTATTCCTATTTGCTATTTGTGACTACCTTTCTTGTACTTTTGGTTGGTATTTTTCCGTTGCTTACGATATTGGTTTGGATTAGTAATTGATGTTTACCTGACTTGTTGACATGCCATGTTGACACTTCTATTCATGCTACTGGTTAATGAAGGCATATGGTTCGACTTATGTTATCTGTCTAGTTTACTTGTTTAGTTGCCATGCTATATTCTTGTTTAGTTACTTCATTCAATTATGATGTTCGTTTGGTATTCCTACCTGATACATGTGACTATCATGCTTATACTGTTGTTAGTATTTCCGTTGGTTATGATACTTGTTCTGTTTATTAACTGTGGGTTATATGACTTGTGTGATTGCCATGCTTAAATTCAATTTAGTTGCTTCCGCCTACTTATAGAATTCAGCTTGTCTTATATGTATTCTGATTATCTGATTTATTTGTGTTGCCATATTTATGTTTAGTTGATATGCTGACTGCTATGCTTGTACACTGTTTGGTTACTTGTTTTGTTTATGATACTGTTTATCAACCTCTATTTGTTTATGTTTTGTATCTGTATGTTTGGTTATTTATACGTGCTTATATCTATTCGCTGATGCGCTGCTTTGTTTTGGTCTTCTTCGATTGTTGTTCTTCTTGTTATCTGTTAATATTGTGTTCTGCAGGTTTCTCATAGACTCATTTTGTTCATTTGCTATGACCTTGATATCAGTTTCCTTTGATTCCCTATATATCTTTATTTTGTTTAGTTTTCGTTTTGTCATATCTGTTCACTGGGCTTTTAAGCTCACCCGCATTTTCTTTTCCATGCGGCAGGTACTAAGCGGGATGTTCGGCTTTGTTGGGCTGAGAGTAGAAGCTTGAGCGGTCTAATCCTAGTTTCCTTTTCGTTTGGACTCATTTTGAAGAACACTCGTTTTGACATTTTATTTATTTTTGACATGGTGGATTATGTATTTCTTTTTAAAGTCATCAGTTTATATGATTTAACATTTATTCATAAGAGACTTCCATTTGTATTTTCATCTGTATGTTCTGATATGACTCTATACTGTAGCAGTCGGACCGTTGTCGGGTTGGGATGTTACAAGTATGGTATCAGAGCTAAGGTTTCATCTTGTTGACCTTAGGATTGACCTGTGAGGATTTAGGTAGACATTAGGCTTCCGTTTGTTTTGATCTTTTCCGATTGTTTTGACTTTTCGTCCAGATTTGATATCGATATTCTTTTGTATTCGCTGATTTGATCCTCTTTCCATATTTGATTTTGTCTGTTTTGTCTTCGCGCATTCGCTTGTCGATCATTTAGATGGAGGCTACTCGTAGAGTCGAAGATGGTGGTGTCGACTCTGCGTTGCTGCAATAGTTTTTGAACTGGAGAGGTTCGTGAAGCAGGAGCCGCACCCGATTGTAATGTTACTGGAGACATCAGGATGCTGCTGGAGGGAGCTGGATGGATCAACCAGAGGAGCAAAGACGGAGACAAGATTCAACTGGTGGACACTTGGAATACGTAGGAGCAGAGGAACTATGACCGGCGTACTTTAGACGTGCGGAGAAACTACTACCAAGATTCGGCCATATTGGTGTCGATAGTCCAACCATTGAGATGCTGAGAAGATTCACCTGCTTTATTTGTTTGGAGCTTAGCTCGGATGATGGAGTCCTATGGCTTGATTCTTCAGTGTTACTACAACTTCGCGTTGTGTTTTATATCTCTTTGATAAATCTCGATTTTCATCCATTATGTTTATATGATTTGTATTAGTAAGGTTAGACTTTGCGGCACCTTATCATTCTAGTGAGCCTGAGACTATTCTTGACCGTTAGTAATGAGTCATGAGGAACATTCTCGAGCAAGTCAGCGGCCTTCTTTCCTTTGTGGGAGGGTAAGTTGATTTGATGTATTATATGCTACATGTATGTGAATCTGGTTTGATTTGGTATGTTACTTGCTACCTATATGTGTATCTGTTTTGACGTGAGGTTAGTTATGTGGATCGTCATGACCCGAGATAGAATCTGATGGCAATAAGGGCTTGTTAAGTGATGCATGTATTATGACCCTGATCAACGTGATAATACCGAGATCATATAACTTGAACTTATTGGGATCATACGATGTCTTGAGAAATGCCTGAGTTTAGTACGTTTGATGAATTAGAATTATATCCGTGATTCGTTGGCCTTTACGTTATTCTCGACTGTGCGAGAATCCTACCCATTCAATTTCACATTCTGATACGTGGTGATAACTTGTCATGCGCTTTTTGGATCATTAGTATGTTTCGTTGATTCGTTTGGCAATTCGGTTTGAAGAAATGAGGTTTTACCTTGTTTAGCATTTTCTCGTACTTACCTCATTCTCATGTTATGTTTCTGGTATCTCTTGAGAGGTTTTGGCTATCATCCGTTGCATATATGTTTTGTATCTGTTAGAATCTCATATGTGATTAATTACTATTTGTTTATAAGCGTGAGATTATTCGAAATCGTCAAGATAGAGTCATGAGAATCAAAACTGTTCTATTCGTCAAGATTTGTTGGAAGAGTAAGCACAAGTAAGTAAGTCATCTTTGTAACTTGGTATGCATTCCGTTGAGCATCCGTTTCAAATTTCGAGGACGAAATTTTTCTTTTTAGAGGGAAAGAGTTGTAAAACCCTCAATTCCGAATCATAAAATTTGCAGCCGTTTAAAATTTTATTCTAAGTTTATTATATAATTAAACATTATGGTATGTGAATTTAAATAATTAAAATCCTAACTGATTAAACTGTGTATTATATAAGTTTTCTAATTTAAATTAAAAATGTACACTACTTGGTCATGTTAAAAATTTGTCTAGATACATTTGAAATATTTGGAAAGAATAAGTCTTCCTAGTCTCCTCCCTAAAATCACGACTTATTCCCTCCCATCTCCTCAATATGTTCGAACTTTCCTTTCCCCTAAACCGATTCATCAAAAAAAAAAAAAAAAAAAAAAAAAAAAACCCTAATCTAAAACAATCGGCTCTATCTAATCCCTCCCAAATAAAATTCTTGAACCCTAAATTCTTGTGGTGATCGGTTATGAAGGAGAAAGAGAAGAAAAAGAAGAAGTATTCGTGGTGACCTTGGTGTAATCTCGTGTTTGTTTTTCTCCCTAGTAATCGGCTTTGGTTTGTTTTTCTCCCTAGTAATCGGCTTTGGTACCTTTCATCTCTTTTGATTTTCGTTCTTAATTTGTTACATCAAGTATTATATGAACAATTGATTATAAGTAATGAAACAAGGTTTATTTATGTTAAAGGATGATTAAAAGATGTTTTTGGAACCCTAAAACACTGTATTAAAATCTTATTGGGGTTGGGATAAGGTTAGGGTTTGGTTAGGGTGGGTCTTGGTTCGGGACAGCTTTGTAAGCTGAAAATGTGTGCATTATAGCTCGAGTTACGTAAGGGTTTTTTCATGTGTTTTTGCATGAAAACTTAGTTTAATGTTTTAATTAAGTTTTCCAATTGGTTTGGAGTGAATTGGAGTTGTATAGGTCATGTTTTTGAAATTTATGGGATCATGTGTTAAAGCTGAGTTTTGAGACCTTAAATTTAACCCGGTTTCACGATTTTTTATGTAAAATCTATAAGGATTTATGACATGCCCTTCTACAGGAGTGATTTCTAAGATATTTGTGACCTTCTGGAATTTTCGTTAATTTTTATGAATTGTTTTGATAGGCCTATTAGATGTAAACTTTTGGGGTGTTGTGCAGTTCATTTTCTGGACATGTTTAGATAAACGATTTTTGGAATGGTGTTTGTACTTGGTAATAATTCTAGGAAAATTCATGTAAGTTCACAATACATATAGGTACTTGTGTAAATTATTATAGCCTCTGAAATGAAGTCTTGATATGGATTAAAAATTCGTAAAGTGAAGGTTAGATTATCCTAAAACCGGATTTTTACTTCAAGTTAAGGTTTTTGGTGATTTCATGTAATCAAGTGAGTCTTTGGTATATGTGTGATTGAATGCTATGTAATATGAGTTTATTAAGCATGATTAGGGAATGAGATTATACCATGCATGTTCAACAAGTTTTACATGAGATTATTAACATGTACCAATCTATGATTTTATGTGATTGATTTCATGCATGTTTTTGTCTTGAAAATGCCTTGAAAATATATGATTTGATGAAGATTAAACATGATGATGTGGATAACATTGTGGAATGCATGAAAATGGTCTTTATATGCTTTGCTTACATGTTTGTATGAAATGGTGTTAAATGGTTATGAAGGACATGTTTAGGGCTTGTAATTTGGTTTTTACATGAAATGATGAGGTTGTTATGCCATAAATAATCTTGTGTGTAATTATTTGAGTGAATTGCTTCATCTTCTATTGTTTGGGTGTTGTTATGACTTATATATGAATTCTATGAAGTTTGGTATGATATGGTTTGGTGTATTGATGATTTTGGACTTGTTTGCTATGTGGGTCATTTTGCATGTTAGGCTGTCCAGATTTTAGGTCATATTGCTACATGTGTATTTTATTGGTTCCTTCATGTTGAGTGATTCTTTAACCTAAATGTGATTACTTTTTGTGTACATTCTGAATATGTAAGCCTTGTTGCAATTGGAGACATGTAGCTATGATTTTCATATTTTCCAAGTTTATGTGTCAAATATGTGAAAGGTGATCTAAATTTTGTGTTGTAGTTATAAATTTCTCTAGAACAAACCATAAGGAGTTTTGACCTCTACTTCTCCAGTTTTGATTTTTAGGATATGGGTGACCTCTGGGAATTTTGGTTAGATTTTTGGAATTGTTTAAATGGGTGTGTCATGTTCAAACTTTTGGAGTCTCTGTTTCTGGGTACTTCCTGGACAGGTCTGGAAAGATGATTTTCTAATCCATACTTAAGCTCAGTAATAAAATCCCCAAAAATTAATGAAGTATCCTAACTAATAAGGGAACACCTGGGAATTTTCCTAAATTTATTTGAGTTCAGTTAATAGTCATAAAAATTCGTCCAATACGGGTCCAGAATTGAGGTTTAAAACCTAATATGAAATACAAGTATAGCAATAAGTATATGGCATATAAATCTAAGAATAAATTACGATATGAATATATAAATGATATACGAAACGTGATCCGTAATAGATTCGTTGAAGAAGACGTGACATTGTTTCCTTGTGTTCATTCATTCGTTTGCTTCCGTGTCATTGGCGTTAAGGTACATATATTATGACCTTTCTCTTAAGGTTTTTCATGATCTCTTACACATCTTTTGATCTTTAGCTATTTTGATTATGAACCTTGAACCATTTGATGTGAACCTTTGAATTGAGCCTTTGCCATGAACCTTTGTCATGAACCTATGCTATGAACCTTTGATTGTGAACCTTTGATTATGAACCTGTGATATTATAATGACTTAGAAATTTTGCCAAAATTTTGACTTTGCTCTTGACCCTTCAGTTTGATACTCGAGCCATTTTCCTAGCCATGAAGGTAACATGGCCCTGTCATTGATGCGCAAAAGGCATGACTCCAGGGTGGTCGAGTGATGAACCATCCCATCCCTTTTCTGTTATATGTTTATGAGCTCAAGATATATGTTGGCCACTATGATTTCTAGAGGGGCGTATGGATGCATCCTAGATTTGATTTGTATTTGATTTGGATATGATATGATTTATTTGGTGACTGATGCTTGTGTGCAATACACGTATTTCACATTTTTGGAGCTAGCTACTCCATGGTTACTTATGATATGATTTGATTTGTTTGGGCTCGTGGTAGATTTCTGACAACCTTTACACTTTTGATACACCTATATTGTACCTTCTGTTATTCCACAATGCACCATATTATATATTTCTCATCGTTAGTTTTCCGTTGATTACTCATTCATTCAGTATCCTTATGTGATTCATCCGACTACCATACTATACTCAAGTTTATTTGATTTGTCATACTCTCATTTCATTTTGGTTGACTACCAAGCTCATACTTCAGATGACCACCTCATCCGTTTATCCTGCTAATATATGATTTATGTGACTACCTGTTTACCCTGCTATTATATGATTAATATGTGACTATCTGTAAGATATTGGTTTTCACTTACACATCAAACCATAACACAAAGTGGGCGTATAAGTGGAATTCTAGAGAGAGAAAGTTAGAGGTTTAGGGAACTTGGTGAGAGAAAGTGAAAGATATTATTATGAGCTCCAACTCTCTACCTTGGGAGGTAGAGAGTATTTATAGTCTTACATAAAACGCCACACAACGGGCTGTGGATCAGGCATACAGTGGGTAAAGACCCGTCCGTCCTCCACGGTGTTACTTAACTAAATACTACTTAACTTAAAATAACTACGACTACGAGCTTTCTAACGATTAGATATACTTGAGGTGACCGACTCTTTAATACCTAGAATTTCTAATTCCTAACACAATTAAAAGGTGACGCCATCGCAGTTATAACTCTATATATAGAATTCGAATTTTCAGACTTTAAAGGAGGTAGACTTGTGGAGTAAAAACCTAAAACGATTTTAGTCCGTCTTGGACAGTATTTTAGGGTTCTAATACCCTATTTTACATCGAGATAAGTTATTTATTCCCTTGATTTCATTATGTCTTCAATTGAATGTGTTTATGCTTACATGTTTAACAAGTCTGGCTAATTTACTTGTGTGTTTGCTTAGATCTATGAAACCTAGTTATTGAATATTGATTGCTTAGATCTATGAAACCTAGAAGAATGATGTGAAGGCTAGGAGTATGCTACTGATGGCACTCTCTAATGATTATCTGATGACCTTCAATCAACCCAAGGATGCAAAGACCTTGTTTGAAGCAATTCAAGCAAGATTTGGTGGTAATGATGGCATTAAGAAGACACAAAAGACCCTCCTGAAGCAGATGTTTGAAAATTTCAATGCTGCAAGTTCAGAATCTCTTGATTCTATTTATAACAGGCTTCAGAAAATTGTCAGTAAATTAGCTATTTTGAGTGTCAATATTTCTCAATAATATCTGAATTCAAAGTTCTTGAGAAGCTTGCCTACTGAGCGGAATACTCATGTGGTAGTCTGGAGCAAAAATCCTGACATAGACACTATGAGCCTTGATGATCTATACAACAATTTCAAAATTGTTGAACAAGAGGTGAAGAAGACTACAACCTCAGGCTCAAATTAAGGCACTTAAAACAAGGCGTTTGTGGATACCCCTAGCACAGGCTGCGCAAATGAGATTAATACTGCTGTTGGAGTTAGTACTGTTAGTACTAAAGATAGTACTGCTAGTACTCAAGCTAGTACTGCTAGCTTGAGTGATGACACTATCTATACTTTCTTGGCCAATCAATCTAATCGGCCTCAACTTGCTCATGAAGACCTTGAGAAAATCCACGAGGATGATCTGGAGGACACATATTTGAAGTGGCAATTGGCATTGCTAATCATGAGGGCTGAGAGGTTCTTTCAGAAGACTGGTAAGAAGATTACTATCAGTGGGAACGACACGGCTAGTTTTGATAAATCAAAAGTAGAGTGTTTCAACTGTCATAAGTTGGGACACTTTGCCAGAGAGTGCATAGGGCCTAGAAATCAGGATGGAAGGAGCAGGACTCAGGAAAGCACCAGAAGAACAGTTAATGTAGAAGATACTTCTTCCGAAGCTAAAAGTTACCTTCGGTTTGTTTAGAGGGTTGAACATGTTCATCTTTTCTTTCAACCTTTAGGTGCTCGTCAGCGGGAGCGATTGGTGGTGAAGCCTGATCAATACGATTTGGTTGTGGATTGGTCGATTCCATTGTTGCAGATTAGTTTGTGGCTAAACAACTTTTGAGTGATTGCAATGTATGTTGTGAAAACTTTATATAGACCCATACTTGACCATAGATGTAACAGAATTAGTGAAATTTCAATAATCTATTTGTGAAAAATATTGAATACAATTAAAATATTTATATATTTTACTAACATTCCATAAAGCTTGATAGATATCCTAACTTGGTTAGGTAATGTATTTAGGAAATGATTTCTTGAATGTGGAGTTGAAATAGAAATGATGGCATGCCATTGTTAATATAGCACTGTAAATGGCCTCTTCATTGCATCTTCTTGGCTATTAAGTTTTTTTTTTCTTTTTTTTTTCCGTGAATTCAGAAGAAGGTAAGTTTTGGTATTGAAATCTGCATGTCGTTTGCTTTTGATCTTATGCTTTATAGTTAATAATGATAATGATTGTTGTTAAAAAAAAATAATGTGAGTTGTTGACGTTTATAGTTATTTGGTTATTCAGAAAAATGACAACACAGTTTGTATTCGATGTGATGCCTAACACTTACGGAATAAGACAGGTATTAGGTTAACATGAATATGTGCATTGATAAGTATGTAGTATGACATTAGGAATCAATTACTTATAATTTTCGTTGTAACAACTTTTGTACACAGGTTATGCCCCTTCACTTCAAAGATCGCTATTTCAATGGCCAAAAGTGGGTGTATCTGATCAACAACAACAGGATTCGGCATAAGGTTAGGATGGGTCTGGTGTCCAGAAATCAATTGGAGTTGTACGATACAGAGTGGGAACGTTTTGTGGAGGATAGTGGCTATCAAAATCTGGCAACACTGCATTTTATTCATGAAAGTGCTGATACTTTCTATGTGACTGGATATGAAATATCAGGATGACCAGATGTTTTTCTCGACTTGGGCAGAACATAACACAAACTCCGGTAAGGCCTTATTTATAATATATACTTGTAATGATGAAACACCATTCTATGTCTAGATGATTGGTTGATGTTGGAACTTAATGAGTAAATGTGTATGCAGTTGCTTGCCGGGGATTTCATTCCATACATTGAGTTGGACGCGTTTACTGTGACAGTAAATGGTAACATTTTTACAGTGACTCGTCGTCGAGAGTTGATTCCTGGTTCACATGTGAACTATGGGAATGTTTTTTCGGAAATGGATGGGACGACCTCGTGTACATGTTGCATTTAACACCTGGGATACCAATGGTGTTCACCAATGTTGGGGCAAATACAATTGCAATGATGGTGTTTGCTACAGATGGTTGGGAGCTAACTCATGAAACTCTTGGTCGCACTAACCTGGCCTTTCTGCAGCCCATTAGGGCAGGAGAGAACGGTTTGTACTTGTACATAAATAGTTATGTTTTGAATACATAAAATTTATTCTATTAATCTAAGTTTGTAAACTTTGTATATATAGATCCACGGATGCTTCAGATATGTAGATGGGCAGGGCATGGCCGACACTTTGATGAGTCCAAAACATTCTATCGTGCATTGATACCAAACGTGATAGATAAGGGCCTGTTGGTAAGTTTATACATTATGTGATGACAATTACTTTGTATTTTATTTAGGTAACACACATGCTTATAAATTAATTGAAATGCCCGTAGACAATACCGGCTAAATTTGTGACGAAGCATGAGCTCTACACTTATGATCACGCAATTTTGCACCACCGAGGTGCGGAGTATAAGGTTAGGCTTCACCTTGTGAGACACCGAAAGAAACCACATCTGAAGAATCATGTGATCATGAAGGGCAAATGGAAGATTATCTCAAGGGAGTGTGGGTTTGCGAGAAATAAAATGGTTAGGTTCAAGTATGTAGCTGATGTTGAGGATGAGGAGCAACTTCAACAGGGAGACTCTCCGGTCATGATGCCCATGTTTGATATTTGCTAAAAACAATCCAAAGATGGAAGTGTTGATGATATTGGTGTCTCGGCTTCAACTGTGGTATTGTTATGGATGTGTTTCCGTTTTTTTCAAAGATAATAATAATGGTTTGTCGTCACTTAGTATTCTGGGCACAAGTACTTCGTATGTCGGGATTGTTATGGATATATTTCCTATTCTAAAAACTGGATGGCTATCTATTTTGTTAATGGTATAACATATATATTGTTAATTTGGATAGTTATGAATTGTTTTTATGTGTAAACACATTTGAGCTATCTATTATGTTAATGGTTTGTCCAACGTGGGCGCTCGGAATGGTTTTAGTTATTTATGTGTATATTTCTGCCCCATAAGGGGGTGTTTGGAATTGCACTTGATTGGGTCATAAAAACCAATTTTGACCCATGGTTGGTCTAAAAATAGTTAACTTACTCTTAATTTTGTTGTAGTATTAGCTTATTGGTCATTTCAAATGATTTTTAGTTGCAAGTTAACTTTTTGAGTAGTTATCCAAAAATCCAACCTGTGCTTTGTCCCAAATCTGTCCAGAAGCTACTTTTCATAAGCTTTTTTTAAATAACTTTGTTGATGGTACAAAACAGGTTTTATATGCTAGTCTCCTCTTTTGCAACTATAATATCTATGCTGAGTTCTGAAGGAAAAAAGTTTAATGTGATGTGTACTTGAAGCATGGTAAGTGCATTCTAGCAGACGATAGATAAAAAGGCGGGTTCTTGAGGGAACTTAATGCATCCTTACCTTCAATTCCGTATATAAAATGGAACGTGTCAAGCCTCATTGTTATAGTTTTTGTCCATTTATTAGATTGGTCTGTCGATACGATTCTATTTATGTGATCTGTAAACTAAATGAAACACAGCAATCCCAGTTTAGACTGTCATTTAAAAAAGTGTTTCATTGTAGTATAAATTTTTTCCACAACAAATCTGGTGTTACCTAATTTAAAATTACTATTTAAAAAGGATCTGGTATCGAACTAACATAGCCTTTTCATAGATTTTTGGGTAGACATTCAAACTAATTGAAGGTACAAAACTAAAAGAAACATAGATTTTTCATGATACAACAACTAGGACCTAATTCAGGACCTAATTTAACACCATTTAGGACCTAATTCACAAAAGTTACCTTCGGTTTGTTTAGAGGGTTGAACATGTTCATCTTTTCTTTCAACCTTTAGGTGCTCGTCAGCGGGAGCGATTGGTGGTGAAGCCTGATCAATACGATTTGGTTGTGGATTGGTCGATTCCATTGTAGCAGATTAGTTTGTGGCTAAACAACTTTTGAGTGATTGCAATGTATGTTGTGAAAACTTTATATAGACCCATACTTGACCATAGATGTAACAGAATTAGTGAAATTTCAATAATCTATTTGTGAAAAATATTGAATTCAATTAAAATATTTATATATTTTACTAACATTCCATAAAGCTTGATAGATATCCTAACTTGGTTGGGTAATGTATTTAGGAAATGATTTATTGAATGTGGAGTTGAAATAGAAATGATGGCATGCAATTGTTAATATAGCACTGTAAATGGCCTCTTCATTGCATCTTCTTATAGATGGTCTTGGATTTGATTGGAGCTTTATGGCTGAAGAGGAAGCTCCTACAAACATGGCACTCATGGCGTTTTTAAATTCTGAGGTGTATAATGATAAAACTTGTACAAAAACCTGTCTGAAAAACTATGAAACACTTAAAACTCATTATGATAATTTAAGAGTAGAGCTTAACAAATTTGGGTTGAACTGGCTAATTATAAAAGGGGATTAACATCAGTAGAAGAACAACTTGTTTTCTACAAAACGAATGACGAAGCTTTTTGTGAGCAATTTTTTGTGCTTAAAAGAGATATGACATATAAGGATTCTGAGATTAATACGCTTAAACAGGAGCTAGGAAAGGTTAAGCTAGAAAAAGATAGCATTAAAGTTAATGTAGAGATATATGAATATGCATCTAAATGTTCTCATAAGATCATAGAGTCTCAGCTTCTGATAAAGCTCAGATTTTACATGTTTTTAGTAGCGTTATTCGTGCTTTTATATATGTTATTTGGTTATATTCATATGTTTTTAGTACTTAATCATATCAAAGAATGTTTGTCTAGTATATGTAACCAAGTGTAGGGAAATAGAAGGAAAAGTAAAAGAATATTAGATAAAAGAAGATTTTCGTTTCATAGAGGCATGTCAAGCACGGTTCAGCATTCCAAGTGTCGAAGAAGATCAAGTTTGGATGAAGAATCAAGCAAAAAGTCAAAAGTCCGTCTGATGGGGAAGACCAACCGATCGGTTGCCACCCGCAACCGAATCGGTTAGAACCTATTGGAAGCTATTGGAGAAGGACCAGCCGATCGGTTGCCTCACGCAACCGACTCGGCTGGAGAGTTGTTAAGAAGACCAGCCGATCGGCTGGACAATAAACCGATCGGCTGGGGAGTCCTGGCCTGCCATTTCTTCATCACTAAGACTCCTCGCTTGTATCCAAACGATTCTAGGTCCTTCCTTGGTGTATTCTAGTCCCTTCCAAGCTCCTTAGAGGCCAAGTTCAACATTTATGACCCTAGGCCTTAGGATTAGTATAAATAGAACCCTTTTGTGATCATTTGAGAACACACACTTCAACACAACTCTCTACTCATCAAACACATCTCAATTAGCTCTCAAATTCGTCATTAGAAGTCCAGGAAAGTTTGGAGGTCCAAAAAGTCAACATTTGGAAGTCAAACCCCCGTGAAATCAACACCAATACTTTGGGAATCATTACTCAATCATTTGTAATCTTATTCCAATCATTGTAAGACTCTTAATCATGTTTTCTAATGTTCAAAGTTTTGAGTTTATGTTTATGTTTGCTACGAGTGGCTATTTTCTTTATGCACTTGCTTAAACAATGTTAATTATCTAATGATTAGTTTATTATTGTGTTAACATCTTTTAATTCAATTTCAAGTTGATTCTAAGATCCAATTGTGCTTAAGTTTCATAGTGACATTTGTTAATCAAGATTGACTAGTTGTTAGTAATTGTAAAGGGTGGAAAGAACTTATTGTTATTCAACTAGTTATAATCATTTGTCTATGAATGATTGTTTTTTTCCCATTATTCATGGTCAAACAAAGAAACTAAAGTCTTGTTGTAATAAGAACGATTTTTGATTATCAAGTCGGATTGATTGGAAACATCTAAAAGGTCGTAAGATTAGTTGTTTACAATCAATTGTGACCCTTTGTCTATAATCAGTTACCTTTTGCATTGACCATTTCTTAAGAAAACTTGATAAGGGAAATGGATGTTTTTGTGTCTAAGTTTATGAATATAAACTTATGAAACTTGAATTGATTGGTTAAACTTAATGCTTGTTTTTATAAACTAAAATCTTGATGAAGGTTTAACTTGTAAGAACAATAGATTAGTACACCAACTAATTATCATAACCAACATGTTAAGAAGAGGTTAACACAATCATACTACTTAAAGATAAGAAACTAGTTTAAACAAGTGTAGTTTTAGTCATCTGAATTTCATTATCTCAATTTTTGTTATCATTTACTTTTGGATTGCAATAGTAGATTTTATACTTGTTTCTTGATTCACTCACAAATCCCTGCGAATGATCTCGACTTACCATCACAATCTTGCTATAACGGACGAGTGCACTTGCTCGTATGTGTTATTGGTAAAATTGGTAAATCACCTTTTATAAATTTAAAACTTGTACACACGTAGCATATCAGCTTCTTATAACTAAATAGGGTTTAGGATTCAATAAAGTTGCACCACCCCCTACAGGGTTGTATAAACCTCCCAAAGTTGATTCGTCACAAGCAGGTATAGAGGAGTTTAAAGAACATAAATTTACACACTGTGGACCTAAACCTAGTGAGAATGTTAGTGAAAATGTTCCTAATGAGGTTAAGGATTCTCTTATGGAATCTTCAGATGTTGAGACTGAAAAGAAAACTGTTTTTCCTAATAAACCTAAACAAGAAAAAGTTGTTTGGAAAACAGTTAAATATGTTGAGATGTATCACAAAGTCCTAGGGGAAATCAAAGGAACTGGAACAATCAAAAATCCCAACAACTAGGAAGTGATTTTGTCGTGTATAATAAATCTTGCTATGTCAGTGGTAACTTTGATCATGTGCAGGTTAACTGCAATTCTAATCCATGGGGAAGGGAGGTATCTGGGAATACCTATAAAATGGTGAATCACAACAATTTTGCTAAAAGAGATCAGCCTAATGTCCTCCCAGAGCAGTTCTTATGAGAACTGGCCTAAAACCATTTAACACTGCTTGGACAGTTAATACTACTTACCCCAAACCAACAGTTTATGGTGCTAGACCAATGTCACACTTTTCTAAACCAACACCATCAACTGTTAATAGACCCTTTCAAAGATCCTTTCATAACAGAACAACATTAACCAACATAAGCTTTTATCAAAAATTTTATACTGCTAAGGTAAAAGTTAATACTACTATAACAAATTCAGCAGTAGTTAATGCTGTCAGGGTAAATAAGGTCAATGTTGTTAAGGCCTCAGCATGTTGGGTTTGGAAACCTATCAAACCCAATGGTGCATCAATTATTTTATAGAATCATGATTACGTTAATGCACGAGGAAGATCCACGTCCGTAATGACTTGGGTCCCCAAAGGAAACTAATTTTCTTTTTTTTGTATGTGCAGGAATATCCACTAAATGATGATCAAGGCTATGTTAACAATGGATGCTCTAGGCACATGATAGGGAACATATCCTATCTCTCCGATTTCATTGCATTTTATAGAGGATATGTTACCTTTGGGGGATGAGCTAGAGGTGGTAAGATTACTGGTAAAGTGTTGGATCGATGTACTCTAACCAAACTAACTTAAATAGCTTGTTTAAGGTTTAATAACCTCGGATAAATCCTTGTTGGGATATGAAAGTGCTGAACAGTTAAAGTGCTAAAGATTAATAAAGTACTGCAGAATGACATAGAACTGGAAAAAGTTAAAGAGTCAAAGTACTGCTAAATGATAAAGTCAAAGTACTGCACACGAAGTCAAAGTACTGCACACGAAGTCAAAGTACTGCAAGATCAAAGAACTGTTTTATTCGTTTATAGAAAGTCTTATAATTCTAGAATATTCTATATTAGATTACTTGTCGTACAAGGATACAACTTGTAAACCGACTACGGTTATCCTTGAGCCTATAAAAGGACCCCTAGATTGGCATTAGAGGTACGTATTCAAGAGTCTTAGAGTTAATGTTTTAGAGAAGATCGATATTCTTAGAGTTGTTGAAGTATCTGCATAATAAGCAGATTTAGAGTTAATAATAAAAGTTATTCTTCTTAGATTTGTTAAGTAAATTCCGCATACTTAATAAAGATTATTCAGTGTTTCATTGTTAATAACTTAGGATTTATCCGAGGTTGTTAAACCTTAAACAAGCTATTTAAGTTAGTTTGGTTAGAGTACATCGATCCAACAAGTGGTATCAGATCTTGTGTGGAAACTCTGACTAAGAAGAAACCCTAAAACCTAAAGATGTCGACTGATTCTGTTCCACCACCTTCCATCACCTCAATGAGGATTCCTGTCATCAAGAAGGGTGAATATGACTTATGGTGTATGAAGATGAGGCAGTACATTGCCATTACAGACCATGCTTTATGGAATGTAATTGTTAATGGTAATGAAGTAGTTCCAGAACCTATAGAGATTCCTGGACAACCTAAACCTCCCAAAGCAGTCTTACCAGCAGCTACCTTAAGAAATCAAGAGAAGGCTCTCAACATTCTCTTGTCTGCCATTCCAGATGGACATCTACTGAAATTCCATGATGCTAAAGATGCAAAGCATCTCTGGGCTGATCTCAAGACTGGATTTGGAGGGAATGAAGCTTCTAAGAAGACGCACAGAAATCTGCTGAAGCAACAGTTTGAAACTTTCACTGTAGGTGAAAGAGAGAGTCTTGATGCTGCATATGATAGGTTTCAAAATCTCCTCAATATGTTGGAGTTATACAAGGCAGAAGTATCAGTTGAAGATGCTAATCTGAAGTTTCTAAGGAGTTTGCCATCTACATGGCATGTGATAGCTACAATGATCAGAGGTCAACCAGGTTTGGATGTTATGGACTTTGATGATCTCTACAATCATCTAAAGGTGTATGAGCATGAGATGAATGGTCAAACAAGTTCTAAGTCTCACAGTATTGCTTTTCTATCATCTGAAAAGAGGGGCAGTACTTCTACCAAAAGTACTACTTCACCTACTCAAAGTACTGTGACTTAAAGTACTGTCTCATATGTTGCTCCCATCCTTGCTCAGCAAACCCCACCACCTACTACTATGCACTCAGATGAAGTTGTGTGCTCCTTATTTGCACAGCAAGCTAGTTTACCTGTATTTTATGAAGAAGATCTCTCCCAGATTGACGAGGATGCTTTAGAAGAAATTGATATCAGGTGGCCAGTTGCTTTGATCACTGCAAGGATCAAGAAGTACATGAAGAAAACAGGAAAGAGCATTGACTTCAAACCAAAACAGGGAATCACTTTTGACAAATCCAAAATTGAATGCTTCAATTGTCAAAAGACTGGACACTTTGCAATGGAGTGCAGGTTTGCTAAGTATCAAGCAAACAGGATGACTGAGAAACCAAAGCTAGAGCTAAAAGAAATCCCCATTACTGAAACAAAGGCTTTGGTTGCTCAAGAGAATTTGTCAGAAGTTCACTGGAGTGAAGAGTTTGATGATGAACCAGTGACTTATTGTATGGTAGCAGTGGAAGAAGCAGTTGAAGATTCAGTAGAAGAATTGGACTGGAGCACTGTCTTTGATGAGAAAGTTGATCATGCTGCTTTGGAATCTTGAGATGGGTATGGAGGATTTGATTGGAGCTTGGAGTGTGAAGATGATCATGTTCTACTTGCAATGGTAGCTACTTCACCAAGTTCATCCCCTATCTCTGAGGTATGCTCAAATTGTCATGATTTCTATCAAAAACTGCTAAATAGTTATGTAATTGAAAGAGATAATTGTGTTAAGGCTAGGTCTGAGGTAGCAGGTTATCAAATAACCTTAGAGTCAATGGAAGCCAAAATATTAACACATGAAAATAATGAAATGGCTTGGGCTGAAAAGTATGGACAACAGGATTACCAGTTAAAACTAAGTGAATGGAAACTAAATTGTAAAATTGCTGAAATTGAGAAACTAACTAAGGAGAGAGATGATCTGTTAGCAAAGTTTGATGCCTGGAAAGAATCTGGTCTGTCACATGTTACTTATGTTCAAAAACAGAGAAGAGCATACATTAGAACTGGCTTAGGTTTTGGTATGGACTTTGATAACATAGAAGAAAACACATCTAGTGATCAGGATGACTTAGAAGATATAACCACTAGTGATGATGAACTCATTAATTATGTAGACACATCTAGTAATGAGGGTTCAATTAGTGATTCACCTCCTGAGTATAAGAAAGACAAAGGTTATCATGCTGTTCCACATCCTGTTGGTAGTCATCAACCCATAAGACCTGATGTTTCACATTTTGGTGTAGACAGTCTAGAGTTTATGAAGAAGCTTATTGGTCAATCTAGGTCTGAAACCCCAACAAAAACTGTTAAAACAAATTTTCAAAGTCAAGAAGTACCTTCTACTCAAAGTACTGCTCCACAAGCAGTACCTTCAGGAAAACCTTTTCAAAACAGTACTGCTAAACCTTTTTGGGATAACTTTGGTCAAAACAGGTTTAATCATTCACCTAGAAGGCATAATAGTTTTGGTCATAGACATAGAAGAAGTCACTTTGGGAGTATGGGTGAAAAACTGTGTTTTGTGTGTTATAGTCCTACTCATCTAATCAAGGATTGTGAACATCACTCAGAATATCTTAGGAAATTTCCAAAGAACAGGTCTGCCAACCAAAAACCTAGAGAGAACAAACCAGTTTGGAATAATTCTAATAGGGTCAATCACAGTAACTTCTCATCATATCATAGTTTCCCTCACCAAAGAAAACCTTTTTCTAAACCACCAGTACCTTCACAAGCAATACCTTCTCAAAGTACTGCTCAGTCAAACCAAGGTACTGCGAATACCACTTGGAACAGAAATCCTAGGAGATCTCATTACTATCAACCTAGAAGGTACTACAATTCACATAGGGGATCTAGATCACAGGAACCAAGTGTTAAAACTGAATGGGTTAAGAGAGAAAGTACTACAGAGGGTCAAACAGTACTTTAAAAAAAAAGTGAATAAGATGTTTTTATAATACAAGAAAAGGAGAATGATTTTGCAAAAGAGAGTTCTGTTGAAAATCCAGAAAGTTTTGAAAATCCACATGCTAAAAATCAAAAGATAATTTGGGATCATGTTTTAAAAAACAGTGGAAATTACATACTCAAAGAATTTGAGTTTGTAACTCCACAAGGGGAACACAAGTCAGTAATGGCTTGGGTTCCTAAAAGAAACTAACTCTCTAAATCTTTGTGCAAGGCAACCCAGAGGAGGAGCTTAAAGATCATCGTATTGTGGATAGTGGTTCCTCTGGAAGTATGACAGGAGACAAGGATATTCTGTCTGACTTTAGATCAATTAGTGGAGGAAGAGTTGCATTTGGGAATGATCCCAATGGAGGAAGAATTACTGGGAAAGGAACCATCAAAGCAGGGCGTATAGATTTTGATAAAAATCATCCTGTGTTATTCACTGACAAAGAATGTCTCATCCTTTCCTCTGAACTCAAGCCTGTTGATGATAACTTGGTAGTTCTCAGAATTCCAAGAACCAATGATGTGTATAGTCTGGATATGAAGAGTCTTCACTCTTATGGAAGAGCATCCTGTTTAGTGGCAAAAGCAACAACTGAAGAAGCACATCAGTGGCGTAGAAGATTGGGCCATGTAAATTTCAAGAATATCAACAAACTGGTCAAAGGCAATTTAGTTAGAGGTTTACCTTCAAAGACATACAAGAATGATCACTCATGCTTAGCATGCAAGAAGGGTAAACAACACAAAGCTTCATGCAAGAAGCTTGAGGAGAGAACAATTAGAGAACCATTGGAGCTGTTACATATGGATTTGTTTGGACCTGTTTCTGTGGCAAGTTTAAACAAGAAAAAGTACTGCTTGGTTGTTACAGATGATTGCAGTAGATTTAGTTGGGTCTTTTTCTTGGGATTTAAAGATGATACTTTTGATGCTATTCAGACTCTAATAATAGCACTTGAAAACCAATTGAGACTCAAGGTTAGAGGTATTAGATGTGATAATGGGACTGAATTCAAGAACAAACTTATGGATGAATTTTGTGCTAACAAAGGAATCAAGAGGGAGTTCAGTATTGCAAGAACACCACAGCAGAATGGTGTTGCAGAAAGGAAGAATAGGACTTTGATTGAAGCAGCCAGAACTATGCTTGCAGATTCACAACTACCTATTCAATTCTGGGCTGAAGCTGTAAGTACTGCTTGCTATGTACTTAACAGAGTATCAGTCACAAAACCACAGATGAAGACACCTTATGAGTTGCTGATGGGCAACAAACCCAACATTCGTTTTATGAAGCCTTTTGGATGCCCTCTCACTATTTTAAACATAATTGATAATTTGGGAAAGTTTGATGGCAAGTCAGAAGAAGGATATTTATTGGGATATTGTACCAACAGTAAGGGATTTAGAGTGTACAACAGAGTCACTAAGAAAGTTCAAGATTGTCTTCATGTTGAGTTTTTAGAAGATCAAGAGAATCAGAAAGGTAAAGGTCCTGATTGGATGTTTGATCTTGAAGTTTTAACTCCTTCTATGAATTATGTACCTGTCAGAGAAGAAAATCAACCTATGTATAATGGAGAAGATTCACAGTATGTTGTTCATGGAGTTCACATTAGACCTGATGTTGTTCCTAATAAAGATCCAAAGCACAGTACTGAAGTTCCAAAGCAAAGTACTGATGCACCAAAGCAAAGTACTGATAAACCAAAATCTTCACTATCTGCTGAGGATCAAGATATTCAAGAGATACTTAATCAGATGCTTTTACAAGATGTAATGGCACATTCTTATTTTGATGAAAAAAGAAGAGCTTATGAAGAAGCAAAGAAACAGAATAAGACTGCAGAGTATTCTCACAGTACTTTGGACAGTACTTTCGAACAAAGTACTGCTGCACCAGTTGACAATACTTTAGATGATTTGGATGCTCCTACCATGCCTGGTTTAGAAGAAACTGATGATGAGCTTGAAGATAAAGGTATTTTCTCAGATTCAAATGAAGATGCTGATTTTACTAATCAGAATGATACTTATGGAGTTCCACAGTCTCCAATCTTAAGAATCCATAAAAATCATCCTACTGATCAAATAATTGGTCCTTCTACTTCTGGATTCATGACAAGACACAAAGCTAAGAGTTTAACTACTCCTCACAATTCTTTACTTAGGTTTGTGTATAAACAAAAGAGGCTGAATCATAAGGACCATCAAACCTGCCTATTTACTTGTTTTATCTCTCAAGAGGAACCCAAGAATATTGCTCAAGCTTTGACTAAAGAGAGCTGGGTTGAAGCTATGCAGGAAGAACTTCTTCAATTTAAACATCAAGAAGTTTGGGTATTATGTGATCTTCCTGATGGGAAGAGAGTTATTGGAACCAGATGGGTTTTTATAGTCAAGAGAGATGAAAGAGTCAATGTCATCAAGAACAAGGAAAGGTTAGTAGCTCAAGGCTACAGACAGGAAAAAGGAGTAGATTATGATGAAGTATTTGCTCCTGTAGCAAGGATTGAAGCTATTCGGATATTTCTTGCTTTTGCTTCATATATGGGATTTCAAGTTTACCAGATGGATGTCAAGAGTGCCTTTCTATATGGCACCATTACAGAGGAAGTTTATGTCAAACAGCCTCCTGGTTTTGAAGATCCTAAACATCCTAACAAGGTCTACAAGGTGGTTAATGCTCTTTATGGCCTGCACCAGGCACCTAGAGCTTGGTATGAGCAGCTCTCCACATTCTTATTACAGCACGGTTACAGGAGGGGAGCTATTGACAAGACTTTGTTCATCAAGAGAGACAAGAAGGATATCATGTTAGTTCAAGTCTATGTTGATGATATCATCTTTGGAGCTACCAAACAGTCTATGGTTAAGGAGTTTGAGCAGCTGATGCAGAAGGAATTTCAAATGAGTTCAATGGGTGAGTTAACATTCTTTTTGGGACTTCAAGTTAAGCAATCCAAGGAAGGTATTTTTATTAGCCAAGATAAGTATGTATTTGACATACTTAAGAAGTTTAGTTTTGATGCTATGAAGCCAGTAACTACACCTATTAAATCAATCAACTCATTGGGCAAAGATGAAGATGGACAACCTGTTGAAGTCAAGTTATACAAATCAATGATTGGCTGTCTTATGTATCTCACTGCATCAAGGCCTGACATTATGTTTGCTGTGTGTTTATGTGCAAGATATCAAGTCTCACCAAAGATCTCTCATATGAATGCAGTTAAAAGGATTTTTAGTTATTTGAAACAACAACCTAAGTTGGGGTTGTGGTATCCTAAGGATTCACCTTTTCACTTGGAAGCTTTTTCAGATAGTGATTATGCAGGTGATAATTATGACAGAAGATCAACAACTGGAGGATGCCAATATCTTGGAAGAAGATTAGTTGATAACGCTACACGTGTCGTTCGAGGTCAAGGAAACTTCCTTTTCTTCGAGCAAGTTTTATAACACCCTAGGCAGTGAACCTAATCGTTGTAGTGTAGTAATTAGGGTAAGCCACGGGTATTGATATCGTTCTCTAGGGGAACAGGAATGCTAGTCAGGAGTTACTACGCTAAGGTTAAGGTTGAGGAAGATTATTTTTTTATCTTTTTATGTTTTATGAAATGGAAAGGTACGAATCTCGGGTATTGGATTTGGGGGGTTGGTATTTCTACCGATTACTCTACTATTATCTAATTATCTAAACTAAGGTTGTGGGAGTCTATGTCTAATTAATGTGTGCTCGTATGATAGTTTAAAGATGTGTTTACTTAGGTTGTACTACTCCTTAATTATCTCCTATTGGTGGTTGAATTGTCACGTCCTTATTCTTAGTTGCGTTGTGTGTCTAAAGTTGTAGGGTATGCGTTTCTCCCTAACTCTTTGAACTTACCAAAGGGTCTCGTCTACAAACCCACTAGGGATGATAAACTCCTACTCTAAGGCGCTCTTTGGATGGTTTAGCATACAACTACTCAGGTAATTATATTCTAAGGCTGGAAGGCAAGGCAATGCCTCAGTCACCTTACACATCAGCGCCACATCAGCTTTATCTCACCTCTCTCTTCCACTCACTCTCACTCACCTTAATGTGGACAAGGTAACCTTACCCTCACCTTTCATTAAAATACCAACTTTATTAAAATATACCCCACTAAATATCCCACATACACTCACAAACCAAATAAATAATTAAGTGGGCCAGTCTTTTTACGCAAACCAACGAGGTGAGTCGTTCACCTTAATGTGCATTGATTTGAGTGAGTAAGGTGAGCATGGTTTGGGATGGCATGGAACTCACACCACTCACCTTGCCTTCACCTTGCCCTTGCCATCCGGTCTAAGGTTCACAAAGATGAATCAAGCATTAAGTACACAACGAATGACCTATCGCATTACTAGATCATTAATCAACTAAGATAAGAAACAACCAATCAATATTCAATAATTAAGTTTCATACTTCCTAAGCAAACACACAAATAAATTAGCCGGACATGGAGAACATGCAAGCATACACACAAATAATCAAAGACATAATTGAATTAATGAAGTAAAGACTTATCTTGATGTAAGATAGGGTTTAAAACCCTAAAATACTATACAAGACAACTTAGGTTCGGTTTTAGGTTTTCACTCCAAAAGACTCTCCACAAAAGACTGAAAAATTCGGATTCTATATATAAGATTACATATGCGACGGCGTCACCTTATGTTTCGTGACGCCGTCGTGTCGCCGTCATTAGGGTTTCGTCTTGGCCACGTTAACCTTGCGACGGCGTGACCTTATGTCCGTGACGCCGTCCTCTTCAGCTTCTGACGTCGTCTGGATTGCATCTAGGCCGTCTGAGTAGCGACGGCCTACTCTTTTACAACTGGACGTCGTCGCTTGAAAATACGAGTTTTGGGTTCTGGACCGTCACAACAATTTTGGGACGGCGTCGCCATTAGCACCTGACGCCGTCGCCTTCTAATTTCAGCAACTGTGAGTGTCTCAATTTTGACTTTGGCCATTTTCTTCATATATTAGCGCCTTTTCGTCCAAATAAGTGCCATTCCGGCATTTTGCCTTCAAGAGACCTAAAAAGTGAAAAGGAACGATATTAAGCAATAACGGATACAAAAGTGATCAAATAAGGACTTAAACGACCCCTCAAAATGGTACCTTTTAAAACTTTATCAAATATCCCTACACTTGTTATTTGCTTGTCCTCAAGCAAATGTGCTTTTAGCCAATTAATTTATAAGTTAGGGGTCATGAAGCATTAATTCAAAACGGTCCACAACACATATAAGCCCCGCAAAAGTCATAACAAGCACGGAAATTACATACTAGCACCTCACATGGGGTGTTTGGATACTCACATCTCTCTCGGGTGTATATATGAAATATAACAAATAGGAAATGGAAGATAAACACTCATTAACCGGTCCTAGTACATAGATTACCATAGGCTTGAGAATAGATCAAACCTTCATCGCTTTGGCGTAAGCACCTAGGAAAGACTATCAAAGAGGTCTTTTAAAGGGTTGTAATGTTAGGCTTACGGTAGGGAAACAAGGGTTTGGTGGGATAGGCTATTTAGTGGTGGTAAGTCAAAAATCTCTATGTTAAATGCATACGAAGAATGGCGTTGCTAAGCCAAGACTCGACACTCTAAACTCTAGATAACTGAAATAAATAAACATAAATTCAAAGATAGATGTAGGATGGTAGCCCGTATGTTTTTTTTTTTTTTTTTTTTCACACTATATTTTTTTTTCTTTTCTCTTTTTCTATATTTTTTTTTCGATTTTTTTTTTTTTTTTTTTTTCATACACTTTTACTCTACCATCCTCTACGGTAACATCAAAATAATAGGGATTTATAGGCACATCCCTACACTTGAGTTTTTATTACTCTAACACTAATTTGACCCGATTTGAAAAGATCAAAACACTTGGGGTACATTATTACGCAAACAAAGGGAATTTGAATTTAACGTTCCCTTCCCGTCATTTCATAAACTTTAACTTTTCCCATGAATCCCAATCATCCCAAAACTGTATACAAGGGATATGACTCGACTTAGCAACTTATGCAAGCAACTAGATAATTGAACTAAGGGTTTGGGGTGATAAAAAACATTTGCACTAAAAGTGAGTGCATAAGGGGTAGGCTAAGGCGATTTGGGTGTATATTTGGGGGTGGGGTGTAAACAATGCTCTTCATTGATATTCCGGAAAAACCGAAACATCACGAGAACCGCGAAAAGGATAGGCTCTGAGGGGTTAACTAGGGGTATCGTGTACTAAAGATGAGTATAACGCAAAAGGTGTGGGGGAATTACTCAACCGATATGGAAGAAGTAATTATATTACGGGTATCAAACAAGGGTTATCCTAATGCCTCTTATCATTTAGTTATTCCTAACTACACAAGTGTAGCCTCACTTGCGATCTCGGAATGCATCACAAAACAAGTTCTAGAATCTAATATACTACCGGTTCACACTCTAAGCATTGAAGATGAATGCTTTAATTCCTACTAATCTAAGGGCGATCCTCACATTTTGGTGGAATTTGGGTGATAAAGGGTTTTTGTGCTAGTCATGCAACTTCCTATCCATGAGACGCTTTTGTTAAGACTAATGGCCCACTCCTATATGTCATAAAAAATTTTAAATTTGGTGCCAAAATTACCCTAACCGACATTTTCTCATGGTTTATTACACAATCACAATTGGACAAAGCAAATAGTCAAGGATAAGCATAGTTTCAAAGTTCCCGTTTTATTTTCCCTCCCTACACTTAAACTGAACATTGTCCCCAATGTTCCCCGAAAGTATCAAAGTTATGATAAAAGAAGGTAATTAAAAACGAAAGAAAATAATACTCCCCTGATTAGCTCGGTAGGATCCGTGTAAAGTGGTGGTTAAATCCTTTTCAAGAAGAATTATTGCGTGAAAAGCTCCTTCCAATCTTATGTAACTTCTTCTTGACAAACTAAACCTGCACACTTGAAGAAAACAAACGAAACCTTCGCGTAAAATCGGCGGTAATAATATATATAAGACTCGATTTAAACTAGGATATAATGCTTGTGGAATGGATGTTTACAGAATTTCTAAGAAAATTAAGACCTGGAAAATTCCAAAAATTTATAAGTGGCTCAGAAAACGAGAAAAAAGTAATCTGATGTTTTTACTCCTTCCTGACGCCGTCAGGTTGCAATCCTGACGCCGTCAGGTTATCCTGACAAAACCTGGTCTGCGATTTTCTGAAAAAGAAAAAAAAATTCTGGAAAATTTACATCTTTAGAATCTGGAAAAATTTCTGCAAAACATCCATTATGACTCGATACAAGCATTTGACTCGAACAAACAAACATAAATATCTTTTAGTTAATTGTTATTCTCATGTTTACGTTTCTTTTGAAAACGTGTGTAATCCTCCCTACACTTATCCTTTATGTAAAATACCTTTATATGCAATTAAGACGAGGTTAAAAACAAAATAAAGCATTTTTACAAATTTAAACATGAGGATAAACAATTAATAAAAGATATATGACACTAACAAGCAAACAATTAAGCATGGGTTGCCTCCCACGAAGCGCTTTTCTTTATTTAAAAGTCTTGTAGCTAGACTCATAGTCGTACTCCTACGTTTCCTCACGCATCCTCAATGAGAATTCTATCATGTTGACAAAATCTTCATCGACTCTATACTTAGGCCCTAAAGTCAAGCAATCCTTATAATAATGCCTCCTTCTTTCCCACATGAATTTATAACCTTTTTCAACATCTTCCTTGCTTTTGTCCTCAAAAGCTTTGATGTTGTCTCGATCATAAATGGACAAGTGGCCATACTCAGTTGTTTTCCAAGGCATCCTATAGGTGATCTCATCGGTTCCTTCCTTGAACCTAACCGTTCCATCATGCTTGTTATGGCTCATTCTAGATGTTTCAACAAACGGTTTCCCTAGCACTACTTGGGATAAGCTATAGTCAATGACGCATCCTACATCTTCTACGACCATAAAATCAACTAGGTAGGTGAAATTTCCTATAAAGATATGCACGTCCTTGACTCTTCCCACAAAGTTGCAAACTCCTCCCGGATACTTAGGGTCTCTCCTAATATTGAGTCGCTCATTCATAATGTCATTGTAGACAGCAGATGACATTACATTGATGGGGGATTCCGTATCTATGTAAGCATGGTCGACACTCCTATATCCGATCATACAAGGGATTTTTAAGTTCCAGGGATTTCCCCTCCTAATCTTTGGGCATATCCTAATGATAGGTGATCGTGGATTATCGATTATGTATTGATGGTACGCAATCTCTTCCTTAGTGGGGTAAAGATTGAAGTAAGCACTATTTTCCACATCCACGTTGTTGTTTATCATGCCATTTTCCGAATTACTTCTAATCATAGAGCCAACTATAGCAGCGCTGACTACTTTCTCAACAGCTTCCCTAATTGTACTATCGAATATTTTCTGCAAATCCTGAAGGTCGGTGTTTCTACTCACATAGCGGCTTCGACGGTTGTGTTGGTTATTGAGTTGGGTTTTGAGTGACATTGAAATTTTTTGTGTTGGGTTATCAAGTGGTGGTTGGTTATCACCTTCCATGATGAAAAGTGATAGGGTTACGAACAAGAGTCACGAAGAAGGGGGATAGACTAAGAGAAAGCTAAAAATGAGAAAAATTTACTTGATAGGAATCAAGCAAAGAACCTACACGAGGTGGACTACTAACTAGCTATTCTATTCCCCGGCAGCGGCGCCAAAAACTTGATAACGCTACACGCGTCGTTCGGGGTCAAGGAAACTTCCTTTTCTTCGAGCAAGTTTTATAACACCCTAGGCAGTGAACCTAATCGTTGTAGTGTAGTAATTAGGGTAAGCCACGGGTATTGATATCGTTCTCTAGGGGAATAGGAATGCTAGTCAGGAGTTACTACGCTAAGGTTAAGGTTGAGGAAGATTATTTTTTTATCTTTTTATGTTTTATGAAATGGAAAGGTATGAATCTCGGGTATTGGATTTGGGGGGTTGGTATTTCTACCGATTACTCTACTATTATCTAATTATCTAAACTAAGGTTGTGGGAGTCTATGTCTAATTAATGTGTGCTCGTATGATAGTTTAAAGATGTGTTTACTTAGGTTGTACTACTCCTTAATTATCTCCTATTGGTGGTTGAATTGTCACGTCCTTATTCTTAGTTGCGTTGTGTGTCTAAAGTTGTAGGGTATGCGTTTCTCCCTAACTCTTTGAACTTACCAAAGGGTCTCGTCTACAAACCCACTAGGGATGATAAACTCCTACTCTAAGGCGCTCTTTGGATGGTTTAGCATACAACTACTCAGGTAATTATATTCTAAGGTTCACAAAGATGAATCAAGCATTAAGTACACAACGAATGACCTATCGCATTACTAGATCATTAATCAACTAAGATAAGAAACAACCAATCAATATTCAATAATTAAGTTACATACTTCCTAAGCAAACACACAAATAAATTAGCCGGACATGGAGAACATGCAAGCATACACACAAATAATCAAAGACATAATTGAATTAATGAAGTAAAGACTTATCTTGATGTAAGATAGGGTTTAAAACCCTAAAATACTGTACAAGACACCTTAGGTTCGGTTTTAGGTTTTCACTCCAAAAGACTCTCCACAAAAGACTAAAAAATTCGGATTCTATATATAAGATTACATATGCGACGGCGTCACCTTATGTTTCGTGACGTCGTCGTGTCGCCGTCATTAGGGTTTCATCTTGGCCACGTTAACCTTGCGACGGCGTCACCTTATGTCCGTGACGTCGTCCTCTTCAGCTTCTGACGTTGTCTGGATTGCATCTAGGCCGTCTGAGTAGCGACGGCCTACTCTTTTACAACTGGACGTCGTCGCTTGAAAATACGAGTTTTGAGTTCTGGACCGTCACAACAATTTTGGGACGGCGTCGCCATTAGCACCTGACGCCGTCGCCTTCTAATTTCAGCAACTGTGAGTGTCTCGATTTTGACTTTGGCCATTTTCTTCATATATTCGCGCCTTTTCGTCCAAATAAGTGCCATTCCAGCATTTTGCCTTCAAGAGACCTAAAAAGTGAAAAGGAACGATATTAAGCAATAACGGATACAAAAGTGATCAAATAAGGACTTAAACGACCCCTCAAAATGGTACCTTTTAAAACCTTATCATTAGTCTCCTAGCAATGTAAGAAACAGACAATTGCAGCAACATCCTCTACTGAAGTTAAATATGTGGCTGCTGCAAGTTGTTGTGGACAAGTTTTGTGGATGCAGAATCAACTCTTGGATTATGGGTTCAATTTTAAGAATACTCCTATCAATATTGATAATGAGAGTACTATTTTTATTGTGAAGAATCCAGTTTACCATTCCAAGACCAAGCACATTCAGATTAGGCATCACTTTATCAGAGATTGTTATGAGCACAGACTCATAAATGTGGTCAAAGTTCACACGGATGATAATGTAGCTGACTTACTCACCAAAGGCTTTAATGTTTCAAGATTCAATCACTTGGTGGTAAGCATTGGCATGATTAACTACTGAGCTATATTTAAGGGGAGGACTATTTTGTATTAGTATAGTCCTGTGCATTGCTTGAGGGGAGGATATTTATGTATACTTAGCTTATATAGAGGAATTTGGAAAAGTACTGTTTTTTATGAAAGTACTGCTTGGGAAAGTACTGCACACGTGGAAAGTACTGTTTGTCTTATTAAAGTACTGTTCCAACGGTAATATTGAGGGGTAATTACTACAAACGGTAACTTTGTTATTATGGGCTGTGATTTTTCAAATCTCACCTATAAATAACTACTCTCCGATTTTCCCTCTCATATTGATATTCTCATATCTTTTCCATATTTCTCTCACCATCTCTTTATTATTCGATTATATCTCTTATTGTGCTCTCATAATCAACAATGGCGAATCGTAATACTGTTTCCAAGCACAACATGGTGGCGAATTTAGACAAGACTGAATTTAATGAGGCTTTTCATGATATAATTGATTATCTTACTGGGTCGCCAATCAGTTATGCTCTTTTAGTGGAGCCGGATATAATTGAACCATAGATTCAAGAATTTTGGGCTAATGCTAGGGATAATATGGAGAATGATGAATTTTATATTCGATCAACAGTTGCTGGAAGAACTGTGAAGATTACAGAAGCCTCTATTCAAGAAGACTTATTGTTTAATGATGAAGAAGGGGCTATTCGTTTTGATAAACAACTGATTTGGGATACATTTAGGGACATTGGCTATGAAGGGTCCTTAACATAACAAACATTCAGGAAACCCTTATTTTGTCCTCATTGGAAATTTTTGGTTCATGTGTTGCTCCATTGCATAAGTGCTAAGAGTACCTCTTGGGAGCAGTTTGGGTCAAATATAGCATCTGCTATAGTGGGATTAGCTACCAATCGTGTTTTCAACTTGTCAAGGCTAATTCTGGATGGAATGCTCTCACACATCTCACATGGTTCCAAATGGTTAATGTACCCAAGGTTTATACAGGTTTTCTTGAACAAGCAACTTGATGATGTACCAAAACCTACAGACTTACTACCTGTTATTGTACAACAAGCAAAGATTTTTACGTTTATGGAGAGGAAAAGTGATTTATTAACTGGAAGACACACTCCATTAGCTGCTTCAATGATGGAGGTTGTTCAGGCTATTCGTGATGAAGCTGAAGAAAGTAATGAAGAAGAAAGTACTGCTTCTTCACAAGGTACTGCTTCTCAGGGTACTGCATCACAAAGTACTGAATCTCAACGTACTGCATCACAAGGTACTGCTTCCCAGAGTACTAAAGTTCAAAAGCATATTGCAGTTACACCTCCACAATCTCCACAAGTATCTGTACATGCTTCTCATCAAGAAGCACATTCACCATCTGAAGGAGATGCAGTCTCTATGGAGCCTGAGAGTCAAGTTCTCAACAACTATGCTTTAACAAGGGAATTGACAAGGTTGAAGAAATCATTTGAAGATCAGGCTACTGAGATTAAGAGGTTGAAGCTTAAATTTAGACGACTCAAAAAAAAATTCTGGCCATTGGTTCAACATCATCGTCTATGGGTCAAATCTCAAAGGAAACAAGGACGACCTGTTAGGGAATTTAAGAAGAAAACCAAAGGCAAAAAGGTTCATAAACCATCTTCTATCCAATTGGGGAGGAATTTAGCAGAAAAGAATTTGAAAGAAGATGCTGTTAAGGAGAAAGAACCTCAAGGTACTGAAGAGCATGTTATCATTGAAAGTACTGAAGAAGAAAGGTCGGAAGATCAAGGTACTGAACAACAAAGTACTGCTTTTCATGTAACCTTCAGACAAGAGTTAATTACTCCAAGAGTATTAGATTTTGAAGAGGAAGATGGTCCTTCAACAAGTGTTATTCATGAAGAACAAGTTGGTCCTTCAACAACTGCCATACCAAAAGAAGTTGATACACCCAAACCTGTAAGAACTGCAAGTGGTGATGAAACTATTTCTGAAATATTGCATGGTTTATCAAAGCCAAAGGGTGTTACTTTTACTGAAGTTGCTGAGGAACAACCAAGAGCTTCTAAACCTGCAATAGATCCTAAGGATAAAGGTAAAGGCAAGTTAATAGAAACTAAGAAGAAAAGGATAACTTTGGAAGATCTTAGAGCAATTGAAGTTGCTAGGAATGAAGAAGCAGCTAGGAAAGTACAAGAAGAACTTAATGCTGAAGTAGTGACTGAAGTTACTAATGAAGAGGCAATAAATGAAGAAGCAGCTAGGAAATTACAAAAAGAATTGAATGCTGAACCATTATAGTCACCTACTCCTGTTTCTTTTATGCCTAGAAAACCAAATCTTGCTAAAGAAAGGAATGCAATGATGGCTAATTTGAAAAGTCGAGGATATAAAGGATTGCAGAAGTTGAATTATGCTGATATGAAAAGATTATATGATGCTGAGACAGAGGCTTATAAGAAGGATGTTGCAAGCATCAAAGATTATAAAGATGAAGCTACTTGGACTGAAGCAGAAAGAAAGAAAAGTTTAAAAAGAAAAAGGAAAACTGAAGTTGAAGATATACAGTTTTCAAAGAAAGAAAAAGTTGAGTTAAGATCTGAAACTAGGGATGAATTAAGAAATTATCTCAGAATAGTAGATTTTGAATATTCCAAAGAAGATGCTGACATGAAGATGAACAGATCTCAGATTATTGCTTTTGAAGTTGTGGAATCTAAGGATGGAAGCTATCTGATGTTTCATAGAGAAGATGAAAGCTTCAGAGTGTTCAATAGGCTATGGGATTTATTGCACATCATAGATAGAGTGGATCTATTCTATTTATATCATGTGGTGAAAGTTTACTTTGAACATCATCCATCAGAAGGAATTGGTTTAGTTTTACTTGGAGATCTCACAACTGCATGGGAAACTGAAGAACAGAGCAGTGATGAAATTTGGAAGAATCAAGAGAATTGGGAAATCATTAGCTGGAGATTCTTTAAAGAATCTGGTGTACATGTTCTAGAGCTGGAAAATGGGACAATGATTCACATGTTTGCAGATAGAAGATATCCTCTTACAGTTGAGCTTATGAGGAGGATTTTAGAGCATGGAATGGAAGTTGAAGAGGATAATGAAATTGCTTGTATGGTCATCAATCTGTTTATCAACTGGACTGCTATGGCTGATGATGATGAATAACTGGTATGAATTTTCATTGAATAAATTATTTTTGATAAAACAGTACTTTATTCAAAGTACTGCTGATCAAACAGTACTTTAATCAAAGTATTGCTTGCAGTTTTTAACCAGTTAAATGATTTTTGGAAGACACCTTTTGTTAAGTAACAAATATTTTGAAACAAAGGTTGAATAAATGGTTTTTGAGATGGTAACATCAATAGGTTATCAATCCACCATGGTTACAAAAGGATTGGCTAATCCATGAGCAAACGGCTCTGGTAAAGATATTTCAAATTCGTTTTTAGTTGACAACTTGCTAATAAGTTGGATGGTAATCAACTCACCATATCAGTAATGTGAAGAGTTGGCTAGGCCACAAGAAAATGGCTTGTGGTAAAGGCTGTGGAAAAACCATTATTGGTAATTAGTTCACCATTAGATAAAAGAACTAACTAGTCCAGAAGGGTACAGCTTTTGGTAAAGACAAAACAAATCTGTTGATAGCTGATGATTTGCTAAAAATCATATGGTTATCAGTGTACCATGATCTTACACATCAAAACATTTGGCTACTCCAGAGTTAATGGCTTTGGTAAAGAGATTAAAATCCATTAAATTTTCAATGATTCACCTCTCACAGGAGTTAACACACCTGGAAGTGATGAGAATAGTCTGCAACTTAAACTGAATTAAATGTACAAATTGTCATATGTTGCTGTGTTGCTGAAAAGATGGAGCTTGCTGGATGATGTTGTAAAAGAATATTTCTAAAGATATTTTGACTATGCACAGAAACTACAAAGATACAATCCAAAGACAAAGACACAATCTATCCTTAAAGATGAAGCTGATAAAGATAAATTCACAAAGGAACTTGAAGTCAAACAAGTAGAATTCAAGTTGGGGGAGGATTGTTGGGATATGAAAGTGCTGAACAGTTAAAGTGCTAAAGATTAATAAAGTACTACAGAATGACAAAGAACTGGAAAAAGTCAAAGAGTTAAAGTACTGCTAAATGATAAAGTCAAAGTACTGCACACGAAGTCAAAGTACTACAAGATCAAAGAACTGTTTTATTCATTTATAGAAAGTCTTGTAATTCTAGAATATTCTATATTAGATTACTTGTCGTACAAGGATACAATTTGTAAACCGACTAGGGTTATCCTTGAGCCTATAAAAGGACCCTTAGATTGGCATTAAAGGTACGTATTCAAGAGTCTTAGAGTTAATGTTTTAGAGAAGATCGACATTCTTAGAGTTGTTGAAGTATCTGCATAATAAGCAGATTTAGAGTTAATAATAAAAGTTATTCTTCTTAGATTTGTTAAGTAAATTCCGCATACTTAATAAAGATTATTCAGTGTTTCATTGTTAATAACTTAGGATTTATCCGAGGTTGTTAAACCTTAAACAAGATATTTAAGTTAGTTTGGTTAGAGTACATCGATCCAACAATCCTAAGTTATTAACAATGAAACACTGAGTAATCTTTATTAAGTACGCGGAATTTACTTAACAAATCTAAGAAGAATATAACTTTAACTTTTATTAATAACTCTAAATCTGCTTGTTATGCAGACTCTTTAACAACTCTAAAACTCTAATAATAATCGTACTTTAGAATTCTAAAACTCTTTTCTAAAAACTCGTAATTCTAATACCAATCTAGGAGTCCTTTTATAGGCTCAAGGATAACCCTAGTCAGTTTACAATTTGTATCCTTGTACGACAAGTAATCTAAACAAAGAATATTCTAGAATAAACAAAGCTTTCCATAAACGAATATAGCAGTTCTTTAGCTTTGCAGTACTTTGACTTTGATAGCAGTACTTTGACTTTCTCTTTAGCAGTACTTTGTCTTTTCCAGTACTTTGTCAATCTTCAGTACTTTAACATTCTTCAGCACTTTCATATCCCAACAATCCTCCCCTAACTTGAATTCTACTTGCTTGACTTCAAGTTCCTTTGTAAACATATCTGTAACAGCTCCATCTTTAAGGAAAGATTGTGTCTTTGTCTTTGGATTGTATCTTTGTAGACTCTGTGCTTATATCATCATTATCAAAGTATTCTTTAGAAATTATTCTTTTCAGCATCCTTGATCAGTAATCTCTTTTCAGCAACATTCAGCAATACTCCATCTTTTCAGCAACATAAGACAATTTGTACATTAATTTAGTTTTAAGTTTCAGTCTATTCTCATCACATCCAGGTGTGTAAACTCCTGTGAGAGGTGAATCATTGAAAATTTAATGGATTTAATGTCTCTTTACCAAAGCCATTAACTCTGGAGTAGCCAAATGTTTTGATGTGTAAGATCATGGTACATTGATAACCATATGATTTTTAGCAAATCATCAGCTATCAACAGATTTGATTTGTCTTTACCAAAAGATGTACCCTTTTGGACTAGTTAGTTCTTTCATCTTTGGTGAATTATTACCAAATAATGGCTTTTCCACAGCCTTTACCACAAGCCATTTTCTTGTGGGCTAGCCAACTCTTCACATTTACTGATATGGTGAGTTGATTACCATCCAACTTATTAGCAAGCTGTCAACTATAAAACGGATTTGAGATATCTTTACCAGAGCCGTTTGCTCATGGATTAGCCAATCCTTTTGTAACCATGGTGGATTGATAACCTATTGATGTTACCATCTCAAAAACCATTTATTTCATTTAACCTTTGTTTCAAAAATTTGTCACTTAACAAAAGGTTTCTTTTAAAAATTATTTAACTGGTTTAAAGCTGCAAGCAGTACTTTGATGAAAGTATTGTTTGATCAGCAGTACTTTGAATAAAGTACTGATATATCAAAAATTTATTCAATTAAAATTCATACCAGTTATTCAACATCATCAGCCATAGTAGTCCATCTGATAAACAATTTGATGACCATAAGAGCAATTTCATTGTCTTCTTCAACTTCCATTCCATGCTCTAGCATCCTCCTCATAAGATCTGCCGTAAGAGGATATCTTCTGTCTGCTAACATGTGAATCATTGTCCCATCCTCTAGCTCTAGAACATGTACTCCAGATTCTTCAAAGAATCTCCAGCTAACAATCTCCCAATCTTCTTGGTTCTTCCAAATCTTAGCAGTGCTTTGTTCTTTAGTTTCCCAAATAGTTGTGAGATCCCCAAGCAAGACTAAACCAACTCATTTTGATGGATTGTGTTCAAAGTAATTTTGCACCAAATGATATAAATGAAATAAATCCACCCTATCAATTATGTGCAATAAATCCCATAACATGTTGAACACCTTGAAGCTTTCATCTTCTCTATGAAACATCAAATAACTTCCATCCTTTGATTCTACAACTTCAAAAGTAGTTATTGGAGATTTGTTCATCATCTTTAGAATACTCAAATTCTACTACTCTTAAGTAATTCGTTAGCTCATCATTAGTATCAGATCTTAACTCAACCTTCTTTGATGACTGTAAATCTTCAACTTCATTTTTTCTTTTTCTTTTTAAGCTTCCTTTCTTAACATCTTCTTTCTGAGTATCAACCTCTTTATAGTCTTTGATACTATCAACATGTTTCTGATAAGCTTCTCTAACAGCTTCATATAAACTTTTCATCTCAACATAATTCAACTTGTTCAATCCAACATATCCTTGACTTTTTAAATATGCCATCATTGCATTTATTTCCTTAGCAAGATTTGGTCTTCTTGGTAGAGAAGAAATAGGAAGAGGTGATGGTATAGCAGCTTCAGCATTCAATTCTTCTTGTAATTTCCTAGCTGCTTCTTCATTCATAGCTTCTTCATTAACAACTTCAGCATTTAATTCTTCCTGTATCTTTCTAGCTGCTTCCTCATTCATAGCAACTTGAGCAGCCCTTATTTGTGCTAAAGTATGTTTCTTTTTCTTCTTTGTCTCTACCAATTTACCTTTTCCTTTATCCTTAGGATCTATAGTAGATTTAGAAGCTCTTGATTGTTCTTCTTGTACTCCTGGAATGCTAACACCCCTTGGCTTTGATAAATCATGCAAGATTTCAGCAATGGTTTCATCATCACTTGCTGTATGTATAGGTTTAGGTGTATCAGCTTCCTTTTCTGGTATAACTGTTGAGGGACCAGCTTCTTCTTCATGTAAAATATTTGAAGGACCAACTTCTTCTTCAAAATCTAACACCCTTGGTGTAATTAATTCTTGTCGAGATGTTTCATGAAAGCCGGTACTTTGATCTTCATTACCTTGATCATTAGTACTTTGAACCTTAATCCTTTCTTCCTCAGTTCTTTCAATGTTGACATGCTCTTCAGTACCTTGAGATTCATTCTCCTTTTCTTCATGAAATTCAGCATCTTCTTTCTAATTCTCTTCTTCTAAATTCCTCCCCAATTGGACAGAAGAATGTTGTTTAACCTTTTTGCCTTTGGTGGTCTTCTTCAAATGCCGTCGCTTCTTCTTTTCAGCTTTGACCCATAACCGGTGATGTGTAACCAATGGCCATACAAAGTTCTTTAATCTTCTAAACTTAAGCTTCAATTTCTTAATCTGAATAGCCTGTTTATCAAAAGATTTCTGCAATCTGACAACCGCCCTTGTCAGAATATGATTATCCAACACTAATCTTTCAGGGGGTATAGGAATATCTCTTCCAGAAGATGATGAGAAAATAGGAACATCTTGTTCTGGTGAGGCCATAGAAGGAGAAGTATGATGGTGGGATGAGGTGGGAGAAACTTCAGTACCTTCATTATCAACAGTACCTTGGGGAGCAGTACCTTGTGTTGAAGTTTCTTGAGATACAGCACGTGGAGAAGCAATACCTTCAGAAGCAGTACCTTGAGTAGCAGTACCTTCAGAAGCAGTACCTTCTCTTTCATCACTAGCTTCAGCCTCATCTCTAATAGCTTGAACAATCTCCATCATTGAAGTAGTCAATGGAGTGTCCCGACCAGTGAATAAATCACTTTTCCTTGCCATAAAAGTGAAGATCTTAGCTGGTTGCACCACAACAGGTAGTAGATTAGTAGGCTTAGATACATCATCAAGTTGTTTGTTCAAGAACACTTGAATAAACCTTGGATACATCAACCATCTTGAACCATGAGAGATGTGTGAGAGCATTCCATCTAGGATCAGCCTTGAAAAGTTGAAAATTCGATCTGTAGCTAATCCCACTATAGCAGATGCTATGTTAGACCCAAATTGCTCCCATGATGTACTTTTAGCACTAATACAATGAAGAAGTACATGAACTAAATACTTCCATTGAGGACAAAATAAGGGTTTCTTGAATGTTTGTTCAGTTAAGGACCCTTCATAGCCAATGTTGCTGAATGTATCCCAAATCAGTTGCTTATCAAAACGAACAGCCCCTTCTGCATCATCAAACAATAAGTCGTCACGTATAGAGGCTTCAGTAATCTTCACAGTTCTCCCAGCAACTGTTGCTTGAATATACGAATCATCATTCTCTATATGAACCCTAGCAGTTGCCCAAAATTGTTGAATCCAGGGCTCAATGATATCTGGTTCCACTAAAAGTGCATAACAAATCGGCGACCCAGTGAGAAAATCAATGATATCATGAAAGATAACATTAGCTTCAGTCTTTTCTAAATTCGCCACCATGTTGTGTTTTGAAACTGTATTACGATTTGCCATTGATGATATGTGTTCACAGAAAGTGATATGACGAATAATATGGGTGAAAGAGAAAGAAATATGGAAAATATTATAAGATATCAATATGAGAGGGAAATTCGGAGAGTAGTTATTTATAGGTGGGATTTAAAAAATCACAGCCCGTAATAACTAAGTTACCGTTAGTGTAGATTACCCCTCAATATTACCGTTGGAACAGTAATTTGATACGACACGGGTGTAGTACTTCCAAAAAGCAGTACTTTCATAAAACCAAAAAAAAAAACAGTACTTTCCCAATCTCCTCTTTTCAATAGCAAATACAGCAGATAAACATGAATATCCTCCCCTCAAAAAATGCATAGGACTATACTTACACTAAATAGTCCTCCCCTCAAATGTAACTCAGTAATTAATCATGCCAATGCTTACCACCAAGTGATTGAATCTTGAAACATCAAAGCCTTTGGTAAGTAAGTCAGCTACATTATCGTCCGTGTGAACCTTGACCACATTAATGAGCCTGTGCTCATAAAAATATTTGATGAAATGGTACCTAATCTGAATATGCTTGGTCTTGGAATGATAAACTGGATTCTTAACAATGCAAATAGTACTCTCATTATCAATATTGATAGGAGTATTCTTGAAATTGAACCCATAGTCCAATAGTTGATTCTGCATCCACAAAACGTGTCCACAACAGCTTGCAGCAGCCACATATTCTGCTTCAGTAGAGGATGTTGCTGCAATTGTTTGCTTCTTACACTGCCATGAGACTAATCTTCTTCCAAGATATTGGCATCCTCCAGTGGTTGATCTTCTATCATAATTGTCACCTGCATAATCACTATCTGAAAAAGCTTCCAAGTGAAAAGATGAATCCTTTGGATACCACAACCCTAACTCAGGTTGTTGTTTCAAATAACTGAAAATTCTATTTACTGCATTCAGATGAGAGACCTTTGGTGAGTCTTGATATCTTGCACATAAGCAAACATCAAACATGATATCAGGCCTATATGCAGTGAGATACATAAGACAACCAATCATTGATTTATATAACTTGACTTCAACAGGTTGTCCATCTTCATCTTTTCCCAGTGAGTTGATAGACTTGATAGGTGTAGTTACTGGCTTCATAGCATCAAAGTTGAACTTCTTAAGTATGTCAGATACATACTTGTCTTGACTGATAAAAATACCCTCCTTTGGCTGCTTAACTTGAAGTCCCAAAAAGAAAGTTAACTCATCCATTGAACTCATTTGAAATTCATTCTGCATCAGCTGCTCAAACTCCTTGACCATGGACTGTTTGGTAGCTCCAAATATGATATCATCAACATACACTTGAACCAACATGATATCCTTCTTGTCTCTCTTGATAAACAAAGTCTTGTCAATAGCTCCCCTTCTGTAACCATGTTGCAATAAGAAAGTAGAGAGCCTCTCATACCAAGCTCTAGGTGCTTGATGTAAGCCATAAAGAGCCTTAACCACCTTGTAGACTTTGTTAGGATGAGTAGGATCTTCAAAACCAGGAGGTTGCTTAACATACACCTCCTCTGTGATCTTACCATATAAAAAGGCACTCTTTACATCCATCTGATAAACCTGAAATCCCATATAGGATGCAAAAGCAAAGAAGATTCGAATTGCTTCAATCCTTGATACTGGAGCAAATACTTCATCATAATCCACTCCTTCTTCTTGTCTGTAGCCTTGAGCTACTAACCTTGCCTTGTTCTTGATGACATTCCCTCGTTCATCTCTCTTAACTCTGAACACCCATCTTGCCCAATTACCTTCTTGCCATCAGGTAGATTACATAGTACCCAAACTTCTTGAAGTTTAAATTGAAGAAGTTCCTCTTGCATAGCTTCAACCCAACTCTCTTTAGTTAATGCTTGAGCTATGTTTTTGGGTTCTTCTTGAGAGATAAAGCAAGTGAAAAGGCATGTTTGATGATCCTTGTGGTTCAGCCTGTTTTGTTTATAAACAAAGCTAAGTAAAGCATTGTTAGGTGTAGAAAAACCCTTAGCTTTGTTTCTTGTAAGCACTCCATGAGAAGAAGGTCCAATGATTTGACCAGTAGGATGATCTTTATGAACTTTGAAGGTAGGAGTCTGTGGAACTTCATAATCATCATCCAGGTTTGTGTAATCCGCACCTTCATTGGAATTTGTGAAAATACCTTCAGCATCATACTCATCATCAGTATCTTCTAAACCAGGCATGGTTGGATCATTCAAATCATCCAAAGTGTTGTCAACAGGTGCAGCAGTACTTTGATCGAAAGTACTGTCAACCAAAGTACTGTGAGTGAACTCTGCAGTCTTTGTCTTTTTCTTTGCTTCCTCATAAGCTCTTCTCTGTTCATCATTATAAGAATGTGCCAAAACATCTTGAAAAAGCATCTGATTTAGTTCATCTTGAATGGATTGATCCTTAGCAGACAATGAGGATTTTGGTGCATCAGTACTTTTCTTTGGTTCAACATGTATTTGTTCTTCATCAGGAACAACATCAGGTCAAGTATGGACTCCATGAACAACATACTGTAAATCTTCTCCATTGTGTACAGGTTGATTTTCTTCTCTAACAGGTACATAGTTCATAGAAGGAGTCAAAACTTCAAGATCAAACATCCAATCAGGACCTTTACCTTTCTGATTTTCTTGATCTTCTAAAAATTCAACATGAAGACAATCTTGAACCTTCTTAGTGACTCTGTTGTACACTCTAAAGCCTTTGATGTTGGTGCAGTACCCTAATAGATAACCTTCTTCTGACTTGCCATCAAACTTGCCCAAATTATCAATGGTATTAAGAATAGTGAGAGGGCATCCAAAAGGCTTCAGAAATCATATATTGGGTTTAATTCCCATCAGCAACTCATAAGGTGTCTTCATCTGAGGTTTTGTGACTGAGACTCTGTTAAGCACATAACAAGCAGTACTTACAGCTTCAGCCCAGAATTGAATAGGTAAAAGTGAATCTGCAAGCATAATTCTGGCTGCAAAGTCCTATTCTTTCTCTCTGCAACACCATTCTGTTGTGGTGTTCTTGCAATGCTAAACTCCCTCTTGATCCCTTTGTTGGCACAAAACTCATCCATAAGCTTGTTCTTGAATTCAGTCCCATTATCACATCTAATACCTCTAACCTTGAGTCTCAGTTGGTTTTCAAGTGCTATTATAAGATTATGGATAGCATCAAAAGTATCATCTTTAAATCCTAAGAAAAATACCCAACTGAATCTACTGCAATCATCTGTCACAACCAAGCAGTACTTTTTCTTGTTTAGGCTTGCAATTGAAACAGGTCCAAATAAATCCATATGTAACAGTTCCAAAGGTTCTCTAATACTCCTTTCCTCAAGCTTCTTGCATGAAGCTTTGTGTTGTTTACCCTTCTTGCACGCCAAACACGAGTGATCGTTCTTGTAAGTCTTTGAAGGTAAACCTCTAACTAAATTCCCTTTGACCAGTTTGTTGATATTTTTGAAATTTACATGGCCCAATCTTCTATGCCACTGATGTGCTTCTTCAGATGTTGCTTTTGCCACTAAACATGTAGCTCTTCCAGAAGAGGGAAGACTCTTCATATCCATACTATATACACATCATTAGTTCTTGGTACTCTAAGAACTACCAAGTTATCATCAACAGGCTTGAATTCAGGGAAAAGCATGAGACATTCTGTGTCAGTGAATAACACGGGATGCTTTTTATCACAGATTTGAGAGACTGACAATAGGTTGAACTTGAGCTCCTTCACATATCTAACATTCTCAAAATCTATGCTCCCTGTCTTGATGGTTCCTTTTCCAGTTATTCTTCCTCCATTGGGATCATTCCCAAATGCAACTCTTCCTCCACAAATAGATCTAAACTCTGACAGAATCTCCTTGTCTCCTGTCATGCTTCCAGAGCAACCACTATCCACTATAAGATGATCTTTAAGCTCCTCCTCTGGGTTGCCCTGCACAAAGATACAAAAGTTAGTGTCTTTTAGGAACCCAAGCCATTACTGACTTGTGTTCCCCTTGTGGAGTAACATACTCAAATTCTTTGAGTATGTAAGCTTCACAGTTTTTGTAGACAGAATCAAGCATTACCTTTTGTTTTAAAACTTGTGGTGAATTTTCAGCAAAACTTTCTTTTTCAACAAAAATCTCCTTTTCTTTTACCACAAAATCATCTTTATCAAAAATGTTTGTTTCACCCGTACTTGTTGAAAGTACTATTTGTTCATCATCAGTACTTTCCTTCTTTACCCATTTAGCTTTAACATTTGGTGTAGAGTCCCTTGATCTAGCTACTCTTCTGGAGTTAAAACGCCTTTGATAGTAATTAGATCTCCTAGGGCTCCTATTCCAAGAGGTGGTTGGTGAAAACTGAGCAGTACTTTGAGAAAGTACTGTATGTTGCTTAACAGTACCTTGGAAAGTGTTTGAAGGTACTGTAGTTTTTGAAAAAGGTCTTCTCTGGTGAGGGTGCCTGTAGTCTGGTGAGAATTTTCTATGGTTAACCCTATTTGAATGGTTCCACGCTGGTCTACTCTCTCTTGGTTTTTGGTTGACAGATTTGTTCTTAGGGAACTTACTTAGGTATTCTGAATGTAAGTCACAGTCCTTAATCAAATGATCGGTACTAAAACAAACAAAACAGAGTTTTTGTTCTGTAATCCCATAATTTCTTCTTCTATGTGTATTTCCAAACCTATCCTGATTTCTAGGTGAATGATCAAAGTGGTTTTGACCAAAATTATCCCAAAATGGTTTAGAATGATTGTGAAAAGGTTTTCTTAAAGGTACTGCTGAAGGTGTGGCAGTACTTTGAGGTGTAGCAGTACTTTGAGGTGAAAGTACTGTTTGACTTTTAGCATCATCTACCTTAGGTGTCTCAACTGTTTCCTGTTGGGTTTCAGACCTAGATTGATCAATAAGCTTCTTTCTAAATTCTAGGTTGTCTACTCTGTTAATACAAATAAGCCGTGAAAACGTTTATTTATATTTTACGATCTTCTAATGTTTTGTCGATAACAAATATAAAATCATTTTAACAAAACAAATAGAGTACGTAAATAGTTTGAGTTAATAGTTTTCTAACACACTTACGCTTTCACATAAAACACTAAAACAAGTATAAGTGATTTTATGATTTAGATACATATGTACAACAACTAGTGTTTACATATTGGGTGAAACATATACTTAAACTAAGTATACTAAAATGGGTAAAAACTAAGTATATGCTAAATTGGGTAAATACAAGTATATACTAAATGGGTAAATACTAGCAAATGATTTTGACCCATAACCCATGGTTTTATATATACCACTTAACCAAGTTCATTGTATCTAGAAAGAAAAACATGGATCAACCCATAACCCATGACCCATGACCCTTAACCAAAAATACCCATGGGCAAAGAGGAGCGGACCACGGATCCCTAGCCTTGTGCTAGCCGGATCCCTTGTGGTAGGGATCCGTGGGATCCGGGGAAACAGAAGAGAATTTCCTCTATAAATAGAGAGCCATTTCTTCCTCTCTATGTGTGCTTTTTACATATACTTCCCCAAAGTATTCTAACCCTCTAACCTCAGATCTAAGTGATCTATGTAGTTTGTCTTTTGTTTTTGTGTGATCTACTAGGTTCCTCTTAAAGGAAAGATCACCACCTCTTGAAGACGTGCAAGCTCAAAGTCCATGAGTTGCCATGCTTCGTCATCATCAAGACTACTAAGGTTATCTTGTTGATAGTTCTTCCTTTCTCCATAGATGTTGGGTTGAAGGCATTAGTGAAGAATGCCTAAAGTGTCAAGATGAAAGCATTAGTGAAAGGTGCTCATCATCCGTGTCAAAGCATTAGTGAAGGATGCTAAAGGTGTCAAGACGAAGGCATTAGTGAAGGGTGCCAAGCGTTGTGTCAAAGGCATTAGTGAAGGATGCCAAAGAATCAAATCAAGTAGCATTTGGGAAGAATGCCTAGGTCGTATAATCGATGAGGCGCATCGTTATACATATATGTATTTGTTTATATACAAGGATGGTGATATCCTTGATGGTGTTGTAACAAGGAGTAGATCTCCTTGAGATTAGGTGTTGTGTCGTGAAGGTGTAGTTCACCTAAGGTGTGAAAGAACTAGGTGCTTAGCCTAGTACTTAATAAAGGGTAGGCGACGTTGTGAAGGATTAGTTCTCCTAAGGTGTGAAAGAACTCGGTGGTTAGCCTAGCACCGTATAAAGGGTAGGCGATGTTGTGTTAGGTGTGGTTCGCCTTGGTGTGAAAGAACTCGGTATTTAGCTTTGTACCGAAAAAAGGTTAAGCGACATTGTGAAGGCTTCTCCGCCATAAGGAGTTGGTGTAGTGTTTACGAACTCTCGAGTAGGTGACTCGGGGAGTGGAGTAGGGCAAGGAAGGTGTCCTTGTAGCCGAACCACTATAAATACTTGTGTCGTGGTGATGTGCTTCTTACTCTTTATCTTTCATTACACGTTTATATATCTATCTATCAACGTCCAACATAAACAATCAAATAGATTGACATAAGTCGATCTAAATATTTAAAAGGAAGTTTTAAATTGGTAAAACTATTCAACCCCCCTTCTAGTTTTCCACAATTGGCATCAGAGCTTCGTTACCAAGTTTCTTAAAGTATACTGTACTTTAAAGACTCAATACGATCCGTGTGTATTTGAAAGCTACAAAGAAGGATTATCTTCATCATATTTTAAAATCACTATATTGTTTATTGTTGGACAATGATAGAATGCTCTAACATTTTTTTTAAGCATTATCCATACTTGAGTTTGGAGCTACCAAGAAGAGCATAAAGAACTTATCTAAATATTTCCTTTCGCAAAAAGAATATTTAGCCAAGGTATGATTACTAATCACTTGCTTTTAATTTTATTATTGAAATCATAATTGCATGATTGATTAGTAATTGTTCTAATAGTTTTCTATATTAAAGTCATTATCAAAAATAGTATTCTTCGACTTATTTGTAGAAACTACACTATGATTTCGTAATAATGACATTTTGGTTATTTGATAACCATTATCATTATTCATCACAAAGAATTTATTGACACTTCATCTATGTCTATAAATTTTCATGTGAAATTTCTTATGTTATAATAAAATGGGATTTTATTATAATGTTTGAAAAGGTTCCCAAGAATTATGACTAATTCTTAAAAAGGGAACCTCGTCTAATAGGAATAGTACTGAATCTTCAAAAACCTCAAATCACAAGTTTTAGAACCTTAAACACCAAAACATTAGGTTGTTTAGAATTCCCAAACCTTAGTTATCAAGGAATGTTTGAGCTGATTTTTGCTGTTATGCCGGATCCCTCGGTTTACACTAGCCGGATCCCAAATGAGAGGGATCCGCGGGATCCGTGCAACAGAAGACAGTATATGATCAAGAATGCTCAATGTGGATGTTCCACAATAATACTCACCTCAAAGACTCACGAACAAAAACCCAGGTACTGTTCATAGGAGCAAATTGATCATTCTTCTCAAGTCTAACAATCACTTGTGTAAGTATAATCTTCACTACATTGTTATTTTAATTCCTTGATTCTTAGAATTACAATTTCTTCATCTTTAAGAGTTGGGTTCAAATGGGTTTATTATAATTTGTCACCACATTGTTTTCTAAGATAATCTAAATCAAAGAATTAACATTGTTAATACAAATTAAACACATTTCTTGAACTCAACAAAGATGATGAGAGAAAAATTGTGATCAAACCCTCTAGGCTACTATTCATCATTAACACCACATTGGGTTGTATTTTTTAGGAATATCATGCCTAGCAACAAGCAACAAGATTACCAAGACACCGCCCACTACATACCCATGTATCATAGGAAAAATGGCTTAAGTCCGGACGATAGAAAAGCCTTTAAGTTACTCGAAAGGAGACTCTTTCATGAAGGTAGAGTTGTTGATCCATCATTTCTTGCAAATACTGACATAAGGGAAGTTTTGCAACTATTGGGTTTGATTGTTTATTGGATATAAACGAACAAATTTGCCCGGTCTTTGTGCTTGAGTTCTACAAGACTATGGGTATAATTAGAAATGATGATGGGTCCATCTCAATTGAATTCACCATAAATGGACATGAGTACACTCTTTCACTTGAGGAGTTTGGAAGAATAATAGGGGTTCCATCCGATGGTGTTTTCATGTATTCAAATGAATGGTCGTTGCAGGAGCTACACTCTATGGTTGATCATCACGAAATTTATCACACAATAATCCTGGAAGCAACCACCGTAAGGGACACCGTGTTTATGCCAAGAGCATCCCCTTCAAGGGTGACTAGAAAGTCGAAAGTGATTTATAGGGATCCTTTTCAAATGGAGCTTTCGGGGATGTTTGCATTATATAGAAAATGAGAAGATGTGATAAGGGAGAATGTGGTGTGTCTAGTAGGAAACAAGGATCACCCTAACGCATGTCTAAGCTTCATGATCTATTGTCTTGTGACCGAGACCCGCTTCAACATTGCCTACTACATGATCAAGAGAATGGCAAGTGTAAGAAGCATGGACAAGATGGTGCTTCCATATGCAATGCTTCTAACCCGTCTTGCAAAATTCATCTTTGCATTAGACCCTTCTCCACAATCCTTGGATCATAGCTTCTGCAATAAGGTTATGGTACCATTAACCGAGGGTAGAACAACAAGGTTTATGGTGGAAGGCAAGAGGCCATACCCACCCACGGATTCCTCGGACGAAAGGGAAAGGCAAGGAGAAGGTGGAGGTGAAGGGAGTAGTAGCAACCCACTTGAAAATATCGATCTTGACCCCTTGGACTACATTAACCAATTGCCAAACATCCCTAATGAATCACCCGAATGGCAACAAACCAAGGGAATCTTCAAATGCTTCGCCAATTTCTTGAGGAAGAAGAAGTGAAGATAGTTCGATAAAGAGTGGAGGACGGGTGAAGAAGTGAAGGAGGAAAAGAAAGGTAAGACCTTAGGAATCTAGTGTATGATAAACAATCTCAAACAATGGTTTGTAAACACTTTAAACTATACTTGTAGTATGTAGGTATTGCCATACCTTGGCACTAAACATCCTAACTTGTGTGTTTGGAAAATGAGATTTTACGACCTCTTGGAGTGGTCGTCGTCACTCATTTTAGGAATTTTAGTTCTTCCTACTTTGTTATTAATTATATTAGTTGTGTTCTTGCATTTAGTCCCCATAGAAACAACTAGGAGAAGCATTTACTAAGAAGTGCAAAATTGCACATTTGCTGAAAGCCTTCTGATCTGCAGTAGGCGGATCCCAGCATTTATACTAGACGGATCCCTCCCTGAAGGGAACCGTGGGATCCGTG
>BPTQ01000007.1:314323278-314558310 GCA_019973895.1 Chrysanthemum seticuspe
AGCTCCAACTCTCTACCTTGGGAGGTAGAGAGTATTTATAGTCTTACATAAAACGCCACACAACGGGCTGTGGATCAGGCATACAGTGGGTAAAGACCCGTCCGTCCTCCACGGTGTTACTTAACTAAATACTACTTAACTTAAAATAACTACGACTACGAGCTTTCTAACGATTACATATACTTGAGGTGACCGACTCTTTAATGCCTGGAATTTATAATTCCTAACAATCTCCCCCTAAGGGAGGTCACCTCAAACATATACTAAAATTACATTGAATACAAACAGATATGTCATTAACAATTGTTCTTGTATTCTTGATGTAGTACTTTGCTCTAAAGCTCGTAGTCATTGATTCTTCTCATTGCATGTTTGGTTACTCAAGGTGGAGGTCTTTTACGGATCCACGTGATAGTAAATTTGAGCCAGCTTTTGAGATCATCAGCTATGAAAAATCTCTGAGACATCCATTGTGGTGTTGGAATTTTGTGATGTTGTGACATTCGGACCGACATGCTCACATTCTGGATCATGATATCTTCTCATCAGAGTAGCGGAAGCTTTCGATAATTCATGATATTGGCAGCAGCGTAGCAGAAGCATGGAGTGAAAATATCAGAGTCATTGATGCACTAATCATGATTTCTTTTGAGATGAATGTGTTAAGTGAGCATGCGGCTATGGATTGACCGCTTCATTCTGATCAGCTACAAACGTCGGGTGTACCTGCATACAACAGTTAGCAATAAATCGCACGAAAGTGTCTTTGATCACTTTCATTGAATTGAGGTACACGGCCCACGGTTCCCCGTTGATTAGTACAAGTACTACCTGTGATCAGGTATAATTCCGAAGAATTTCCTTGACAGGGTTTCGCAGCTGCTCTAGCTGTTCTCAAACCGGAACATCTCAAAGAAGACAACACGGAGTGAGTGAACCAGCGAATTTAAGTCCACTGATTGATGAAAAGAGATTTGAAAAACAATCGTGTATTGCTCAATAGAAATTGTTTTTGCAATACAACGAAGGTTTTTTAATGAACATCAATTATCAATCATAAAACACCTTTTGATTTGAAATATCCGTACACGGTCGATTTGCTAAAGAAAAGAGTTTTTAAGCACAAAGACCGGTTTTTCAAAGGTATCCGTCAATCCATAACCTGAACCAGGATTGATTCAAGAGATTGAATCGCCCCATTGTTTCTGTTCAGTTGTCACATGGTTGATCTATATAATAGATCTCACATGCCACCTACGAGGAGCTTGTTTGATGTTGGCTCCAGAAGGTTTTCCATCTTCACTATGAATATGTTCACATATTACTCGGATGTTCTGGCAAAACCACAAGGATAATGCGTAGGACTCAAGATATAATCTCTCTTTCCACATTGTGTGAAACAGAGAGTCTTCATTGAAAGTGTCCTAATGAGATTTATTGATGATCTTGTGGCTCTAAACTCAATTTGTGCATTTTTGGATCCTGTGCCGGAGACTAGGGAGAGGGTCTCCTTCTTCAATATCAACAATCTCTAAGAGAAAGTCAATAGATAATGTCGGTTCCCCGTGAGAATGAAACAAGTCCTTTTAAGAGGAACTTGAGTGGTTTGGAAAGTTGAAGTGCAGTGCGTCACTGGGTCCATGACGTCTTGTCTTCAATACCGATGTTACCATCAGTAGCATATGAATTGAACCCGGTTTCTGCCCTAAGGTTGAATAAATGGAGGGCTATTTGTTTTCACCCTTTTCTCATTCAATTCTTTTTAATTCTTCAACCCCTTCAGTGCTTACCGAGACTTCATAGCTAGAACCTTATTGGGTTTATTCCAGTACTAGCTCAGTCTCAGTCCGCACTCTTCCCATATCTCATTTTTCTCCTTTTATCATCATACCTAAGAACTCTACACTAACTAGTGGATTGTCCCTGGGTAGATCCCTCCGGTTCTGGCGGATCATGGGAACCAATACCTAACCTTATCATCCTTATATCACCGTATGATGAGTGTGTAAATACTCATCATTTTTGTTCCTTCTACACTGCAAAAACAGTCAAAAACACTTTGAAAAGTCTTAAAAAGACAGAAAAAATATTTAGACTGTATTTTATGCATAAATTGTCAAATCTAGTCCCTGGTTATTCAAAACAAGTTAATTTTTCATAAAAGGCACTCAGGAATTTTCAAGTTGTCAAAATTACCCTTATAAAGTTCGGTTTTGCAAAATGGCAACTTTAGTCCTTGAAATTTCAAAGATTGACAGAATTTACCCCTGGATATTTTAAATTGAAAAATTAACATTTTTGGTCCTTGGGAAAATTAAACTTGTCATAATTGGTCCCTATAATAAATTTTGGAAAATTACAGATTTGGTCCCTCAAGTTTGGTGGAATTGCAATTTTGGTCCTTGTGTTATTAATAAACAAACCCAACCTTGAACCCCTGTCAAAATCCCCGTGACCCCCCTTTTGTGAACCCTTTGCCTATTAATAAAAACCCGGTCAAACCCAGTCAAACCCCCAGCCCTCGTTTTCCCTCCAAACCCACCTCCTTCACCCACTTCTCTGCAACCAACTCCCATCACCATACCTCCGGCTCACATACCACCACCCTTATCACTCCACCTCCACAACACAACAAGATGCATTTATTGCTCTCTCACCTGTCCAAGCTATCAGAACCAGTTGCTATATCTTTTTGGCGCCAAAAAGCTCATCAACGGCTAAAAAGGGTTCCAAGCATCCAAAGGCCAGGATTATTGGTGGGAAATGATCAGAAGGGTACCACAAACCCTAATTTGAGCATATAAAAGGGAAGAGAAGCTAGAGAAGGGAGTAGTAGTTTTCAGAATTTTAAGCACCTTTTACCTTATTTTTCAGCAGCTTAATTGTATTTTCCATTCAGTTTTTAATTTAGTTTTTATATATTTCCAGCTTTTGTAATTCCCTTCTTGTACTCAGTTCTATATTTTAATAAAATTCAGTTTGAGCTTATTATCATTGTTTAAGTTTTAAGGTTTCTCAATTCAGCTTATTGATTGAGTTTAATTCATGTTATTGCTTTTAAAAGATATTTACAGCTTGCTCTTATCATTATTCAAAAATACAAAAAAATCAGAAAAATAGTTGAAAAATAAAAAAATACTTTCAAACTTTTTCTAAGCTTGAACAAAGCTTATGCTACTGTTCCATTAAGTTCATTTAAGCTTTTAATAGCTTATTGTGAGCTTAAATTTGTTTCAATCTCAAAATTTACTCAAACACCAAAAACAGTCAAGCTAAGTCAACTGTGATGCATATTGGAAGCTGGATTGGGTTAAGTAGTTGATATGGTTTGGAATTGGGTTGAATTTAGCATTGATTTGGAGTGGTATTGGGTTTAGAATAGTAGTTTCTGGTTCTAGTCAATCTGCAAATAAGCTGGACCTCATGTGAGTTTTTATCTTCAGTTTAATCTTGATTTGTTTTGTCTGCATTATTTACTCATTGTTTGTAATTTATTAGTATCAGTTTAGTATCTATTAGCTTAAGTAGTAATCTTGTTTTTGTTATATAATTGCATTGAGATTAGATAGAGTAAACTGCTTTTAAGTTGTCTAAAGGGCTGTTTGGATCAGTCCATTGATTGGTGACTGAGCTTAGTTTAGTGGTTAATTATAGTCTCTAGAGTTATATTTAGGCATAATATAGTCAAATAGTTCATTAACTTGTACTTTAGAATGCCGAAAGTCAAAATCTGCTTAGATCATTCATAAGTAAAGCTCAGTTTAGTTTAAGTGTGCATTGACTTGGACATAGGTTTAGAAATCATTAGAGTAGTTTAATCTAGTTTCATTTTAGCTTAAAACATCATCCACATTCCATTTAATTAGCTCATAAGTTCATAAAAGTCAAATGCAATTTCTGTTTCAAAGGTCAAAAGTGAGTTAAGTCAGTTTTTGCAAAATTTTGTGGATTTTTCATAGTTTCATTTTTGGTTCAATTCAAGTGAAATTTTGGGGTTTTTAAGTTCAATTGGTCAAGTTTATAAAACTGATTTTTGTCAAATTTTTGGTAACAATCTTAAGCACTTAATCAGCTATCCATTAAGCTGGTTTATGCCCTGTTCACTCTCATCACATACTAAGTGTGAATCAGGCATATTGCAGCTCTTGCACAAGTCTCATATTAGATTATTAGGATCTGAATTTTGGTACAACTGATATTTGGTTGGTGGTCTTGAGGTCCACAGAACTGGTTTTCACTTTGGCTTATTAGATAAGCTGGCACAAGTGCTTAAACTAGCTAGTTAGGGTCGTTTGGTGTGTTGAGACTTGAATTCTGGTCTCGAGCTTTTTTTCGGTAGCTTGTGCTTTTTAGGTCTCAATCAGTTGCATTAGCTCATTTTAGGTTAGATTTAGGCTGTAGTAGCTTACGGTAGCTTTTGGATAGCTTATTGCTTATTTCAAGTGCTTATTCATTCTAGTAGTGTGCCCAAATCATTGTTCTTGTGCTCCAAAATAGTTTCTGTTATTTTTCCTGGGTTCTCAGTATTATTTTATCGTTGACTGGAAGTTTTCATATTTTTCACTGTTCATTTACTAATTTTCTGCATTTTATGTCATTTTCTAGCATTTTTAATTAGCATTTAATCCAAATAATTCAGAAAAAGATCAGAAAAATGCAATTTCAATTTTATTAGTTTTATAAAAATATAAAAAGCCAACAAAATATTTTTCCATAATTTTCTTAGTTTAAATAGTATTTTCTAGCATTTTAATTAGTTTTAAATAGTATTAAATTCATAATAAATTGAGAAAAAGTCAAAAAAATATATTTTCAGTTTTAACATCAGTTTTATAATATTTTAGATTTTTCCAATTTATAATTTCATTTTTTAGGTTAATTTCCTATTTTCTTGTATTTTAATGTATTTTTAAATAGTTAAAAATAGTTTTTAATTAATAATAATTAGATAAATAGTTTTAAAAATAATTTTATTTTTCCAATAATTTGCTAGTATAATTAGGATTGTAAAAATATATTTTCCATATCCGTAGGTATTTTACTTCTTTATTTTCACGTTTTATTTCGTACGTTACGTAGTTTTTAATTTAAACGTACGTTTTAGGTTTTAATCGTTAAACGCTTTTTAAAATATAGAATTAAAAGGACTTCAAAGTCTTTTATAGATTCAGTTTCCTTATTGTGACCAATCATACCTCTTTTCCTGTTCATTATCACCCGATCACTACGCGTTTAGCTATTCAATCGCACAGCTCGTTGGGACTTAACGACCCGGGGAAACACTAAACTCCTCTGGACTTAATTGAATTGCGTTCTGAGCTGTTTGACTTTTATGGTTGACCATTCACAAGTGGTTGACTAATAAAAGATAGACCGTTCGGAGCCTAATCACCGTACATAAAGTAAAGTTGGTCGGTCTATTTGGAATTGTTCATCTGCCATTGGAACCAATTGAAAAACCATTTGAAAATCAATCCAGATACTTGTGATATATTATCAAAACATTTTGTACCTGAATTGTTTTTGATATTTTTAGAACGAGAACTCCCCCTCAACATGTGCATCAAATATTTGAAATCATTTTGCACATGGAGGTAAGAGAAATAATTAACTTCTTTGATTACCATTTTCTAAAAGATATCAACATCACTTCCCTAATCAAGACAAGTAGATAAAGCATTTTGGGGAAGGATGAGATTTTCATAATATTGCTCCCCCTCAATATGTGCCTCGATATTTGAAAAGAGTTTTGCACATACTAGAGGGAACCTGCACATTGAGATAAGTGATCACGTTATACATAATAGGTTTAAGATAGATGCTCCCCCTCAACATGTGCATGGAAAATTTGAAATCGTTTGTCACAATATCTGACCTACTTAAAGGCACAATAAGGTTCACATTCAAAACATTGGGCATCGAATGAATATCATACTTGGCATTAGGCATCGAACATGGAATCAAAGGATTAACTCTCTCACCTAAGGACTTTGGGCATATTGTGATCAAGCATTCTAGGATTTCTTGAGATCGTTTGGCATACAAGCATGCATGTCCGATTGCATTATCATGAGGTTTCTCTAACTTATCCTCTTCAACAATCTCACGTAGACATTCTAGGAAATCCTTAAGGGATGAGAAGTATGTTTGAACAGCAAGTTTGTTGTTCCTGAGATGAGGAGGGACATATTTCACAGACAAAGCATATTTATTACAAGGGTGAACCTTTGATACACCATTCTCCCCATTGGTCATTGGCATTTTCCCTTTTACCTGACTCTTCAGATTCTCAATTTCCTTTTGCAATGAACCTATTTGTTCGTTATTTTTGTTACGAGTGACCTTTATTGATTCAAATAACTCATTGAAATGACGTTTAACCTTTTCATTTTCTTCTAGAAAACTTTCGTTTTCCTTTTGTAATGCATTTACTAGGTTTTGAAGATGAAACGTTTGAGAATTCTGAGAATCTAAAGGAGGAGGCATTTGGGAGCCTGTCATATTGTTCGTTTGACCCTTTAATTGAGAGATTTGGGCTTTCAACTTTCTGATCGTGTTGCAATGAGCTAGAATCTGTTCATCACGTTTGTTAATTTGAAAAACTGCATCAAACTCTGGAGCATCTGAGGATGTCTTGATATTTGAAGTTTTGACATTTTCTTTAAGATGTTGATATTTTAGTTGTAAATTAAAATGCTCAACTTCTAGTTTAGAAAAATGTTTAACCAAATTGCCGTGATCATCCAGTTCAATTTTCTCGTTTAGTTTAGAATTAGTTTTTTCAAGCTCAATGACACGATCATGGGAGACTTTCAGGGCAACAGATAATTCATGAAATTGGGAAGCATTAATGGAACAATTTGTAGCAGTGAAAAACACATCTTGAGCAATACATTCAGAAATCAGGTTCTCATTTAGTGTATGCAAGTTCTTTCTCTCAATCTCATTATATTTTAGTGCTCGCTCATAGTCATTAACTTCAACTATCATTGCATCAAATTCCTTTTCCATTCCCTTAATATCAGTTTCAATCCCCTTTTTAAGACTCTCAAAGTGATCTTTTAGAAGTTTAAAGAAAGGCATGACCTCAGTTAAGTAGCATTCTTTTGTTTGTTCAAAACCCCTTTCCCCTTCAGTAATCCCAGTGGGTGTGATCCTTTTCTTACAAGTTTTCTCAAAATCAACAAATAGTTGAAAAATAACATATTGACTGATTAAGATCTTGCTTTTAGTAGCAATCGTTCTAGGAACTAGATCCATTGGTGTATTGGGAGGATACACAGTTGCTTTAGGCATTTTCCAAAGGGGAGGGTTTGTTTCAACAATATTTTCTACTTTCTGCTTATCTAAGTCCATTTTCCAGAACACTTGTTCGGGAGTCAACAATGTTTGAGGCTTAAACATGTTCAAGGAGATCCAATTCTCCTTTTTGTAGTCATGGGGAGTGATAATTACTTTCTTCTCTTTGCATTTAGGATCATTTAGTTTCTTATTCATCTTCTCCCTAGTGATTTCATCTAATTTCTTATCTTCCTCTGTGCACTCAATGCAACTAGGTTCTTGTCTAGGTTTAAGAATCTCTTTGCCATCATAGATCACATTTTGAGCTGCTTTTGCTATCTTCCCGTACTCAGGGTTGGGTTTATCTATAATGGGAACACTATGCTTATCGCTTAGAACTCTATGCTTAGTGATCATGTGAGCAGTCTGAATGGTGTTCCCTTGTATGTACAGCTTGTTTTCAAGTTTGTTTTTCAAAGTTTTCAGATTAGAAAAATCTTTCAAGAGTTTTGATTCTTTTGCATTAAATTCTTGCTTAAACATTTTCACATTTTCTTGAAGTTCTTGTTTTTGTTTAGCAGTTTTAGAAAGCTTTTCTTGTAAGGAATTTAACTCTTGTTTTAATACTTCTTCTCTAAAATTACTTTTTCTAATGATTGTACGCACTTGGTCATCCATTTCCTGCTCACGAGTGGTCAACTCAAATTTTGCACGTTGTTCATAAATAGCAACACGTTCTTTATAGGCATTTAGTTCAGAAATTACAGAATCATCAGGGGCACATGCAGTGAATTCATCAAAAACATAGTCATTGTTGACTGCAGAAGATGCATCACTTGGTACAACTTCACTTTCACTTTGTTTCACATATTGATCATATGTGACAACATTGATATTACCCATATTTTCAATATTTGATTCAATAGTTTCAGTTGATAGTACTTTGTCATGCATCTTTTGCACATCAGCATCATCATATAGTTTTAATACCTCTGAGATGAGTTTGTCTTTGGATGGGCCAACTTGTGGTGAAGAAGAGACCTTGGGAGAAACCATTGGAGAAATGCTAGCCATAAAAATTGTGTGTGCAGTAGGTCCATCATCCACATCAGAGTCGTATGCATCACAATCAGTGACTTGAAAGGCATTCTGATGATTGTGACCTATCTCCTGAATAGGCTGCTCATCCACATCTGCATCATAGGTCTTGGCATTGCCCTCAGCAAGAAACAACAATTCCTCTTCATCCAAAGCAGCACCATTATCCTGAGCTTGTACAAGCAGCATCTTATCTCTGAAGTAATCAACATTCTGTGGACGTTTTGGAGATGTGCAGTTCCTTGCAATGTGTCCCTCACCACCACAGTTATAACATTTGATTGGTTTTGCTTGACCCTGATTTCCATTCCTTCCTCTATTCTGATTTGCAGCATAACCTCTACCAGCTCCACCCTTTCTTTGATCAAACTGCCTTTCTTGAACTGACTACCCCATAATTTTCCCATCTCTGATCAAAGCATGGTTGTGAAGATTGGAGGCGGTTCGGATCTCATTGCAGGTGTGAAGTTTGTTGGTGTGAGGTGAAAGTGTCCTGTTCTCTTTAACCACTTGTGTCAGTTGAGTGATGAAATGTTCCATGACAGCATTTGCATCAGGTTGCTTGAACCTTGGATCATAAATGGGTTTGTGATTATCATCTCCCGTGGGTACAACTTGAGAAGCATTGGTGGTAATCCCATCATTTGTGAAAAAAACAGTTGAATCATTTGTAGAGCTTGTTTCTCCCTGACCTTTGAACTGATCAAGAATCCTCTTTTCAAACATGGCATGTCTCTCATTTTGAAGAAGGAAGGCATAGAGTTGCTCATAGTTTGTATTCTTCAAACCTTTAGTGAGCTTCACAGAAGTGACAAACTTGTGCCATTCGGGATTCATGTTGTTCACAAATTTTGAGTTCAGCTGAATGTTAGGCATAGTCATTCTGATGTTTCTCATATCATTCACCAGCTTATGAAATCTCACATAGTACTCATAGACACTCTCATCTGGTTTCATCTTGAAGTGTTCAAATTCGTCATAGAGTTGTGATTCTCTGTCTTCCATAGTTAAATTAGAACCTGAGAGAAGTATCTTGACATTATCCCATACTGCCTTTGCTTCGGTGTTGTGATTGATCAGCTTGTAGATGTCTTTAGGAAGACCTTAAAGAACAATGTTAGAAGCCCTGATATCAGCATCGAATCTCTTTTTCTCCTTATCATCAAGCTCATCATATATCTTTGGTCTGTCCATTCCGTAAATCAGAGTTCCATCTTCAGCAGTATGAAGTACTTCTCTTGTCGTCTCAACCCGATACGGTCCTTCATCAATGGATTTGAGAATGTTGACACCATTTTCCTTTCCAAGACAGTACAATCTGATTCGTTGAGCCCAAGAATCGTAGTCAGTTCTGTCAAGCATGGGTGGACGAGTATCTGAACCAGCTGCTTGAACATCCTCGGCAACAGTGGAGATGATTGTAGAAACGTTGGTAGACATGATGACAAATTAAACGGGATTTTATAACTCTATGATTAAACCGGGAAATAGATTCTTTCACGGGATTTTACTAAATCAAGAGAAAACCGTAAAGAAATCACCCAAGTCGCTAGAAAATTATGCACCAAGTCGCTATCTTTTAATTCGCTATTCCACCAAGTCGCTAAAGTCCCAAGTCGCTAAACAAAAGACAAGTCGCTAAATAGCAACTCGCTAAGCCTCTAGTCGCTAGCAAAATTTTGGCAGCAATTCGCTAAGATACAAGTCGCTAAATAGCAACTCGCTACTTACCAAGTCGCTAACACCAAGTCGCTACCCGTAGTGGAGCATCCACTACTTGTACTGTTAGTCGCTAGGCCTAAGTCGCTAACTCCACTAACTGTAACTCGCTACAAAAATGTAAAGAAAGTCGCTAGCAAGAAAGAAATCCGTAGGTCAAGTCGCTAGCAAGAAAACATCACAAACATCACTTTACAATCCAAAAACAACCCAACCAAGATGATTCAAGCTTACTAAATGAAAACCTAAACACTTGTGATGATTCTAAACATAAAAGTACTAACAAAATCCAAGCTTTAACACAAGAAATCAACCAAATGATGCACAAATCACTAAACTTTTTCAAACTCAAAAACCACCTAAAAACCACTAGAAATCCAAAGATGTGCAAGATATGATCTAACCATGGCTCTGATACCAATTGTAAGATATTGGTTTTCACTTGCACATCAAACCATAACACAAAGTGGGCGTTTAAGTAGAATTCTAGAGAGAGAAAGTTAGAGGTTTAGGGAACTTAGTGAGAGAAAGTGAAAGATATTATTATGAGCTCCAAATCTCTACCTTGGGAGGTAGAGAGTATTTATAGTCTTACATAAAACGCCACACAACGGGCTGTGGATCAGGCATACAGTGGGTAAAGACCCGTCCGTCCTCCACGGTGTTACTTAACTAAATACTACTTAACTTAAAATAACTACGACTACGAGCTTTCTAACGATTACATATACTTGAGGTGACCGACTCTTTAATGCCTGGAATTTCTAATTCCTAACACTATCTGTTACCATGCTATTATGTGACTAATTGATTCACCCGTTTGCCATGCTAGTATGTGATTATTTGACTCATCCGTTTACCATGTTATCCGTCGTTCAATTATTTTGTGGGCCATGATTATCATTTAGTATTCCTATTTGCTATTTGTGACTACCTTTCTTGTACTTTTGGTCTGTATTTTTCCCTTGCTTACGATATTGGTTTGGCTTAGTAATTGATGTTTACCTGACTTGTTGATCTGCCATGTTGACACTTCTGTTCATGCTACTGGTTAATGAATGCATATGGTTCGACTTATGTTATCTGTCTATTTTTCTTGTTTAGTTGCCATGCTGTATTCTTGTTTAGTTAATTAATTCAATTACGATGTTCGTTTGGTATTCCTACCTGATACATGTGACTATCATGCTTATACTGCTGTTAGTATTTCCGCTGGTTATGATACTTGTTATGTTTATTAATTGTGGGTTATCTGACTTGTGTGATTGCCATGCTTACATTCAATTTAGTTGCTTCTGCCTACTTATAGAATTCAGCTTGGCTTATATGTATTCTGATTATCTGATTTATTTGTGTTGCCATATTTATGTTTAGTTGATATGCTGACTGCTATGCTTGTACACTGTTTGGTTATTTGTTTTGTTTATGATATTGTTTATCAACCCCTATTTGTTTATGTTCGGTATCTGTATGTTTGGTTATTTATACGTGCTTATATCTATTCGCTGATGCGCTGCTTTGTTTTGGTCTTCTTCGATTGTTGTTCTTCTTGTTATTTGTTAATATTGTGTTCTGCAGGCTCCTCATAGACTCATTTTGTTCATTTGCTAAGACCTTGATATCAGTTTCCTTTGATTCCCTTTATATCTTTATTTTGTTTAGTTTTCGTTTTGTCATATCTGTTCACTGGGCTTTTAAGCTCAGCCGCATTTTCTTTTCCATGCGGCAAGTACTAAGCGGGATGTTCGGCTTTGTTGGGCTGAGAGTAGAAGCTTGAGCGGTCCAATCCTATTTTCCTTTTCTTTTGTACTCATTTTGAAGAACACTTGTTTTGACATTTTATTTATTTTTGACATGGTGGATTATGTATTACTTTTTAAAGTCATCAGTTTATATGATTTAACATTTATTCATAAGAGACTTCCATTTGTATTTTTATCTGTATGTTCTGATATGACTCCATACTGTAGCAGCCGGACCCTTGTCGGGTTGGGGTGTTACAGAAGCATTCATAATATTTTGTGTTTATAATGTATAATAGTTTGTAGATTTGTATGATATTACAAAAACTATTAAGAAATAACATTAGAGTGGGATCTTAAGATCTCGATCCGATTTTACAATCATGATCTTGCAAAGACGAAAACGATCATGGGTAGAATCCCGATCTTAAAAACCTTGGGTAATAGACTAAAATCCTACTACCATCCTTGTAACCTGCTATAACATGCTTAAATATGTAACGTGACCGATTGGATTCCACATCAGCATTTTGAGCCCACATGTCATCACACATATCCAGTTATAAGTGATTTTTACAGTCAACTGCTTCACTTCTATATCACATCTAAAAAAATCAATTCTACCTTACGAATCACTTAACACACAAGATAACACATACCAATTTCTTCTTCCAAACCAACAAAACATCGTTACTTTCTGATTATATGAACCACAAACCGGATGAACAAGCACACTTCATTCATTACTCTAAACCAAGAACATAAATAAAAAATGCCTCATATCACTTCTTCAATAAACACATACCCCATCCTCAATACTCCTCTGCTACTCGAACCACATTCAAAACATATTAAGCCGTCGTTCTTGTTCTTAAATCTAGACTAAGAATCACACTCAAACACAAACCCATAAGTAACCCAGATCATCTCATTCATGCCAAGACACATACCTTTCATTTCTTCTCGTTTTAACCATACATCCTCCAAAGCTGAACCTTTTATAACCCAAGAATCAAACATAAGAATCTCTTTTGGTTTCATTTCTCCTTAGACTGAGTATCAAATCCGGTTCCTGGATATCATCGTCCTTTAAACCCACGAAGAACCAACGGCTTACAGCTTCAAGACCATTTTATGGTTTCGGGTAGGTTCATTATGTTGTGTTTTTCATTCTTGTTTTTTGATTTGTGTTTAAGACCAATGATAGGGATACAATGATTTTGGTAAAGTTATAAGTTGACTTTTAGTTTGGTGAAGTTATTTACTACTTTAATAAATAAATAAAAAAACTAATTTTTTTTTTTTTTATGACTTAGTACATCATTAGCCGGTTCAGCCGGTCACCAGTTGCAAAATAGGACGTTATGGGTATTTTTGGAACAAATTTAAGAGTTACAAGTCTGATAGAAAGGTTTTTCAAAGTCCATTACCTATAATTGAAAATTTAGGAAAGTTCATGGCCAATCCGTGGACTTAATCCTTAACAATTTGATGTTTACTAATATTCTAAAGACCTAAATCATCCGATTATAATTAATTTTTTGTTTCCACGTTTTTCAAGATAGTACCTATCTTTTTTGAAATTGTCAATCATTCATAATTCATTGTTGACTATATAATAAAATACATTGTATTAACCACGACCCTTATGTATATTGTTAGCAAGACCCTTATTCTTTTATGTACTTAACTTAAAAATTAGCAAAAAATCATTGTAGTTAATTAAATAGATGAGAATATCTTCTATAGGTACTCGGTTATTTAGAGAAGCGAGCTGAATTTTTACTCAAACCTAAACGGTTTGTTATTGGATTATAGTTATGACTAATGCCTACTATTAGTTAAACCACATCTAAGATGTGTATCTTGTGAAATTTGAAACTTGAATGAGTTAAGGGTGCATTTGCCATGCATATATGAATTACTATGGCTATTAGTTTGATGTTTAGATAGAAAGAAACATATATCATTGTTTATAAATTGTTGGTTTATGTGTTTAATGAATCATTATAAGTTTGAGAGAAATATATAAAAAAAAATGAAGATAAAATAGTAAAATTAAGAATGAATGTATGAGATAATAAATAATCTGTGGTCGGAGAAGAAAAGAGAAAATTGTCTCGCAAGAATTACCACTAAAAGATACCTCTCTTCACATATATGGTTCTATGACCATACTTTCATACTTTCATTCTCATATCCCTCAACCAAACATATGTAATAAATATGATTGTGATTTATTGATTCTGATAGTCATGTACAAAACACACCCTAAATCTATTATGAAAATATCAAAGTTCATGATTATTAGACAACTTTGATGGTAGTATTACACTTGTGGTAATAATTAAGGCTGGTTTTATGGAAGGTGAGCCATCGCCTCTCACTCCTTTATCACGCGCCACCCTCCATAGCACCCTATCCCCACCTATATTTTGTTTTGCACATAGTGGTGATCACAATCATGTCTATTTTTTTATTTTTATTTTTTTATAAGTGTGTGTGGGTCTGTAAGGTATGTTTGTATAAAGAATGTATTTTTAATTATGGTGACCATAAAAGGTAAAAGGTGATGGGTTTCGTGATGTGTTGAATTGTGATGTGGTGCTAACGTGGAGGTGATGATAATGGCGATCATAAAAACTAGTGTGACAGATTACTATTACAACTCTTACGTAATTTGCTATGGTTAAGTGTAATTTTAGTACCTTAAACTTTTAATTGTGCAAAAAGTTACACTGAACTTGGGCAAGTGGCATTTTTAGTACCCTAAACTTACTTAGTAGTTAAGTTCGTTGGGAATTTAACGGACTATATCGACTCGACTTATTTCTGTCATTTTTCGATAGTTATAGGGTATGTTTGGCAAAACTAGCTGTAAGCTGTATGCTGTAAGTTGTAAACTGTAAGTTGTAAACTGCAAAGCTGTTAACATGAGCTACAAGCTGTATCTTTTTTTTTAAATAAAAGTGTTTGGTAAATTAGTTGTTAAATGTAATTATAATATGTAAAATGACATAAAATGACAAATCTATAATTGTAAACAAATGTTTAGAGGGTATATTAGTAATTTAAAGTTTTAACAGCTCATAGACATTTAAAAAGCTTTATGAATCAGCTTTTCATTTTGGAACTATTTGTTTGAAATAAAAGCTTGTATGTAATGCATCCAAACGAAGCTACTTAGTTTATAGGAGATTATTTTGTAACAAAAAGCTAATAGCTCCTCCAAAAAACCCCTGCCAAACAGGCCCATACTATGAACAGTCTAATTTAGAGAATAATATCCATTAAATTTGTAATGGAATTAACTATTAAATAGGTATGAACCATGGAGCAGTGAAATTCCACTTAGTTAAATTTATGGTTTATATTACAGTTTTTAAAGTTTTAGCTACTAAAAGTTTCAATTAACTGAGTTCAATGTATTAAACCACATTTTTGCTTTGGGAAAGGGATGTTTGGTTAGAAGAGGTCTTAAGTTTGAGTTTTATCCGTGACTTTTACCTCTTCAAACGATAAAGGAGTAACAGGTGAGTTTCACGGTCAACATATTGCCCAATTGAATATCAATGCTGAAACTGAACCACTAACAATTAACAAATTGTTAAAAAAATGCCAAAAAAATATGATGAACTACCCTAGTGGGTCATATGGTTATATATAAAAATATCAATCATAGCTTATTTTTGCATTGATATTCTTTGAGTCAAAAGTTATGGACACAAGTGATTTTTATTAAGGATGGTAGGCATTGTTTAAAAAAGATAAATGGTATTTGAATTTTACTTAACTTAATTAATGTGGAAAAAAACTGAATTTAATAAGTTATAAAAAATTGTTTCTTTATAACTTAATAGAGAATGATATTTAAAAATATAAAATAATAAGACTAACTATGTATGTGTTAAGTCATTTTTTATTTAAATAGGACCTAATATAAAATTTAAACTAACAATGAGATCAGTATAGATCAAATTCACTAAAGATTAAATGAATAAATCTTGGTCATTCATTTTTTCACTAAAAAAAATCACGTTCCACTATTTTTGAAAATAAAAAATATTTCGTAAACGTAAATTATCAAGTGACAAAAAATACGGCATTGCAACAATTTTATTATCTTTCAGTAGACGGACACTTCAATATACGTTCGACAAACTTTTGTTTCGTGTTTTTTATTTAATGTTTAAATTTCCGTCCTGAAAAATCACTTTAATATGTTATTTCTAAAATTACGTGTGATTTCACAAATCATATATGATTATTTGTAAAATCACATGTGATTTGTTATTTTACAAATCACATCTGATTTCACAAATTGATAAGGATTTAAAACAGACGTTTTTAAGGGGTCATTTAAGCCCTAAATCGGCACATTTTATATCCGTTACTACTCAAAATCGTTACTTTTCACATTTTAGGTCTTTTGGAAGCAAAATGCTGGAATAAAGCACATTTGGACGAAAAGGAGCGAAAACATGAAGAAAATGGCAAAGTCAAGATCAAAAGCACTTCAAAACACCTGACGGCGTCCCAACCAAACGGCGACGCCGTCCCTCTATAGAAGACTTGATCAAAAGTGCACGCGACCGCTCAGCGGAATTTCTGGTCCTAAAGTCTGACGACGTCACGCCTAAATTCTGGAAGGCGTCACTCACAAATTTTACACCAGACGCCCAAGATCCAAGATTCAGACGACGTCCTGCATGAAAACTGACGGCGTCACACATCTCAACTGACTCCTTCCCAACGATGACTTGGCCCAAACGAAACCCTAATGACGGCGACCTGACGGCGTCATTAGCAAAAGGTGACGCCATCGCGATTGTAAATATATATATATAGGATTTGATTTTTCTGTATTTGGAGAGGTAGAATTTTGGAGAGCAAACCCTAACTCAGTTGTAGTCCGACTTGGACAGTATTCCAGGGTCTCATACCCTATTTTACATCACAAGATAAGTTTGTTTATCCAATTTATCATTATTTCTACCCGATATTCAATTGTATGTGTGTATGCTTGCTTGTTTAACATGTCTAGCTAAATTATTCTTGTGTTTGCTTAGATCTATGAAACCTAGTTATTGATTGTTGTTAGGTTGTCTCTTGTCTTAATTGGTAGACGCTGGAGTAAGGAAAACTGGTTTCTTCTTTCATTGTTGCGAGCCTGAACGTCCTAAATAACAAAAAGCCTTTGAGTGCACATTAGGCCATTCGTTGTGTTTATTGCGTGAATTGTAGCTTTAGGATAGTAGTGTATTCGGGGGAGATGCCATTGCACTTGCCGATCCCGAGTTTTCTAAAGGAGAGTTGCAATTCATAAAACTAGGGAATTAGGCACCACCCTACGACCAAACGGAATACAACGCACCAATTAAGATAAATGAAGTGACAATTCAACCGACCAATAAGAGATAACTATGGAGTAATAGCATCTAAGTGAACACATCTCAAATCATCATACGAGCACACCCCAATTAGCATAATCTATCCACTAGTTAATTAGAAGATTAGATAATTAGTAAAAGTAGTAAAATCGATAGAAGTACCACCCCGAACCCTGCTATCACAAATCACATGTGATTTTTAAAATAACAAATCAACTTCGATTTTATAAATCACATGTTATTTTCAGAGCCAAAATTTCAACACCAAAAAAAAATTCGAAAAATAGTTTGTTAAAAGTATATAGAAGTGCTTCTCTATAAAAAGATGATTTAGTTCTCGTTACCACGGTATGACTCATTTCGTGTAATGATTAAGAATTTATGTGATATTTAATATTTAAAAAGAAAATGAATAATTATAATTTGTCCATTTAATCTTTAAAAGAATATGTCGTATGTTTTGAACTTTTGTCCAAGCCCTTAACTCTTTTTCCTATATCTAGTGAATTTTGATTTTATATCTTTTATGAGTTTATCCATTCGATTTAGTTATGAAATAAGACTAAAGTAAAAATTAAATAAGAAATAAAAGTAAAATGAAAATGATGAAAATTAACTAAAGTTATACATTTCAGATGCATTTAGAAAAAAATGCATCTCAAATAAAATTCTCTTTTTTTATTTGAAATATGTGGTTAAAAACATTTCTTATTTTTTTTATTATTATTTTTTTCTTCCATTTTCATTAAGACTAAATAAAGATGGATAAAGATGATTAAAAACGAAATATATATGGACGTGATTACGACTGCACTTGATTTATACCCAATTTACTAACATCCATAATCTTTATCCATGCAATATATAAAATCTCTAACTTGGAAACTATTCACACAAACCGTTTGTGTCCTTATCAAGTGCAATCTTGTACAAAACGAAGTTTAAGATACTTATTTTGAAGGTTATGTGTTAATCGATCTTCTCCTTTAGAACGCATACATATATTTACTCTTTCGTCCTAAGATCTTCAAATTCTTGCCAATGAATCACTGTAGTTGTGTTTGCGTACTGCAATGACTAGTGTCACCGTTGTTTTCAACGACATCACGGTCACATAGTACACGTACACTTCCATTTTTACTAGTGAATTTAGCGTTATGATTAATCTAGTCTGAAATAAGTTCATCAAATATTACCTTGAAATAATTATATCAAAATAGCTTATTTTTTTAAAAGATAAGCATAATCTCTTCATAATCTCATGTGACAAACATAGCTCAAGTCCTAATGATCACGTTCTAATATAAAAATTTCAGGCCAAAAGTTAGCAACACGTATTCCTCCTTTAATAATTGTATATATCGTATATCCGTACTTAACTACTTGTAAAACGTCAACACAATATTCACGCTTTCTTGCCTTCTCTTTTCCGGTTTTACCAACCCATTTCTTTAACATGACTAGAAAAAATGTTAGAGTTATTTTCTCATGGGCAGAATTAATTTTATGAAGTATACTAGGTTGGTTTGTTTGGCAAAATGTGTTGGAGGTGGAGATCTGGGTGGAGCTTATATTATAAGCTGGAAGCTGTAGCTTATATTTTTATAAAGTTATTTGACGAATTAGTTGGAGTGAAAACTTATTAATGTAAAATCGCATAAAAATATATCAAATTAAATTTATATATTTTTTTATTTTTTATGTGATAATTCACAATATTTTGAAAAGTATTTAAATAATTTGATTACCTAAAAGCCTCCATTAGCCTGTCAACTGACGTAACTTATGGAGTCTTACGGCTTATAAATATTTCTATACGCCTATGTGACAAACACAAATTATTTTGTAAGTTAGCTTATTTTAAAAACTCTGGCTCTTACAAGCCATTCGCCAAACACAACCGCATTTTTTTGGACTGTTGTTTGCTAGGATATCGTTAAAGGTAGCTGATCTATTAAAAAGTATAAAAATTTAAAAAGTGTAAAAAAACTCTTCAACTGATACGTGTCGCTCCACCTTGTTTTTTTTTTCAAAAAATCCGTTTAGGGGTAAAATGGTAATTTGTCTTGTATTTGCTTTTCACCCTCGAATAAAACGCATATGACTCACAAACGACAAACTTTTAGAAAAAACCGATTTCACCACAATTTTTACAATTAAATTATCTTTAATTTGGTATAAATCTTGTTAATTATTTTAAAACTTTTTTTTTACATATTTATTAGGTCTTGATTTTTTTTGATATTTTTGCCATTTTCGACCCTATATTTTACCTTCCAAATTGCCGATGAAATACTTCAGACATGAAAGTTGTAGACTTTGGTTCACTCTTAACCCATAATTTTGGATCACTCTGTAGAAAACTAGAAGGGGGGTTGAATAGTTTACCAATTAAAAACTTTGTTTTGAAACTTATTTAAAGATCAATTGATATTGATCTTGGATATGTTGATGAAATATGTAAGCAATAAGTAAAGAGTAAATAAGGAAAGAAATGATCAAACCACAACAAGTTGTTTATAGTGGTTCGGTCTACAAGGACTCTTTTTCCTTGCCCTACTCCACTCCCCGAGTCTCACACTCGAGAGTTTAACTTCACTAGTCAACAAGCTCTTTTCACCGGCGGAGAAAACCTTTACACTTCGCTTACACAATTTCCGACACTAAGCTAGATGTCGAGTTCTTTCCAAGCGTACAACTACTCCCACACACAATGTATTTTGAGGACTAAAATACTAACCACTCACACTCACAAGATTATGATGGTTTAATACAACAATGAAGTATGAATCAACACTAGATCATACAACACTAAACAAACAAGACTTCCAACTTCTCGTTTGAAGCTTGAATGTGACTTGATCTTCTTTGCTACAAAAGAGATCACTACTATGATATGAAACTGAGTTAGAAAGGTTAGAGAGAAGATATGTATGAGAGTATATGTTAGAAATGGGTGAAAAACTACTTGGCTTGGCATTGCTATTTATAGCCAAAATGGACAGGAGCGTCCACGGACCGCGGAACCCTTAAAAGGGTTCCGCCCGTGTACCAATTTGGTACCGCCGGGTCTGACAGCCAAGATATCAAATCTTGCCAAAGTCAACTCTATCTAAGTGAGATTGTGCAAGATATGAAGAGCATAAATCCATACAAAATATCTAATGAAATCTTCTAATGATTTCCATGATGCATCACATGATGTCATATGTTGTATTTCTATTTTTAGAAATATGCAAGTACTTAAGTAGTGTTTGGTTTTAAGAACGTAACACATTCTAAAAACTATTATCATACATGATGATTAGAGTCATATAAAGATGTTACTAATCATAAATGTAAATGCTTGAATGATGAATATATTGTTTGAAAAAGCTTGTTTTAATATCTATTAAACTTGACAAGCTTTAAGCTTTTATACAAATTAAATTTACTTTTGTCGTTAACAAAACTTAGGTAAAGATCAAAAAATATAAATAACGTTTAATGACGATATTTGAATTAACAATCTCCCCCTTTTTGTTGAGGACTAAATATAAATTTTATTTTTATAAAAGATACAAAGTTTGTACAAGAGTTATAAAAATATTAGTTTTAGAACTTGAAAAGAGAGTGATAATGCAAGTGTATGATGTTTGACTTTTTTTGAAAGTCAAAGTATTCACTAGTTGATGCATGAGGTTGACTTTTTCAGAAAGTCAAAGTATGCAGTTGACTTTTTAAGAAAAGTCATATATAACCAAGTTCTATATTTTCTCCCCCTTTTTGTCTCAACAAAAAGAAGAGGCGATGCGGAATGTAATGAGCCCTAGCCATTATCTCCCCCTTGATCAAAGCTCCCCCTTAATTGGGTACTTAATGGGAAGATACATGGATTGTGAAAATAAAGCTACAAAAAAAATGTTAGTAATTATGATCATTCACAAGCATTTCCAAACACTATGTAAAAGTACCAACACTATAAGAAAAACACCATTCATTAGTTAAAATTTTCATGAATAAAGATCATGAAATGGGAACACAATGATGTGTTTTGGTACAAGAAAAAGAAAATAATCCTAAGAAAAGAAGAACTAGAAATGCTAATCTATGACCATCCTAGTTAGATGGTGGATGAGAAAGAGCGTTGAGGCGCTCAAGGATATGATTGAGGATGAACCTCATTTCTTCTTGGAAGTCATGGACCATAACCCGGGTCCTTTCCACGGTTTGGGCCGTTTGCTCACAAGTTGAGCAACCATGCCTAGGAGGGTAGAATGTTTGGGAAGGTTGTGGTGGTGGAATGGAAGATGTGTTGGTGTTGTTGGGGATGTTTGGGGTGGTCATGATGGAGGCAAGCAAAGCATTTTGCATTTGCATAGTCTCACTTAAGTGAGAATCCACCATGCCTTTGAATTGGTGGAGGTTGTGGAGTTCCGCTTGAATCTCCTCTCTAGTAGGATTGGCATCCCACATGCACTCCTCAATGTCCTCAAGATAAAGGGACATTGACGTTGGGAGTGGATGATCCCCATACAAAGGACCATGAATTTCTTTGTAAATGGGGTGGAAGAGAAGAGGTTTTGGCCCTAGTGGGGCGTTTGGGTCAAAAGATGACCTTGGTGATTCATGAGCTATTTGCTCAATTATGCCAAAGGATGGCAATGATGGTGGATGATTTGGCCTAGGAGGCAAGTCATCCAAGTCCTCCAAGAAAGGATGTGGTGAATTTGGTGGAGTGGAGAATAACTCCATAGGCATGAGAGTAGGAGACCTTGGTGGTGACGGTGGTGAGGGTGTTTTGGATGTTTGGATGGGTGCCGGTGGAGGTGAAGTTGGTGTTTTTTGTAAGTGGTGGAGTGGTGATCACAATGTGTGATTGATTTGGTGTAGCCAAGGTAAGACTTGTATCATCTCGGATGGGAGATGAGATTGTGAGTGGAGAAGACTCGGATGAGGAGCTAAGGTTAACGAAGCAACAAGGCCTCACACTAATTCTAGCGGTCTTCTTGCAAGGTTTTGGAGATGATTTTGTTATTTTTGACTTTGGTTTTTCCTTGCTAGATGATAGTAAGAATGAAGAAGGTGTGAGGATGATCATGGTAAAACCTCTTAATTTATAGAAGTGAAAAATTATGGAGAAATGTGTTTGATTTGATGTTAAACCATTGAAGAGATGAGGTTCCTAATGATTTGGAAGTGGGTTGAATGCTAGTCATATCACCCAAGTCAATCCATTCAAGAGAGATGGAGTGAAGAAGAAAAGATTTGCAATAAATGTGTTCTAATGAGTGGAATTTCCTAACAATCAGATCACCCACGGATTTGAAGGTACCAAAAATTTGGTTCCTTCCTTTATGCAAAAGGGCTCCTTGGGTGGATTTTTCAAATTTTTGAATTTTGGTGGGAAATGGATTTCTTATATACCTAAGTGAATTATACTAGTTCTAATAAGAGTATAAACTAGTTAAGATTGATTTATAAGTAATGGATGGTAATTTGGAATCACGAAAGAGTTGAAATTCAGAAAATTACCTGGAGGATCCACGGCACCAAAATCATACATGGCCGGAACCCTAAAAAGGGTGCCGTCTGGTCCGTCTGTACAGGTACGGCGGTACCATTTTACAAAACGGACGGTACCAAATCATTGGTGCCGTCTGGTCCGTGGAGTGCAGAAAACAAGACAGAGTATGTTTTTAGGTGTCGGGCACTTTTCCGAAACCTGAAATTTTTCTCAAAAGGTGTTATACTAAACATTTCTAGTTAGGAAAAGTAAATAACACATGTATAAACATAGTGGAGCATAGATTTTGAGCAAGGCTTATTGATTTTCACATTATAGTGAAAATGGGTAAAATTTGATAGCATACTTGTGCTATCCCCCTGCATAAGATTGTTAGCATACATCAGTTTTAGAAGTTATATTATCATCCTACAAGATAAAAACAACTAAATAGTATCAAACATTAATGATAATGTATTGTTCCATACACTCCTTAAAGTACCCTCATTTGTCCAACTTCTTGTAAATCTTGTTCATCATCCTACCAAGGCACTTGAACATTCCCTTAGTTTGCTTGAATTCCGCTGATTCATTTTCAATCTCGGGAAGAGACGCATAATACTCGTGAGGTGGGAGACGAGAGCTTGGAAGACCATCCTCGGAGCTATTTGATGATGATGATGATGGAGTTGGAGGTTTTGCTCTCTTGCCTTTTGTCTTAGCAACTCGTTCATCACTCAAAGGTACAAAGATGTGAGGGATGAGTTCATAGTGAAGGTGCATCCCTTTTGGGGTTGGTGGAATTGGTGCAAAGTTTCTATAGAGACGGGTGAGAAGCATCCCGTATGGAAGAGCAACCGATCCTTGAGTTGGAATATCAATCATTCTCCTAGCTATGTAGTAGGCTAAGTTGAATGGTTGTCGGGTGGACAAGTTGTAGAGCATGTGACAAAGGCAAACGTTTATGTGATCCCTATTTCCTATGGTGCTAATGACGTTGGCTCTAAGTAGCTCCTCCCATTTCTTAAATTCCGGTTTAAGTTCATTTAGCTCCATTCCATATGGATCTCGGTTTACCTCCTTTCCCTTTCGGGTAACACGGGTTGTATCACTTTTTGGGTTAAAAAGGTGTTCACGGATGGCATCCTTATCGGCCAAACGGGTTTGGTAGGGAAGAGAGCGGTCATTGATTGCATCAAGAGCCGTGAGTGACCACTTATCCGTGTAGACACAAGTTCCTCGGTTGGGAATTCCTAGAACTTGAGCAAAGTTGCCTAAGGTGATGGTGTAGTCGTTTTGATTGATTATAAACCTAAGACAATATTCATCATCGTCTTCATCACTAAAGCCGGTCACACTAGCATAGAATTCTAACACAAACCTAGGACAAATTGGTTCATCGATGTCAAGAAGACAATCGAATTGAATGGCGGCTAGTTCTTCACGAAGATTGGTATTTTCAAGGAAGGATGAGTGAATGGTTCTACCCTCATGGAAATACCTTGATTCTAGACTCTTAAATATTTCTACTTGTTCCTTAGTAAGTCCTTTGGTTTTGTGGTGTTTGGGAATGTAGTTAAGGGTGTCTTTGTGATCATAGAATCTTGCGGCTACCATGGTTATTCCTAAGGACAAGAATTAATATGTTAAAAGTGAGAATAAATTTTAACGTTTTGGTTCTAGTGTGTGCCTATATGAAAACAATTTGGAGTTGCGGTTATCTCGACTCATTTTATGCACAAAAATGGTTTTAGTGGGGTGTTTGGCAAATACCATGAGATAACCCGAATGCTCCTAATTCAATGTGGCTTCATTTGAATATACCCGGGAATGCATATTAGTTATGCAATACCTTTAGTATTCAAGAGCATTCAAGTAATGAAAATTTAACGTTTCTATTTGTATTAGCAATGAAAAAAATTGTTTTCCTACAAGTGAGAAGCTTTTCAAAACTTTTGACATGGGGTGTTTGGTTATTTGAATAAGGCCTTATATTCATTATCTTTTGATTAGTGGGAAACATGATTTGTTTATGCAATATGATAATGTAGTACCTAATTTCAATGAATAGTTATGCAATTTGCCAATTGAATTCATATTTAGTATAAAAGCATACATAAAACCCCATGTAATGATTTGTGATAGTTTTGTGCATAAATAAGAATCCTAGACTCAGAATTTAGAGATAAAATGTAGTTAGGATACTTACAATGATGTTATCTTCAGTGATTAGTGAGTGGGAAGGTGTCAATAATGAGCTTGGTTTAATGTTTACACGTTTTGGTAAAGTGGGTTTTGAGGAAGAGGATGTTTAGTATATAGCAGTTTTGCTTCTATAGACACCACGGACCAGACGGTACCAAAATATTGGTTCCGTTCGTGTTATCGTTTGGTGCCGTGGCTACAGTAGCAGATTACAAGACAAAATTGTTTTGTTTTGACTATTCTAATATTTTGGGCTATGTTTATCCTACATGTTTGGTTCCATTAACCCTAAACCAAGTCTAAGAAGATTAAAAGGTTCTCGTTTAAGAGGCTTAGTTAAGATGTCAGCAATGTTGTCTTCGGAGGATACTTTCTCGATTGAGATGTTTCCTTTTTGAACATTGTCGCGAAGAAAGTGATGAAGGATTTCAATATGCTTTGTACGAGCATGTTGAACGGGATTCTTGCTGAGATCGATGGCTCCTTTGTTGTCGCAAAGTATCACAATATCGTTGAGATGAATTCCGTAATCTACGAGAGCTTGCTTCATCCAAAGAGCTTGTTGACATGCCTTTCCGGCTGAAACGTACTCGGCTTCAGTAGTTGAGATGGCTAAGGCCGTTTGCTTCTTTGCAAACCATGAGGTGAGACAATGTCCAACAAAAGTGCAAATACCACTTGTACTTTTTCTATCGACATAGTCACCGGCATGATCCGAGTCGGCATACACTATGGTTTCTACACCCGTTCCTTTGGGATACCATAATCCTAAACACGTTGTTCCCTTAATGTATCTAAAAATCCTTTTTAAGGCTTCTAAGTGTGATGCCTTTGGGTTTTCTTGAAAGCGAGCACATAGACAAACATTAAACATAATGTCGGGTCTACTAGCCGTAAGATAGAGTAGGCTACCAATCATTCCTCTATATTTAGTGTTATCTACGGATTTACCTTCTTCGTCCTTGGTGAGTTTAGTGTCCGAAGACATGGGTGTTTTAGTTGGTTTGGAATCTTCACGACCAAATTTCTTAAGCATGTCTTTTATATATTTAGATTGGTTAAAGAAAATGCCATCTTCTAGTTGTTTAATTTGAAGTCCTAGAAAGAAATTTAACTCACCCATCATACTCATTTCAAACTCGTCGTGCATGATTTTAGAGAAATCATCACATAGCTCTTGACAAGTTGATCCGAATATAATGTCATCAACGTATATTTGAACAATGATAATATGTGATTCATTTTTCTTGGTAAAAAGAGTATTATCTACTAATCCCATAGAGTATTTGTTATCAATAAGAAAAGTCTTAAGTCGGTCGTATCAAGCTTTTGGTGCTTGCTTAAGACCATACAATGCTTTCTTGAGTTTGAAGACATGATGTGGTTTCTCAAAGTCGGTAAAACCGGGAGGTTGAGCAACATACACTTCTTCGTTAATAAACCCATTAAGGAAAGCACTTTTAACATCCATTTGAAATAATTTAAAGTCATAAGCACATGCATAAGCAAGTAATATTCTAATAGATTCGAGTCTAGCTACCGGAGCATAAGTTTCATCATAATCAATACCTTCTTGTTGATTATAGCCTTGTGCAACAAGCCTAGCTTTGTTTCTAGATACAATACCATTTTCATCCATTTTATTTCGAAAAACCCATTTCGTTCCACTTATGGTTTGATCTTTAGGTTTTGGAACTAATTTCCAAACATCATTTCTAACGAATTGGTTTAATTCTTCTTGCATGGCAATTACCCATGATTCATCTTTTATTGCTTCATTTATGTTTTTCGGTTCAATGGTGGATACAAAACAAAAATAATTACTTTGATTTTGGGCTTGTGACCTTAAGGTTCTTTGATTAAGTTGTCCTATGACTTTTTCTAAAGGATGACTTTTAGATTCTTTGATGTTTATAATTTCCTTATTTAATGGTTTATCTTCCTTGTTATCATTAATTTGACTTTCTATTATTTGACTTTCAACTAAGTCATCATCTACCAAAGGTGATGTCCTAGAGGGAGGTGGACTTTCGTCGAATGTTATGTTCAACGATTCCTCGACTATCATTGTTTCTTTGTTTAGGACAATATAAGCTTTACTAGTTTGAGAATAACCAAGAAATACACCTTCATAAGACTTTGGGTCAAACTTGGTGAGATAATCCTTAGTATTAAGAATAAAGCATTTACAACCAAAGACCCTAAAATATCCTAACGTTGGCTTTTTACCTTTATAAAGCTCATATGGTGTTTTGTTTAAGAAAGGACGTATTAAGACTCTATTCAAAATATATGTAGAAGTGTCAACGGCCTTACACCAAAACTTTTGAGGAATGTTTTGTTCATTAAGCATTGTTCTACTCATTTCTTGAATTGTTCTATTTTACGTTCTACTACTCCATTTGATTGAGGTGTTCGTGGAGCGGAAAAGTTATGGGTTATACCATTTGTATCACAAAAGTTTCCAAATTGAGTTTCGTTGTCAAATTCACGACCATGATCCGTTCAGATCGACACAATTTTAACACCTAGTAGATTTTGAATTTTCTTGCTAAGAATTTCAAATTTATCAAAAGCTTCATTTTTTGTTTTCAAAAACAACGTCCAAGTAAACCTTGAGTAATCATCTACTATGACCAAAGTGTATAAGTTGCCTCCGTAGCTTCTTATAGCGGATGGTCCAAACAAGTCCATATGTAATAATTCTAGACACTTAGATGTGGACACCATATTTTTAGATTTGTGACTACTATGGGTTTGTTTACCAATTTTGCAAGCGTCGCAAAAGTGTTGGTCATATTTTAGTTTTGGTAAATTCCTAACTAGCTCTTTTGAAGATAGGTTTTGTATAACTCTCATATTAGCGTGACCTAAGCGTCTATGCCAAAGAGATGAGTTATCATCTAATGTTGTTAGACAAAGCTTGTTGTTATATGTTTTATCTATCTTCATGACATATATGTTATTTTTCCTAACTCCTTTAGCTATGGTGATACCATCTTTTAGTATTTTACTACCATTTTCATCAAATAGTACTTTATACTTTTTATCACATAATTGGCTAATACTAAGTAGATTAAATCCTAACCTATCCACATGAGCAACATTTTCAATAGTTAGGGAGTTATGAGCGATCGTACCTTTGCCAATGATTTTGCTTTTGAGATTGCTACCAAAAGTGACATTACCTCCGTCATACTCTTGGTATGATGAGAAGAGACTTTTGTTGCCCGTCATGTGTCGTGAGTATCCACTATCTTTTATCCATTCATCAGGTTCCAATCCAACTTTCAAGCATACCTAAGAAGTAAATAACTCAAGCATTTGGTCCCCAATATCTCATGGGTCCGTTTGGGTTAAACATACCATTTATTTGATTCATGTATGGAAATGATGGGAAAGAATTCCATGACATGTAATCTGGAGTTTGATATGGTCTAGGGAAGTTTTGATTCCAACTATTGTGTTGGTAGTTGGGTTGTACGTTGTGGTTGCTCTTAGGAAAGGGGCGTTTGGCAAAAGGTGCTTTGTATCGTTGTTGAGTAGTTTTTGATCTAAATTCATTTTTAGCAAGTCCTACTCCTGAAGTAACAGCTGGATTTAGTTTAACATTATCCTTGGTTTTCTTTTTTACTTTGACAAATTCAGTACGGTCCGTATTACGAACATTCTGTCCTGCTGAAGTACCCACGGCACCATTTGTTTCCACGGACGGAACCCTTATTTTGGTTCCGTCTGGTCCGTGATGTACTGCAGCAATTTTGACAGATTGTTCGTCCTTTTCGGCCGTTTTGTTTTGACTCTTTGGAATTAATACTTCATTAAATTCTAGCCCATTCATGTCTCCTAGTGTTTTATGGATTTTAACTATTTCATTGGCAAGAGCGATGTTTTTGTTAAACCTTTTAAATTTAGAATTATTTTCGATTAAAACATCTTGTGTGAGCTTTAGTTTTTCTATTTTAAGATTAAGCTCTTGACATGATTTACAACCATCGTCATTTGCCTTTCCCTTTTCAAGTCGTTTTGCTTTTTCTTTTAACTCATAAACTTCATTTTCCAAAAATTCCTTTTTGGTTTTTAAAAATTTATTTTTAGTTATGATTTTTAGACTTAGCTCACACAATTGATTATATTGTTTTTGCAAAGTGTCATCATCAATAGAAGAGTAAGAAGAATCGGAAAGTACCTCATTTGACTCATGTGCCATTAGAGCGATCTCTTCCTTGCTTGATTCTTCATCGTCTTCACTATCACTCCAAGCACCACTTACAAAAGCTCGTTGAGTTTTGCTTTTAGGTGGCTTGGGACATTCTCCTATGAGATGATTTGCATCACCACATCTAAAACACTTTCTTTCACCTTTACCCTTTTTGTCATCCCGATCTTTTCGGAATGGCTTCTTTTCTTCTCGAGGTTGTCTTACGAATTTTCCTCTTCTTCTAAAGAACTTCTTAAAATCTCTAACAACCATGGCATATTCCTCATCTTCACTACCGGAGCAAGATTCGTCATCATCACTTGATTCCGCCTTTGCTTTTAGAGCAACGGATTTGATCTTCTCCCTTTTTCCTTTGATGATCTCTGAATCTTTCTCCATCACAATTTCGTGCACTTTGAGGTTACCGATTAGCTCGTCTAGTGACATTTTTTAGAGATCTTTTGATTCTTCAATAGCGGTCACTTTAGCTCTCCATTTGGGATGGAGTGCTCTAAGAAATTTCCTGACAAAGTTCTTACTACGAAAAGATTCATCAAGTGCTTTAAGTGATGTAATAATAGTATTAAAGCGAGCAAATCCACAATCAATGGTTTCATCTTTAGGGATAACAAATTGTTCATATTGTTGAACAAGAAGATCAATTTTGTTATCCTTGACTTGTGAATTACCTTGATGTGTAATAATCAAAGATTCCCAAATATCTTTGGCGGTTTCACACATAAAAATTCTTTCATATTCTTTTCTAGGTAAAGCATTGTAAAGCATCATTTTAGCTTCATTATTTTTAGCAACTAATTTCTTTTGTTCATCAACAGAGATGTCCTTTGTTGTAGAACTAAAATCCCCTTTAACAATAATAAACCAAATATCTATATCTTTTGACTTTACATATGTTTCAAAACGGTTTTTCCAATAGATAAATCCATTGGTTTCAAAGAGTGGTGATCTTTGCATAGATTGCCCTTCTTTAAAGTTTTCAGAATCCATGGATCGTTTCAAGTTTATAAAATACAAATTATTTTAGAAATTCTTGAGCAACGAGGCTCTGGTACCAATTGTAGAAAACTAGAAGGGGTTGAATAGTTTACCAATTAAAAACTTTATTTTGAAACTTATTTAAAGATCAATTGATATTGATCTTGGATATGTTGATGAAATATGTAAGCAATAAGTAAAGAGTAAATAAGGAAAGAAATGATCAAACCACAACAAGTTGTTTATAGTGGTTCGGTCTACAAGGACTATTTTTCCTTGCCCTACTCCACTCCCCGAGTCTCACACTCTAGAGTTTAACTTCACTAGTCAACAAGCTCCTTTCACCGGCGGAGAAAACCTTTACACTTCGCTTACACAATTTCCGACACTAAGCTAGATGTCGAGTTCTTTCCAAGGGTACAACTACTCCCACACACAATGTATTTTGAGGACTAAAATACTAACCACTCACACTCACAAGATTATGATGGTTTAATACAACAATGAAGTATGAATCAACACTAGATCATACAACACTAAACAAACAAGACTTCCAACTTCTCGTTTGAAGCTTGAATGTGACTTGATCTTCTTTGCTACAAAAGAGATCACTACTATGATATGAAACTGAGTTAGAAAGGTTAGAGAGAAGATATGTATGAGAGTATATGTTAGAAAGGGGTGAAAAACTACTTGGCTTGGCATTGCTATTTATAGCCAAAATGGACAGGAGCGTCTACGGACCGCGGAACCCTTAAAAGGGTTCCGCCCGTGTACCAATTTGGTACCGCCGGGTCTGACAGCCAAGATATCAAATCTTGCCAAAGTCAACTCTATCTAAGTGAGATTGTGCAAGATATGAAGAGCATAAATCCATACAAAATATCTAATGAAATCTTCTAATAATTTCCATGATGCATCACATGATGTCATATGTTGTATTTCTATTTTTAGAAATATGCAAGTACTTAAGTAGTGTTTGGTTTTAAGAACGTAACACATTCTAAAAACTATTATCATGCATGATGATTAGAGTCATATAAAGATGTTACTAATCATAAATGTAAATGCTTGAATGATGAATATATTGTTTGAAAAAGCTTGTTTTAATATCTATTAAACTTGACAAGCTTTAAGCTTTTAAACAAATTAAATTTACTTTTGTCGTTAACAAAACTTAGGTAAAGATCAAAAAATATAAATAACGTTTAATGACGATATTTGTATTAACACACTCAAATCCGATATGATATGAGTGAGATATCACACATTAAAGATGGTGTTTTAGTCATATTTGTTGCACACGTGGTGTTTGATGAAATGCCTAGCTTAGATTTTTAGTGTTAAAATTGCGTTAAATGCTTTAATTTTTGTTAGGATCCAAATATTATTGTGTTGATGATTCGGGTGGTCTTGGATGATCAAAATACATGTTTGCCATAGTTAGAGAGTTAGTAGAGAGAGAGGGTGTTCTTGCTAGAGGTTTACACAAAGGGAATATTAGATTGAATGAGAAGCACCACCCCTTCCATGGATGGAAGGGGTATTTATAGTTACAGACAACTCGACCTCCTATATGCCTGTAGATCAGGGATACAGTGGGTAAAGACCCGTCCTTTCTCCACGGTGAAACACTACGCTAAACTAAACTAATAACTAACTAATAAACTGATAAATAACGTAAACAACGACAAATCTACGAGCTAACATATGCTAGACCATTATTGGGGTGACCGACTCTTTAACATGGAATTTCCAATTCCTAACAATCTCCCCCTAAGGGAGGTCACCCCATGAAATACATTTTGCTTCCTAGCATTCTATCTTTGACTTCGTTCTTGAGCTTGTAGACTTGAATTCTTCATTTCCGCAATCTTTGTGCTTTAGTAGCGAATCTTCAAAGTCCGCATTGAATTGTACTTTCAGTGGAGGCCTTTAACTGATCCACATCTTTGATGATCTTTGAGCTTTCTTTGAGATCATCAACCATAGTAAATCTCTGGATCACCCTTTATTGTGTTGCCATCATGTGAAGTTGTGACTTTCGGACCGACATGCTCACACTTTTGAATCATGACATCTTTCCATCAGAGTAGCGGAAGCCTTACTGGTTCATGATATTTGCAGCAGTGAAGCAGAAGCATAGTATGAAATATCAGAGCCAGGTTATGTAGATATGCACCAGTCATGATTTCTTCAAATTAAGTGTGGATGCTGTGAGCATGCGGCTTTGGATTGACTCCTCAATTCTGATCAGCTGCAACCGTCCAAATGTACCTGCAAACAACAGTTAGCAATAAAACACACGAAAGTGTCTTTGACCACTTTCGTTGAATTGATGTACACGGCCCACGGTTCCCCGTTGATCAGTATAAATACTGCCTGTGATCAGGTAGGATTCCTAAGAATCTCCTTGACAGGGTTTCGCAGCTGTTCTAGCTGTTCTCAAACCGGAACATCTCAAAGAAGACAACACGGAGTGAGTGAACCAGCGAATTGAGATTCACAGATTGATGAAAAATGATTTGAAAAAACAATCGCGTATTGCTTGAAGAAAGAGTTTTGCAATACGACGAAGGTTTTGTGAGAAAGATCAATTTTCAAACAAAATACTTTTTGTATTAGAGAATGAGTACACATTCGACGTGCTAGCGAAAAGAAGAGATTCGCACATCGAACGTTTTTTCTAAAAGTATTTTTCAATCAGAGATATTTTTGAATTTGAAAATGAATACACATTCGATGTGCTAGAGAAAAGGAGATTTGCACACCGAACGGTTTTTCCAAAAGTATTCATCAATTCCATTCCTGGACCAAGGTTGATTCAAGAATGAATCTCCCCATCGTTTCTATCCAGTTGTCACAAGCTTGATCTTTTGCAAGATTTCACATGTCACCCACCAAGAGCTTGTTAGATGTTGGCTCTAGAAGGATTTCCATCTTCATTGTGAATATTTTTACATATCACTCGGATGTTCTGGCAATACCACAAGGATAATGCGTAGGACTCTTAATATATACTTACTTTCCACATTGTGTGAAAAAGCAAGTCTTCAAGAATTTAGTGTCCTAACGAGATATTGTGGATGATCTTTTGGCTCTAGACTCAATAGTGCATTTTTGGTTCCTTTGCCGGAGACTAGGGAGAGGGTCTCCTTCTTCAATATCAACAATCTTTAAAAGAAAGTCGATAGATTATGTAGGTTTCCCGTGAGAATGAAACAAGCCCTTTTAAGAGGAACTTGAGTGGTTTGGGAAATTTAGTGCAGTGCATCACTGGGTCCATGATGTCTTGTCTTCAATACCAGTGTTACCTTAGTAACCACCAGTAGCATATGAATTGAACCCGGTTTCTGCCCTAAGGTTGAATTGATGGAGGGCTATTTCTTTTCACCCTTTTATCATTCATTTCTTTTTCATTCTTCAACCCCTTCAGTGCTTACCGAGACTTCATAACTAGAACCTTGTTGGGTTTATTCCAGTACTAGTTCAGTCTCAGTCTGCACTCTTCCCATTCCTCACTTTTCTCCTTTTTTCAATATACCTAAGGACTCTACACTATCTAGTGGGATTGTCCCTGGGTAGATCCCTCCGGTTCTGGCGGATCGTGGGAACGAATACCTAACCTAACCATCCTTATAACTCCATGCATAAAGTAAATTGGTCGGTCTTTTGGTATTGTTCTTTCCTTCATGAAACCAATTGAAAAATCATTTGGAAAAACAATCAAGGTACTTGTGATACGAGATCAAAGCATTTTGTACCTTAATAGTTTTGATCATTTAGAAAACTTCCCCCTCAACATGTGCGTGTGATTTAGAAATTGTTTGGCACATAGAGGCAAGAGGACTTTGAAATATTTTCTTTGATCACAATTTTCATACGAAAAAGCCATTTGATTTTCTTGGTAAAATTCTCCCCCTCAATATGTGCATAGGATATATTAAAACATTTTATCACATAGAGGCAAGAGTTCTTTTTAAAGCACATCCACAATCACAAAATCCATTAAGAAAACCATTTGAAAACTCAATCAAGGTACTTTATAAATAACTTTTTTAAAAAAAATTTGTACCTTGATAGTTATGCTCCCCCTCAATATGTGCTTCGAGATTCCAAAGCGTTTAGCACATATGAGAGAGCAGCCTGCACAATTAAATCAAAACGATCACCTTTTATCAAATTTCATTATTAAATCACAAATTCTCCCCCGATCAAAAATATCAAACCCTTTGAGATTTTGGATCCCAAGTGATTTAATTCAGTTTAGAAAACATGGGAGAAAATGTGCCTGATTTAAATACTCATCTGGTTTTTGGATAAATCCTCCTCCTCAACATGTGCATTATGTATATTGAAATCGTTTGGGTGTCACATGGAGGCTGGAGTGCCTTTAAAGGACTAAAAACCAATTCCATTTAAAACAGATTTGAGATTTAAATCACGATCTCTACCCCGATCAGAAATATCAAACCATTTGAGATTTGTGATCCCAACTGATTTAAATCATTTAGAAAAATTTGGGGAAAGACGTGGCAAGATTCAATTTTTGAAAAATGACAGATAAGGACCAATTTAAGACATTAAAGATTGTTAGTGTCAGGTATGATAGTTTTTAAGAGATCTTTTACTAAAATAAAACAATTTCACAATCAAACAAGAACAGAAAAAATTTCATTTTGAAAGACCTTGATTCTAAAGAAAAAATCATACCATGACATAACATTAAATCTTTAGATCACCACTTATATTGTACAAAGCGGAACTTTTGTGAAGAAATATCGTTTGAAAATATTTTATTTTAGATCACTCTCCCCCTCAATCCATGACCGTAGTCGATAATTGAGTGACTCAAGTTTTGATAAAATGAAGTCCGGTGATTTTCAAAATTTAGTCCAATATATTTTCAAAACAACATTTTTCCATTTTCAAAACAATTTAATTCAATATACTCAAAAATTGTTTAAAAATGGTATCCTGCACAAAGATTCGTTAGGTGGTGAGAATCATAAGCTGCTTTTGTTGATGTTGTTGTAGGGCTTGGAAGAAAACCATCTGCAGATGCAGTGAGACTTCTTCTTACGTTGCATTTTGAATGCCAACTGAGGTCAAATTAAGCTCCGTTTCTTCAATCACTTAGAAGAAAACCATCTGCTGATGCAGTGAGACCTCTTACGTTGCATTTATGCCAACTCTCCATAGAAGTCCAATTAAGCTCTGTTTCTTCATTTGTCAACCCAAGATATAGTTACCCTTTCCTTTCGGCATCCAATCATCTTCAATTGTGGGATCCGGATCGGGAACATTCTTTTAAACCAATATACCTGCATACGTTAGTGAACACACATACAAATATATGGTGGTCGACATCACCCAAACAACAATCGACTAATACAAGTCAATTCAACATATCAATCAGATCATTCAAATAAATATGGGAATAATGTGTTAATCAAACTCTAATCATCTAAACCTAACAATCACATCCTATAAACCTAGTCCTTCAACATAGGCAATTGTATTTTACAGATAAGCACGTAGGATGAATAAGATAATCTCGTTAGATGATACAGATTTGAAAACATTCTCCCCCTCAATTAATGACTTAAATTTCTGAAAAGTTTAAAGGCGCTGAAGTCATTGATTGAGTTTTTCAATTTTAACGAAAACTCTGAAACTGATTGTATTTCAAGCAACTCATTTACCACCAATTTTTGAAAACAACAAATATTTTTCTGAAGAATTATAGACGGGAAAACATTTGTGTAGGAACAGCAGTCCTTCGACATACTTTCCTTGTTTTGTTTATAGGATAAGTGCACGAAATATTTGAAAAATTGATTTAGCGCAGCACTTTCCTTCCTAGAAGAGCGGGTTGCTATCAGAAATAATAGCAAGCCATGGTTTAAGCGTGGGTCACAGTCAGAAGTAACTGTAAGCCATTTTTTAAAGCGCGGGTTACAGTCTGAAATAACTGTAAGCCATTATTTGAAGCCCGGGTTACAGTCTGAAATAACTGTAAGCCATAGTTTTTGACATGTTTAGAAAAGAATATTTACACCTCCTGCTCGAACTTCATCTAAAGTCCCGTGCCATTATTGAATGACATTTCTAAGACCGTAGATGTTATCGATACCAGAAGACATGTCTAGGAAAACATATTTTTGGTATTTTTCAAATTTTCTGATTTTTATGGGTTTTTGAATATTTTATATTTTTCTATTTTCTTTTGTTGGTTTTATATTTTTGTATTTTGTTTTTCAGATAAATATATACAAAGATAGAATAGATGATATAGTTAAAGAAGATGATGATACGAGTACCGAGATAAGGATATCGAGCAGCCCCGTTGTAGAAGATAGAAGTCATCATCCCTAAAACTTTCACCACCAAAGCTTCCGAGGATCTTGCATTGAAGAAAGAAATTGAACCATCTGAAAGTGAGACTCTGGCAGCTTCCCCCCAAACCGAAAATCCTTTGGATGAGCAGATTCGAAGCTCTATTTCAAGCTTTCCTTAGCCAGGTGCACAAAGATGCACACCATAATCATAAATCCCGCTGCTCCATTTAAGAACGATAATCGAGGTTCTTCGTTCGGGGTTATATCATCCAGTAGAAGAACAGCAACGTTTCATCCCACTCTTTAAATTTCTTCTCAAATTTCATTACCACTGAAGTCTGAAACGATCCATTCCAAACGGTGTCAAGGGAACACTTCCCTCGTGTAGTTGAAATGATGCAGTCCGTCTCTTAGTTTAATGCTCAAGAACTCTCCCGAATACACTTCATGAGGGGAATGAAGAACACCTTCCCATGTTCACATTTTTCTTCCCTGATGAACGTGTATGAAGCTCAAGAACCCGAAGTACACCAATATCCAAGAACTCTCCCGAATACACATCATGCCCGGAGAGAAAACACCTCCCCAATGTTTGTGGTAAACAATGGCTTTCTTCCCTGATGATCGTGTATGAAGCTCAAGGACCCGAAGTACACACATTCCCCAAAGAGAGAACAACCGATAACATTGAAGAAGCAGGCCGAATCACTGATTATCTCTGCGGATGACAATCTCTGCGGATGTCAACTCCGGAATAAGTGATTTTATCTATGAATCACTGATTAAGCCCTCAAGTGAGACAGCTGAGCGCCCCCAATGTACACAATTCTCTCTCCCCTGATGATTGCGATAACATCGAGATCATCACACACCAGTGTACCTCTTTTATCTTCAGAAACTTTCATTTACATCACTTCCCCCACGACGTTGGAATAAGAACACTAAACGCTTTGATGAGTAAAACCTTGAGTTTCTCTGCGGTCATGACATTTGTTTTCCCGGGATAACTTCAATCACTTAGAAGTATTAAGTCCATCAAGTTTACTCGCCATGAGTCAAACCTTGAGTTTCTACTCTTCCGCGAAGATGACTTGTGTGGGCATATAAAGAAAGTAATAAAGACTTGGCTATTTAGTTACGCTTGTGATTCTTTCCTTAACCCACAATGTAACTATCACTTCGGTGTCTCACTCAGTTGAGAATGTCAAGAGGTTTTGTACTTTGGGTACACCGTTTCTTTTTTACGAGGATTAGTACAAGCTTAAGTAACAAATCAGGGAAATTTCACTTCATGATCAAGTTTGGCATATCGGGTTTACTTCACCATATGGTCACTGCAATAGCCGACAGAATGCGTGAATGATGTGTTTTCCAAAGTGTTTATTGGATGGTTGATGATATTGTTGTTGATGTTGGATTGTGAACCGTTGATGAACCTCTGCATGTTCTCCTAAAACAGACATTCACCGAAACCAAAGTTGTCAGAACACACTCAAACTGACGTTGTTTGCGGTTCTGTCTTGATTTTGTAAAATCCCGCGAAAGAATCTATTTCTCGGTTTAAATCATAGACTTGTAAAATCCCGTGACAATGGAAACATCCTGGTAATTGTTGAGTGCATTTCCGGATCTATCTTATGGTTTATTCTTGGTTTTGTAAAATCCCGCGAAAGAAACTATTTCTCGGTTTAAACCATAGAGTTGTAAAATCCCGTAATGATGAAACCATCTTGGATAAGAGAAAGTGTAATTCTGGATCTTTTGATGTTGGTGCCACAGTTTCTGCTTCGAAGAAGGGATAAAATGGTGTACTTCATGAATTGGTTTTTAGTCCTTTAAAGGCACTCCAGCCTCCATGTGCCACCCAAACGATTTCAATATACATAATGCACATGTTGAGGAGGAGGATTTATCCAAAAACCAGATGAGTATTTAAATCAGGCACATTTTCTCCCATGTTTTCTAAACTAAATAAAATCACTTGGGATCCAAAATCTCAAAGGGTTTGATATTTTTGATCGGGGGAGAATTTGTGATTTAATAATGAAATTTGATAAAAGGTGATCGTTTTGATTTAATTGTGCATGCTGCTCTCTCATATGTGCTAAACGCTTTCGAATCTCGAAGCACATATTGAGGGGGAGCATAACTATCAAGGTACATTTTTTTTTTTTTTTTTTTTTTTTTTTTTTTTTTTTTTTTTAGAAACTTGATTTATACACAGATATAGAAGAGCGAGTCCTGATTCAAGATGAATAGGAGTCAAAGTAAGAAGTACATCAACTCTGGCACGCTATAGCTCCTGAATGAGCTATGTTCATTTCTGATGGGAACCAAGTCATGAAGTTCCTGATTGAGTTGAGCATTGTACCTGAAAAAGACTGAGAGCACATTGTACTGGAAGCACATGTAGACTTGTACATAGAAGGGTTAGTGACATGTTTAATCTCACATTTGGATGCATCACAGTATAACACAAACGTATCATTAATGGGGATCCTATTAGGTTCTACATTCTTGAAAAGTTTACCTGTGGGAATCCACTTGAGGCATGATCTAGGAATGTAAGTTCGTTTAAGTCCTGTAAACTTAAAAAATCTGCCAGTGGGAATCCATTTGAAGCCACAATTAGTTGAACTAAATGAGTGCACAACCTTGTTTTGACTATTTGTTCTTTTGTGATCAGAGAATTTCTTAGGGGATTGATCAGTCAAATGATGTTTTGCATGAGAGCTAGTTAAACTTATTGCATTTCTGATCTGTGAGAGTTGACCATAAGTCCTATGTTTGAGATTCATCATATCTGAACTAGGCAATGAAGTGACTGGTTTTGACAAAACAGACATATTATCAACTTGGGATGTAAGCTTAGATTTCAATGGTTTAGCTCTTTCAGACCTAAAGGCATTAGGTAGTTTAATAACTGTTCGTTTCAAGTGGTTCTGAACATTTGACTTTCCCAAAGTTGAAGGTTTTGCAAACTTAGTGTTCATCCTATTTCCAACAGACATCCTGAGCTCATTTTTTAGGGCAACAATATTGAAGCTCTTATCCTGAATTTGTGCTTTGAGGTCATCAATGTCTTTCATCAAGAGGTTAGATTGATTGACTAACTTAGAGTTTGTTTCCTCAAGGTTCTTTCTTAAATGCTCATTTTCTCTTAGAAGGTTGGACACACATAGAGCTAGTTCAGAATTTCTAGATTCTAGTGCATCACTCATCTCATGACAGTCATATTTCTGGGCTTCTGAAAGAAGTGATTTCAGATTGCCTATGGTCGAATCTTTGTCCTGAATCTGGGATTTTAACTGATTAATTTCAAAAAATTCTCTAAATTCTGGAAGTTCCTGATTAGTACACGGTTTTTTTGCATAAAACATTTCATCTTTTTGTTGTATTTCAATTTGCAATGAGATACAGTGTTTTTCAAGAATTGAAAATTTGTTTGAAAGCTCATCATATACCCTTTTTTCAATCATGTTACTTGCATTAGATTCAGGCAAAACAAAGACTGATTCCACATTGTTATGTTCAGAGTAAGAGTCATGTACCTTTTTATGAGAATTTGTGTGATCAGATAAATGTACCTTATTGATTGATACCTTTTCTGACTCTGAGACTTTGAGATCAGTGATGTTCTCTTCATCCTTTTTCATTACAACTGAGATTCTGCAATCAGTGTCTTCTGCTGGTTCAACTGGAATGTAGCATGTCACGTCTCCATTGCTCCATGGAATCTCTTGGCACTCATTCAATTCATTCAGCTTGTTATTCTCTTTAGCAGCTTCCTTGATGTATGTTTCCATATTACTCATATGTTGAATAAATGAGTTTCTGAACTCATGAATTTCCATTCCCGTGTGTTTATTGAAAGATATTCCAGTCATGATATCATCAAAATCTGAGGAGTATTCTTCCCGGATAAGTGGCTGAAATTGGTTGAAGATGGTTTGGAGAGCAGCACGAGAATCATCAGTTGAGAACTTTTCATTGGTAATTTGAAACCTCAGTCGTTCTAAGTTAAGTAAAACAGTTCTTGTCAAAGTGGGAAAATCCTGACGAAGGATGGCACAACTTGTTCGATCCATGGTTGTAGATAAGAGTAATTTGAGAAGCTGACTGAGATGTTGAAACGGCTCACTAGTGCATTCCATATTCATAGCATCATTTGCAGACATTAAGAGTGACTTATTTGAGTTGTTTTGATTAATCGTTGCTGAATCATTAAGTGTATGGCATTCAGATAAGCATTCTGTTTCACTATTCTGTGCTGTGTCATAGAGAGCAAGTACTTTGGTGATTAAAGGATCCGTGATGACTGACATTGTGTTATTATGAATTACTCCCCAAGTCTCTAGAGATTTTGAACCAACTCGCTAGCAACTAAATAGCAATAATCCCAAGTCGTTAAATCAACATCCAAGTCGCTAATCCTCTAATTCGCCATACCACCAAGTCGCTAAACGATTTCAAGTCGCTAAGTAGTAACTCGCTAAGCATTAAGTCGCTAGCAGAATTTTGGCAGCAATTCGCTACACAAGTCGCTAAAGATATAAGTCGCTAAATAGCAACTCGCTACAAACCAAGTCGCTACCTCCAAGTCGCTACCTGTGGTGGAAAGTCCACTACTTGTACTTTAAGTCGCTAGTTCTAAGTCGCTAGGTCTAAAACTGTAACTCGCTACAAATTTGTAAAGCAAGTCGCTACGAAGAAAGTATTCCGTGTGTTAAGTCGCTAGCAAGAAAAAACCACATAAACATCACTTTTCAATCCAAAAACAACCCAGCCAAGATGATTCAAGCTTACCAAATGAAAACCTAAACACTTGTGATGATTCTAAACATAAAAGTACTAACAAAATCCAAACTTTAACACAAGAAATCAACCAAATGATGCACAAACCACTAAACTTTTTCAAACTCAAAAACCACCTAAAAACCACTAGAAATCCAAAGATGTGCAAGATATGATCTAACCATGGCTCTTGATACCAATTGTTAGGATCCAAATATTATTGTGTTGATGATTCGGGTGGTCTTGGATGATCAAAATACATGTTTGCCATAGTTAGAGAGTTAGTAGAGAGAGAGAGGGTGTTCTTGCTAGAGGTTTACACAAAGGGAATATTAGATTGAATGAGAAGCACCACCCCTTCCATGGATGGAAGGGGTATTTATAGTTACAGACAACTCGACCTCCTATCGGCCTGTGGATCAGGGATACAGTGGGTAAAAACCCGTCCTTCCTCCACGGTGAAACACTACGCTAAACTAAACTAATAACTAACTAATAAACTGATAAATAACGTAAACAATGACAAATCTACGAGCTAACATATGCTAGACCATTATTGGGGTGACCGACTCTTTAACATGGAATTTCCAATTCCTAACAATTTTTGTACCACAATGCATTATTAATCATTTTATTAATATAATATTCAAATAGTGATGTTTTTTAATCGTTAATTTTTTTTAGAAAATGTACACTTTGTTCATCAGTTAGTCTTGTTCATCAGTTAATCTTGCACATCAATTAGCATTGTTCATCAGTTAGTTTTGTGCAAGACTGATGAATTGATAAACAAGACATATTAACCGATTAATTGTTGTTAATCAGTTAATTTTGTTCAAAACTGATGAACTGACTTCTATTCATCAAAATATAATTGTTTATTAACTTTCTCTCCCATATTACTTTTGTTCATGAACTTCACTGGTATTACTTTTGTTCATTAAAAATGAAGTTTTGTTCATGAGAGATTTACTTTTTTTTATTAAGACTCTTAACAAGATTCTTACTTTCGCAAAAGATTTACTTTTTTTATTAATAAAAAATGTTGTTCATCAATACAAAAGTAATGTTTATCAATAAAAAGAGTTGTTTATTTATACATCAATAAAAAGTGTTGTTCATCAATAAAAAGTGTTAATCATCAATAAAAAGAGCTGTTCATCACAATGTTCATCACAATGTTCATCAATTCTCTTTATTTTTGCTCATCAGTTATATCACAATATTCATAAGTTAGATTACGTTATTCATCATTTTTCTAACAAAAAAATCATAATGTTCATCAGTTCATCAATTTTGTAAAAAAAATTTATAATATTCATCAGTTTATCAGTTTTCCATAAAAAATCATAATATTAACCAGTTGTCTAAAAAAGTCACAATGTTCATCAATTAAGGTCAAAATGTTCGCAAGTTTATGAGTTGGTTGTTGTTCATCAGATAGTCTGTTTATCATTTAGTCTTTGTACATCAGTAAAAAAAAGCTAGAAATAACAAAAATAACAAAAAATGTATTGTGGTAGAGCAATTAGTGCATTTAAACAAATTTTTAAAATAAAAATATATTTTAGACATTTTATCAAACATTTTGTGTGCACTAAATATGTGTAAAACGTCATTCTTAAAACGTGATATCTCACTCATATCATATCAAATTGAGTAATTCAAACTTCTGGGTAAATAACGGCTAAAAAACTACAACTTTCATGTTTTAAGTTTTGCGTAATTCAACATTTAAATTAGACAAAAGTATGGTCGAATATATCGAAAATTTCAAGAAAATCATAACCAGTTTGAAATCTAAAAAAAAGTTCCGATTTATAAATAAAAAAACATATCAAACTAAAGAGAATTAAATTTTTAAAATTATGGTAAAATCGATTTTTCGTAAAAGTTTGTCGTTTGATAATTATAGCATTTAAAAGTTCGGGGGTAAACGGAATAAAAGACAAAAATGCCCCTTAACCGAACATTAAAAGAAAAAAAAGGAGAGGGGAATTTTTTTTGTTGGGACACATGTCGGGTATGTTTAGCAAAAATACATTGTGCTGGTGTTGTTGTTGTTGCTAATGTTGGTGCTGGTGCTGGTGCTGTTGCTGAAAAAGATTATAAAAGGAGATTATTTTTATAAGCTACATGAAGTAACTTTTTATTTTCAGAGATTATAGAAGATTTTATTTTTTTAATCTCTTATAAGTTATGTCCGCCAAACAAAAATTATTTTTTAAGTAACTTATTTTAAAAAAAATAAGCATAATCTCTTTATAATCTCACTAGTTATAATAATACCCGCGCACACGTGGTTTTTTATATATTGTGTTTTTTTAATAATCAATTACTAATTTATTTCTTTACATTAGACACAAATATTTTTAAAATCACTCCCGCTTTTTACTAAGTTTTTTTCTTTATACTTTTAACACTTAAACTTTTATATTTATTTTTTTTTCTTTTTTTAACTATTGCCAAATCCGGAATATTTGAGTTTTTTAATAAATATATTATAATAAAAATAATAATAAATAAATAAAATATTACTAAATAATGTATGAATTAATTTTTTTGAAATGAAAAATTCCGACTAAAGGTTTTGTTTTATTATATAACAGATGTGCCAAACATAGCCACTATGGTTAAATAATATATTCATATCTTATAAGCTTAAATAAGTTTTTGACGTGCTATCAAACATCCTGCAGGCCTTTCCAAATTTGTCTAAATTTATACATTAAACTAACTTTGCATTCATATTTATTGTGACAAATAGGGGGGGGGGGGGGGGGGGGGGGCAAGATTTGTATTGTTTTTTTTACATTAATTGACAAGCTATGTTGCCTAACGCATAAGGCTATGCACGGTGGTGATTTGGGTTACCTGTGTCACATCAGTTTTTTCTCTTTAACCTAGTTGTCATAGTGGTGATTTTTTTTTTTTTTTTTTTTTTTTTTTTTTTTTTTTTTTTACAACAAAATTAAAGATCATTAATAATAACAATATTACATAAATCATACAATACGATACGGTTAAAAAACATACGAACTAAAAAAAAAAAATAATAATAAAAAAAAAATACATAACATAAAGTATAAAATTTAACAAGTAATGAGTAGTAAAAAAAAAGATACGAAACGAAAAAAAAAAAAAAATCTTGTTCTGTACACAATTTATAGTGGATGAGTTGTTATGCATACCTTATGCCTCTTCTTTTACTTTGCATGCTCCACTTTTTACTATCTCTATTAACAATAATAAAACATTTTTTGTCAGTTTATGTTTGGTATTTTTTTTATCAGTTTATGTTTCGCATTGTTTGTCAAATTTAATATTTTTTTGTTTCGTACTTTTTGTTTCATAGTTTTATAAAAAAAACAAAATTATAAAAAAGATAAAAAAAAAATTGTTTAAACAGTCTTAGTATTACTTTAGAAGGGTATGGATATCTTAACCCATAACAAAAATGTATATTTCTTTTGTACGTATATTCTAAAACTTTTCTTTCCTTGATTCACCAAACAAGAAAAGATTTGATAATGGGAAGAGTTTAAAAATTATTTATAACTCATTATTTTCATATTCAATATAGTTACTTATCTCATTCTTTTCTTAATTGATTGATTTTAACTTATAAACAAGGTTATCCATCATAAATCATGGGTGTAATAATAAATTTTATTTTAAAATTCAACTTAAATATAAAAATAATGAGTTAATAAATGATTTTTAACCTTTACTCAGTATTGTTTAACAAAACTTAAAATAAAATGTTAAGTTCTTGATTTTATTTTTAATAGAAAGCTTGTGTTTTTTGAAAGTTCTTAAAATCGTTTATATAATAAGAGATTTTTAAAAGGAGAAAAAAAATCCAAAAACTCAATTAAACCAATAAAAATACACCATTTTGTATAGAGCATTACTATTAGTGAAGAAAGTGAAAATTGACGTTAATTTGGTCAAACTCATTTAAATTTCATCCAACAAATAAATATGTATAAAGACACATGTAGGGGTGTAACGAGTCGTGCTTTTGTCAAGTAACTCGAGCTCATTCGAGATGAGCTTTATTGAGCCCCGAGCTCGAGCTCGAGCCTAGAAATGATCTCGAAACGTTTAACGAGTCAAGCTCGAGCTTATATAGGCTCGACTCGAGTTATTATCCAGCTTTTAAGTAATATATATATATATATATATATGTTTTTTTTAACATATACTATTTGTATGGTTTATATGTAAATTTATGAATGTGTCGAGAACTAAGCTCGAGCCAAATTCAAATCTTAAAATGTATTTTAATTTTAGTTGGTTTAAAACCAACATCATTACATATAATTCGAGCTGATCTCGAGCCCAATTCAACATTTTTGAGCCGAACTCGAGCTTCTCTCATGATGGCTCGTCGAGATATCGAGCCGAGCTCGAGCCAATCAAAATATTGTCGAGTCGAGTCGAGCTCTGCCAAAGTTCGACTCGTTTACACCCCTAAACACATGTGTCACTTTTGTAAAAGAAAATCTTGAAAAGAAGAGAGATAATTAATAAAACTTTAGTTGTTATGGACTTAAGTATACTTTTCAACTTTCATATTTTTTTAATAACTTTATAAATTTAATAAACACCCCTAGACTTTATACCCGATATATTTTATATTTAAAAAATCACAACATATATGCTGTTATTGATAAATATTATTATTTTTATATATTAAATTAATGTATTTACACGATATTGTAAATATAAAAAAAAGAAAACACGAGTTACAGTGACATGTAAATAAATATATAAGATTGTACATATACGAACGACTCATGTTATTCTTTTTTATAAGATTAAGTAAGGATATCCGGAAGGAAAAAATAACTATATGCATTCAACAACGACTCATGTTATTCTTCTTTATAAGTTCAAACCGCACACAAATTTAAAAATTAAATACGGCTTAAATCATTATTTAAAAAAAACAAATACAAAATGAAAACACAACCTCACGGCCTCACGGGTTACTATGAAATAAAAATAAATTGACGATATTTTACATATAACAACAATACATATATTTTCACGAGTTATTATGTGCTACTAAACACACATAATATCAAGTATATTATATCAATAGATAAGTTTAAACGATATCAATCTAAACATAATGACAGTTAGAAAAAGTCAAATCCTTTGTGCAACTAAAATCTTATGAAATATTAATTGATATTAACGCATAGTGAAAAATATTTAAAAACTCGTACGTACACGAGTATTATAATTATATAAGTATTAAAGATTTAATATAATTAAAATAAAATAAAAATTAAACATTACAAAACAATGAATTTATGACTTGTAAATTCAAAACAAAATTATTTAAGTATTAATTACCCGATATATTATATGCTCAAATCCCGTAAATACATAAATTCAAAAAACTGGTAAACTTTTAAAGTAGAATAAAGGCCAACTATACTTTAATTGGATCAATGATATCACACCTCACACTAATGGTTTATGTCGACTATTTAGAAACGTACTAAGGACGTCCTCTATGACTTTTAATGGTATAGTAGAATAATCAATGAATGATAATGACCGATTATATTCCAGCGCACGATGAAATTCCTAGCTAGGATTTTTTTGGCTTTTTGCATTTCGCCACTATATAAAGTCGGTGCTTCAAAAGTTTTACAATAGAAATCGTACTATTATGTTTCTTTTGTTTTATTCTTTTGGCAAAAAATATGTTTGTTTATTCTCTTAGCCAAAAAAAACAAATGCGTGTCTCAAACCGAATAAGTTGTTAACATTGATTCCACAGACTTAGAAAAGTTGTTGATGAATGTTCAAAGTTACTACAAAAGTTAATGTATAAATTTGTATATTCATTCTTCCTGCATAGCGAAACAACTATAATTTCATAGTTCAGTGATATAACACCTCAAGCTAGTTAAAACATAACTAAGGGTGCGTTTGGTAAGGGAATCAGAATTAAGGAATCATATCGGATATGATTGAAGTGTTTAATAATATGTACATCTTTTAAATATGAGATTGAAAAATACATATTTTTCATACAATATACCTCTCAAAAAAGGCAAGGTATGAAACTTTTATACCTAATCATGGGGCAACCTTATATCTAAACGCATACCTATTATGATTCATTGCAGCATACCAAACGCATCTTAAAACAAATTGATCCGGTAATTTATGTTTCTAGAAATATCATATTTATTGCATAAATGCATATAATATGGTTGTATCCATGGTTCTAAAAGGCTCGCAAAGGCCTCGCAAAAACGTGAGGCTGGGTCATGCCGTCACGCCGCCTTATGCTACATTTTTTGTAAACTCAATATATATGAAATATGATATAAATATATAAATATTTGCATATTTTGTATTGCCTTATGCGAAGCCTTATAAAAGCAAAAGCTTCGTCTTTACCGCAAAAACGTAAGGTTTGATCATGCCATCACCCCACGCTTCGCGCTATTTATAACTCATCAAATGGTTTTTTATGCTTACAATAACAAAGACGTTGTTGACCGTTTGTTTGGTATCAGCGGCAAATTTCGAAATCTTTGATCCTTTCTGATGAAACCGAAAATCATCAACTTGTTTTGACTGTCTCGAGAACTCTTTTCAGGCAGACTGTGAGAGAGAGAGAGAGAGAGAGAGAGAGAGAGAGAGAGAGAGAGAGAGAGAGACAAAGAATCATTCGACGCGTAGTGACCTGCCAGAAAGATTCATCCAATTGAACCCAAACTCAAAGGAAGACCACAAGCTCGAGGCTCGACGAATGAGAAAGTCTCGGCATAAAGAAAATGCAATGTTTTAAAACCCGGGTTGACCCGGCCGGTTCAACCGGGAACCGGTCGAAGATCGGGCCGGATAGGACCGGGTTTTTGCATGGTTGAGAACCGGATTGAACCGCCGGTTTTTCGTTGACCCGGGTTGACTCGGTTTGATAAACCCGGCCGGGTCATTACTTTTTATAAAAAAAAATTTAACAAAATGATTTTTTTTCCATTAACTTTTCTAAGTTTAATTGAAAAGTTAAAATGTTGATAACTAATGTTTCTTAAAATTTTGTAAAATAATAAATTATATTTAAATATGATTTTAGAATCACCAATTAATATAGTTTTATTATAAACTACTAGCAGGGTACCCGCGCGTTGCGGCGGCGGGTACCCTGAAATAAAATTTTCCGGCGAATCATGTATTCTAGTTATTATGTTCTTTTTGAAAAAAAAAATTTTACGGGGATCAAGAATTTTGTTTAGCCCGTGCCTGTTCGGGCTTGACCCCGTTTGGCCCGTTCTCGTTCGAGCTCGACCCCGTTTGGCCCGTGCCGGTTCGAGCTCGACCCCGTTTGGACTGTACCCGTTCAGGATCGGGCCCATTTGGCCCATTGCCTATTCGTGCTTGAATATTTGTATAATATGCTTTATTATTTGTATTAGTGACATTTAATGCATGAATTGTGTTTAAGTTAGTTGTACAATAAGCTTGATAATTTGTATTTTTTCTGTAAGGGGTATTTTAATAACTGCATTAATTGTATTTATTTTCCAGTTAATTAATTGACTACATTAAATATCTTAACCACATTAATAGTGATTTGTATTTTGTACAATAGTGCATTGCGTATTGTACAATAGGCTTTGTATAGCTTTAAGACTTGTAAGTCTTAAAATTAAGATTGATGAGAAAGATCATTAATAGTGCATTGTGTATTGTACAATAGGCTTTGTATCTTGTAAGTCTTAATTTTAAGACCATGAGGAGAGAGATTCATTCCTCTATTATAAGTAGTATAGATTTTATACAGTAATTTACAATCACTTTGAAAATTTTGGCTATATTTTTATAGACGTAGACTTAAAAAGCAAAACTTATTGGTATAGTCTCAATTTTCTTCTTCATCGGTTTAATCGAATGTATGAATAAAAATTGATAAATTATTAAATCATGCAATACTAATTATTAAATAAAGGAAAAAGTATATATATGTATAGAACCGGTTCGACCCGACGGTTCAACCGGTTGAACTGGTGACCCAGTTAACCGGCGACTAAACCGGGTCGATAAAAAAACCGGTTTTTAAAACATTGGAAAAATGGGTATTAGTACTAGTATATTTTTTGAAAATATTAATATAAGTCAACTGATTAATTGTTGATGATAGGTTTCTCATTTATGTATTACTTTGTCGCACTGAAAATAAGAATATCTATGATACGATTCGTACAGAGCTCAAAAGTCTAGTTTATTCGAGCAAATGTTTTTTGTTTTTCTTAGTTGTGTTTATTAAATTTTATTTTAATATATGAGGTTTTAGTAATTTAAGGTTTTAGTCATCATGCATGCATGGTATCCCATTTCGGACTCCATTTCATTAAAACATACAAGATATTTTAATCATCACACACATAAGGTTAATCTTGTTCCCATTTTTGCACTATATTTACAAAAGATTATATAATTTTATATTTAATAATTACATATTTACATTAATGTTCTTTTAATAATTCAAATTTTAGCTTTAGAGTAATGCCAACGCAGCCTAAATTTTCCAATTTAAAGCAAGGAGAGCGACGGGTGAAGTTGCGTGAACGTAATTTTTGTTAGCTCAAATTTAGAACATCAGTTTTCCTGTCATTTTCATATTTAAATATGGTTGTTTGATTTAAGAAAAAGGTTTATTTTTAAGTAAACTATTATGAGCATGAGTGGGGCAAGGGTCCTCCTAACGAAAACATTGTAGTGTGAATTTTTTAAAATATATATATATATATATATATATATATATATATATATATATATATATATATATATTAATTTGCCTTCACTCTTCCCTTCCCTTCCAAAGAACCAATTTGAAATGTAGTTTTTCAAAATTTATCAAAATGTGACGCTCGAGCAAAATTTTCTAACTCCGCCCCTGATTACGGAAAAAATAAGTTATGAGCAAATAATGTGTAATACCTGAATTTCTAAAATTCACAAAAAGACCAAAATACCTTCATAATCAAAAAGTATGAATAATTAATTCAAAAGAATACAAATAAGCTATGTAAATTCAGAAAATTTTTAAGAAATACCACATATGATCCAAATAAATTTTAAAGACTTTGAAAAGCTAATTTTATAGTTTATAATTTTATAAAATCAGTTTTTGTATTTTACATATATGGCCGAATATATTTAATATGTTTTATAAAGAAATAAAACTAAATAAAAGCCCAATATAAATTTACAAAATTAAGAGTCCATTTATTTTAAGTCCAATACATTATAAAGCCCACAAGAAAAATTATAAATCCTATATAAACCCATTATACGGTTCATATTAATCCCTAATAACCGATTAACCCCAAACCGACCTAAAAACCCTCCATAATTCGACATCTGATTTCCAGGGCTTAAAGCCATTTTTCTTGGACGAGTTTGAAGGTAAAGAAGGTGTTAAAAATATGGTTCGAGGCTCTAAGGTGCTGTTTCGATCGTGGTTAGTTTTTGGGTCAATTAGGGTTTCGGCGAGTGGAACTTTTTGGTTTCTTTTGTTCTAACGACCAAGTATCATCAAGGGTATGTTCCTAATATTATTTTCAGTCCTATAAGTCATATAGAACACGTAAAAATTAGCCATGCATGTTAAATAAGTCGTATGGAATTATTTGGAATTAAAACCCTAAAAGCGTATAAAAATAGCGAATGAGTGTATAATAATTTTTGGGACCATGATATTAATTTTCTAAGGACTCTTATATGACATACGACCTGTATAAAATACATATCCATGGATTCGAAGCTTGTGTGAATTGTTTGGGGTTTTATTATTAGATCGCGTATGAAAAAGGAAAGGATTTAAAAAGGGACGATTAAGGTTTGTAAAAATTAGGGTTTGCTTGTTATGATTAAGGGTCATTAATACAGTAGTAATGATGAATTAATGATTGGTTTAACCTAGGTTTAGGGCTTGTACTTGAATTATGCCCTAATCGGTTCTACATAAAAGTCTTGGGTTGGTTTTGTAAATTATGAAACTTAAAGGTTATTTTTGTGAACAGTAAAATAAAGGTACAAAACGTATAAAAATAAGTATGGGGGTTAAACGTGTAATTTTGGATATTTAGAGGGCCATTCGAATTGTATTTAACTTAAAGGGTATGTTTTGTAAATTCTAAAACCTTTGGGCTAAAAGTGTAAAATCTGATACTATAAGGTTAGGTCGCATAATTAAAGATATTAAGGGTGTAATATGTAATTCTGAGTAATTATGGGTTAACATGTGTAAATAAATTACGTAAGGACATGCATGAGTTAAGTTAAATTCCGTTTGAGTTTTCATACGTTCTAGGTCAAAGTGGAAGTCATTAAAAGAAGTGATATGTAAATTAAATGCGTAATAAATGATATTAAAAGTATGGGAAACCCTAGAACATAAATAGGAAGTTGATTAGGGTTAAAAGCTACGTGTGTAATTTCGTTATTTCATGTAAGTTATAGAAGTTGTGTAAACTATTTCGAAAGAGAATCCTAAAATCCGTTTTGACATTTGTAAACCCTATATCTTGAAAGATGATCATATAAGTCCTCAAACAAGATAATTATCATATTAAACCCTTGAGGTTACCGCTTGTCATTTGCAACCCATAAGCTTGGCTAATTAATGATTAATACTCTAAAATGTTGGAATTCCGTCCGTCACTAAAAATAAGAATAATCTGACAACTCTAAAAGTATTAATGAGATTAATCCGTTATACTAATAAGTATTAAATAAATCATAATCCGTGTAGATTCGTTGGAGGAGACGTGGCGTTACATCTTCGTATTTCTACATTCGTTTGCTTTCCTTTCATTTGCTTTAAGGTACGGATATTCTGTATTACTTTAAGACACTTGTGTTATCGTACAGATATTCTGACCTTTTCAGTAAAGGTTCCTTACGATGTTCTTTCCGTTCGCTTTTCTATTTCACTTATTAGGATTCCCGATGCCATTGCTATGAACCCTTTCTTGAATGTTTGATCTGTTACTTATCTGAACTTATGTTCTAGTGAACTATGCAATATCTGATGTGAACTTATGTTAAGAAGATTTTGATATGCACATCTGTTGAACTTTGCTATGGTTGATTATGAACTCCTGATTATGAACTTCTGCTTATGAATGTAAGATATGCCACTGTGATATGACTTCTGACTTCTGAATATCTGAATATGAACCTTATGATATGATGTTATCTGATAAGTTATCTGTGACCTTTATGATGAATTATGATCTGTGTCATTTATGACAATCTGTTGACTTAAGTTAGTTTGACACCCGAGCCAAATATTTAACTAGTCATGGGGGTTCCATGTCCGTATCAGTGATGCACCTCTGATATGACTCTAGGGCAGTAGAGTGATGTTCTGCCACGTCTCTGGATGGTGTAAGGAAGGGGCGTATGGATGCATCCTAGATCTGATCTGTTATCTGATATGTTTTCTGGTGAATGATGTCGTGTGCAATACGCGTCTTCACAAATTCTGGGAGTTAGCTACTCCATTGGTTACCTGAGGTCTCCCCTCATATTATATAAGGTATTCTGAGGTCACCCCTCTGAATACAATGGTTACTTATGATATGTTATGATCTGATATGTTTCTAGGCTCGTGGTAGTTGACTAAATCTTTATCTGTTACTTCTGTGTTAAGTATTATGTATGATTCGGTATTTCGAGTGTTTATATTATGTATTCTGATATGATATGTTAGTGAATGTGCTTATGACGTGTTTGTTCAAGTGATCATTAGTTGCCATGCTAGGATAGGATTAATATGTTTGAAACATGATTCGTATATATGATATTATGATTTGTTATTGTTACGTGAATGCGTTGATCTGCGAGATGAATGTGCTAGTGTATAATTGAGTGTTTTGAAGGTTAATTATCTGTCTGCATATGTGACCTGCCATGTTAAAACTCTGCTAAGGTTAGGATTTGATCTGAGAACTGGTTTAGCTATTATGTCTGCCATGACCTGTCTGCTATTTCCGCTGCTACAATATTGCATTAAGTGTATTAAATGTTGATTAATTGATTTGTATGAATGCCATGTTTATTTACTAGAAACTGTTTCCGTTAGTTTTGAGACTTTCCGTTTGGCTTATACGTAATCTGTTATTTGATATGTTATGCGTTTGGTTGTTCTGATGTGTTTGTTTTTGTGTCTTTAATGTGCTATGTGATGTCTAAACTGTTATGTGGTTGTTTTGGATTTCTGTATATTTGTGCTTCCGCAGAATCTTAAAAGATCCCTCGTCATCATTTTATTTTGATTTCGTTAATTGTATATTTATTCTGTTTTAGCTTTTGTTTCGTTATATCTGTTCACTGGGCTTTGTAAGCTCAGCCGCACTTTTCTTTTCCTGCGGCAGGTATTTAGCATTCAAGATGAGCTAATGGGATAGCTGATCTGGGCTTGAGAGTAGAGCTGAGAGCAAGACTTGACCATAGAGATCTTAGATTTATTTTGAATATTAAGTTATTTATACTATCTTTTGTAAGTTTTTGTAAAGGCTTCCGCTTTCGTACATTAGTTAAAGTTCTGATATGAAACCGTATTGTGATATCTTTACCCTTGTCGGGTCGGGGTGTTACAATTTATGGTATCAGAGCCTAGGTTTTAGGACCCTTAGAGCTTAGGCTATGACCTGTGAGGATTGGGTAGACATTAGGTTTCCGTCTGTTCAGATACTTTTTCGATTCCTTTTGATGGTCGTTCAGATTTGACTTCGATATCCTTTTGCCTTCACTGAATTGGCCCTCCCCTGTTCGCATCGAATTTTGTTATTTTGTTTTCGCTTGTCCGTTTGTCGATCGTTAGATGGAGACTACCCGTGGAGCCGAAGAAGATGGTGCCGACCCTGCGTTGCTGCAACAGTCCCTGTGCTGGAGAGGTTCGTGAAGCAGAAGCCACACTCGACTGCCGTGCTGTTGGAGGAAGTTGGATGGACCAACCAAAGACGCAAGAGACGGAGACAAGATTCAACCGGTGGCTGAGAAGATTCATCTACTTCATATGATTTGGGCGCGACTTATGTCACTCTGATTCGTTTGTCATGCGTTTCAAGACGGTTTGATATTCTGATAAGTGATTCTGATCTGTATTGCTTTTCTCTGATTTGTTCGGAACTCGGTGTGAATCGTGAAGTTTTATCGTTTAGCATTCTGGTATATCTCAGCTTTTCTTCCTGGATCGTCAGTAATAAGTCATGAGGAAGAATACGAGGTGGACTCGGATTTAGAATCTACAGCTACTGATAGGTTTAATCCGACACAAGAATAGGAATTTCGCTTCTGATTAGTTGTCCTCCTTATGAGAAATTTCTGACGTTTGATTTTGAGCTAAGTCCTTTTGTTTTCATTTTGACGTTTGAATCTGGGATTATTAGGTTTTGTTTTGGAAGTTCATCTTAAGACGATTCTGCAAATTTTGTTTGGTTAATGGAAAATAAAACAAAATTTTGGAAGTATAGTTCCTGCCTGTTGTTGCTTTCTGCTAGATTCGTTAAGTTTCCGTTAGTCCTCATAAGTTTCGTCTGCTATGTTTCTTCTTAATGATGTTGTTTAATTACCGCTTGAATGAAGTATGGCCATCATGATGGTATACTCATGTGGATCTGGTTTGTTATTATATGTTACTTGCTATATGTATGTTATCTGTATGTAGTATGTTTTGTTATGATATTAGTTATGTGTTTTGTCATGACCCGAGACCGAATATAGTGACAATAAGAACTTGTTATGTGATGCAAGTATTATGACGCCTGATCAACGTAATAATACCGAGATCATATAATCTGAACTTATTGAAGGTATACGACGTCTGGGAAATGCCTGTGATTGATGTGTGTATGGAATTTGACTTGTATCTGTTATTTGGTGCTTCTCATGTTCGTTTGAAATTCCGTACATAATTGTGAGATTTTCGTCGATATCTGTTTCGTACAAGTTTTGTACGCCTGGAATCCGAAGTTGTTATGATCTGTACGAACCTATAGATTGCTATGACCGCCTTAAGCTCATATGTCTCCACATATTTCTGCGACTATTGAGGCTGATAGGATTTATTCTGTCTATACATATGATGTCCTCATCATTAGATATCAGAATAAGTCAGAATTTGTCGTTTGATTTTCTGTGTCTCATCTGTTCTCCGCCATTATTCTGATAAGTATATAATTATCTGTTGTAAGTATTTGACTATCGATTTGATTTCTGAATAAGTTTGAGTTTGAATATTCTGATAAGAAATTCATTTGTTCCGAGATAAGATTTACGTTTGTTATAATCCTAGAAGTTCTGAAATCCGATTCGTTTTCTGTTCTGTTCCGTCTTGTTCAATTTCGAGGACAAAATTTTCTTTTAGAGGGGAAGAATTGTAATACCTGAATTTCTAAAATTCACAAAAAGACCAAAATACCCTCATAATCAAAAAGTATGAATAATTAATTCAAAAGAATACAAATAAGCTATGTAAATTCATAAATTTTTAAGAAATACCACATATGATCCAAATAAATTTTAAAGACTTTGAAAAGCTAATTTTATAGTTTATAATTTTATAAAATCAGTTTTTGTATTTTACATATATGGCCGAATATATTTAATATGTTTTATAAAGAAATAAAACTAAATAAAAGCCCAATATAAATTTACAAAATTAAGAGTCCATTTATTTTAAGTCCAATACATTATAAAGCCCACAATAAAAATTATAAATCCTATATAAACCCATTATACGGTTCATATTAATCCCTAATAACCGATGAACCCCAAACCGACCTAAAAACCCTCCATAATTCGACATCTGATTTCCAGGGCTTAAAGCCATTTTTCTTGGACGAGTTTGAAGGTAAAGAAGGTGTTAAAAATATGGTTCGAGGCTCTAAGGTGCTGTTTCGATCGTGGTTAGTTTTTGGGTCAATTAGGGTTTCGGCGAGTGGAACTTTTTGGTTTCTTTTGTTCTAATGACCAAGTATCATCAAGGGTATGTTCCTAATATTATTTTCAGTCCTATAAGTCATATAGAACACGTAAAAATTAGCCATGCATGTTAAATAAGTCGTATGGAATTATTTGGAATTAAAACCCTAAAAGCGTATAAAAATAGCGAATGAGTGTATAATAATTTTTGGGACCATGATATTAATTTTCTAAGGACTCTTATATGACATACGACCTGTATAAAATACATATCCATTGATTCGAAGCTTGTGTGAATTGTTTGGGGTTTTATTATTAGATCGCGTATGAAAAAGGAAAGGATTTAAAAAGGGACGATTAAGGTTTGTAAAAATTAGGGTTTGCTTGTTATGATTAAGGGTCATTAATACAGTAGTAATGATGAATTAATGATTGGTTTAACCTAGGTTTAGGGCTTGTACTTGAATTATGCCCTAATCGGTTCTACATAAAAGTCTTGGGTTGGTTTTGTAAATTATGAAACTTAAAGGTTATTTTTGTGAATAGTAAAATAAAGGTACAAAACGTATAAAAATAAGTATGGGGGTTAAACGTGTAATTTTGGATATTTAGAGGGCCATTCGAATTGTATTTAACTTAAAGGGTATGTTTTGTAAATTCTAAAACCTTTGGGCTAAAAGTATAAAATCTGATAATATAAGGTTAGGTCGCATAATTAAAGATATTAAGGGTGTAATATGTAATTCTGAGTAATTATGGGTTAACATGTGTAAATAAATTACGTAAGGACATGCATGAGTTAAGTTAAATTCCGTTTGAGTTTTCATACGTTCTAGGTCAACGTGGAAGTCATTAAAAGAAGTGATATGTAAATTAAATGCGTAATAAATGATATTAAAAGTATGGGAAACCCTAGAACATAAATAGGAAGTTGATTAGGGTTAAAAGCTACGTGTGTAATTTCGTTATTTCATGTAAGTTACAGAAGTTGTGTAAACTATTTCGAAAGAGAATCCTAAAATCCGTTTTGACATTTGTAAACCCTATATCATGAAAGATGATCATATAAGTCCTCAAACAAGATAATTATCATATTAAACCCTTGAGGTTACCGCTTGTCATTTGCAACCCATAAGCTTGGCTAATTAATGATTAATACTCTAAAATGTTGGAATTCCGTCCGTCACTAAAAATAAGAATAATCTGACAACTCTAAAAGTATTAATGAGATTAATCCGTTATACTAATAAGTATTAAATAAATCATAATCCGTGTAGATTCGTTGGAGGAGACGCGGCGTTACATCTTCGTATTTCTACATTCGTTTGCTTTCCTTTCATTTGCTTTAAGGTACGGATATTCTGTCTTACTTTAAGACACTTGTGTTATCGTACAGATATTCTGACCTTTTCAGTAAAGGTTCCTTACGATGTTCTTTCCGTTCGCTTTTCTATTTCACTTATTAGGATTCCCGATGCCATTGCTATGAACCCTTTCTTGAATGTTTGATCTGTTACTTATCTGAACTTATGTTCTAGTGAACTATGCAATATCTGATGTGAACTTATGTTAGGAAGATTTTGATATGCACATCTGTTGAACTTTGCTATGGTTGATTATGAACTCCTGATTATGAACTTCTGCTTATGAATGTAAGATATGCCACTGTGATATGACTTCTGACTTCTGAATATCTGAATATGAACCTTATGATATGATGTTATCTGATAAGTTATCTGTGACCTTTATGATGAATTATGATCTGTGTCATTTATGACAATCTGTTGACTTAAGTTAGTTTGACACCCGAGCCAAATATTTAACTAGTCATGGGGGTTCCATGTCCGTATCAGTGATGCACCTCTGATATGACTCTAGGGCAGTAGAGTGATGTTCTGCCACGTCTCTGGATGGTGTAAGGAAGGGGCGTATGGATGCATCCTAGATCTGATCTGTTATCTGATATGTTTTCTGGTGAATGATGTCGTGTGCAATACGCGTCTTCACAAATTCTGGGAGTTAGCTACTCCATTGGTTACCTGAGGTCTCCCCTCATATTATATAAGGTATTCCGAGGTCACCCCTCCGAATACAATGGTTACTTATGATATGTTATGATCTGATATGTTTCTAGGCTCGTGGTAGTTGACTAAATCTTTATCTGTTACTTCTGTGTTAAGTATTATGTATGATTCGGTATTTCGAGTGTTTATATTATGTATTCTGATATGATATGTTAGTGAATGTGCTTATGACGTGTTTGTTCAAGTGATCATTAGTTGCCATGCTAGGATAGGATTAATATGTTTGAAACATGATTCGTATATATGATATTATGATTTGTTATTGTTACGTGAATGCGTTGATCTGCGAGATGAATGTGCTAGTGTATAATTGAGTGTTTTGAAGGTTAATTATCTGTCTGCATATGTGACCTGCCATGTTAAAACTCTGCTAAGGTTAGGATTTGATCTGAGAACTGGTTTAGCTATTATGTCTGCCATGACCTGTCTGCTATTTCCGCTGCTACAATATTGCATTAAGTGTATTAAATGTTGATTAATTGATTTGTATGAATGCCATGTTTATTTACTAGAAACTGTTTCCGTTAGTTTTGAGACTTTCCGTTTGGCTTGTACGTAATCTGTTATTTGATATGTTATGCGTTTGGTTGTTCTGATGTGTTTGTTTTTGTGTCTTTAATGTGCTATGTGATGTCTAAACTGTTATGTGGTTGTTTTGGATTTCTGTATATTTGTGCTTCCGCAGAATCTTAAAAGATCCCTCGTCATCATTTTATTTTGATTTCGTTAATTGTATATTTATTCTGTTTTAGCTTTTGTTTCGTTATATCTGTTCACTGGGCTTTGTAAGCTCAGCCGCACTTTTCTTTTCCCGCGGCAGGTATTTAGCATTCAAGATGAGCTTATGGGATAGCTGATCTGGGCTTGAGAGTAGAGCTGAGAGCAAGACTTGACCATAGAGATCTTAGATTTATTTTGAATATTAAGTTATTTATACTATCTTTTGTAAGTTTTTGTAAAGGCTTCCGCTTTCGTACATTAATTAAAGTTCTGATATGAAACCGTATTGTGATATCTTTACCCTTGTCGGGTCGGGGTGTTACATAATGTATGTCGGTGGTGTGGTGACCCTTCTGTTATTAGTCCCCTTCATAGCATATTAGCATGAGATTCATGAGCCCCCTACTTCCACCTCTCTCTCAAGTTTTATACAAATAGGGCAACTTTAAAGTTACGTGTTTTACTATATATATTTTGTTAGCGGGATTATTATGTTTAGGCTCTTCAGTTATACTTATGTTGTGCTTAGCTCATAAGCGTTGCATGGTTATGTATTCGAATACATGTACACGTACCATTCATTATTGGGTTATGCAAACTGCAAAGATGCCAAAGTTCACAAATTTTGCATAACAGTGGGCGCAAATATGTCGTGTTTGTAGTCACGAAATAAAGTATTTTATTTTTTAAAACCGTAAATGATTAGATACGTACATATGATAATTTTTTTACGATAATGATATGGATGTAGTAAATAAAAGGTGTACTAAAGTTAATAGTAGTAATAATAATATGAATAAAAGGTGTTAAGATTAATAAAGCAAGTAATGTAGATATAAGTTAGTATAAAGAGTTTAATAAGTTTTTAAATTAGAAGTTAATATGTTATTCTACTAAAATTAAACGGTAGTTTTAAAACTAAGAGAGTTAAAACAAGTATGACTAAAGGGACGTTTGGTTCAAATCAAGGAATGACAATGGCAAAGATAATAGGAATATTAAGGAATGCAATGGCATAAACCTTATTTTGTTGAGTAATGGTTGATTACTCTATTTTGGGTAATGCTTCATTTCATTATATTGAATCAATCATAGTTAATGATTATGTTCCTATTCCGCACCCTTTAATACCACCAACCAAGCATGCCCAAAATAAAACCTACATAGTACTAAAGTTATATTATGACGCCAATTAATGTCATCATCTCAGGGCATGCTTGGTAGAGGGTTATAGAGGGTAAGGAATAGAAAAGATAATGAATAATGGTGTTTGGTAGAGTATAATGCAATGACCCATTACCCAATAGTGGGTAATGGGTCATTACCCAATAAATTAAAAGAAATGTTCTTTTTACCTCTGAAGAGTACCGAGTGACTAAAACATACGTGAATGATTAAGATGGCTCCGGTATCTAAAGGCAGATTACATATTAAAAGGTTTTATGTGTCTCAATTGGACTGGTTCATGAAGGCACACCTTAACTCGCCAATAGGAAGACTACGTTATCATGCTGCATTTGCACGATCAACTGCTCCAATAGATTATGTAATGGTGTTGTTGTCCTCTGGAAAATAATATTAAGGCGCAAATTGTGAATCGGGCTCACACAATATTATCTTTGTCTTGTAGTGAATCGGAGGCTAGGCTTCGTAAAAATTTACCGGTGTCTTGACGGCTTCCTTTAATTGGTAAATCCTTTTGATTAAATGAATGTTTTATAAAAAACAACTTTAAAGGCATTTTTTTACAAAATATATCTCACATATGACTTCAGTTAAGTTTGAATTTACAAGCTTTTGATGAATACGTCACTTAAATACCGCAAGATTAAAGGTTTAGAGTAAAATGATCTTCATAATACATTCCTATAAACTTCAGTTTCACTAGCTCATATAGCCATATTCTTCTTGATAGCTTCATAGCAACTCTTTAATCACAAAAATATATTTTTAGTTTTTTACGTATCTTTTTTAAAATTAAAATTCTAAATTTGTAAGAAAAGAATATTTTGAAAGGTAACAAATCTATAGAAAAGCTTTTGAAAGGATTCATGAGAAAGACAAAGGCTGAAAGGATAAATAGAAAAAATGCCTAATTTTGCTATTAAAAGTTCAAAACTAATGGGGAATTGCATATATATTCACTAAAACTTGTATATTTGCATATTTTCTCAAAATACAAGTTTTTAATACATAATGTACAATGATGTTTATGCATGTTTTGAAAAAATATACAAATATGCAAGTTTTAGTAGATATATATGTAATTGCCCCTGAAACTAAAATGACACTCACATAAAAATCTAAACAATTAAAATAAAACAAAAATTTTACTTACTTACAAGGTAAAAATAATTAACTAAAAAGAAGAAACAACTTGAAACTAATAAAAAAAATAATAAATAAATAAATAAAACTATTTTAAAACAGTTTTTTTTTTTAAATTATATATATATATATATATATATATATATATACTATTAGGAGTTGGAGGGTGTATAAAAATACAATGTATAAATGAGGTGGTGTCAATATTTGATTGGTCCTATACAAGTTTTAATACACATAAAAACATTGTGGCATCACACCATTGGTTGGATTGTGTTTGCAAGTTTATTGTGCACCGTATATATACAACTTTACAGAAATGTACAAAAGTTGCATTGTACTAAACCATTCTCCAAACCACACGTATGTACTTGCTTCTTTGCCAGATTACATCTATTCCTCCTCCATTATCTCTCCCACCTTCCCCTTCTTCTTGAAGCTTCTTCCATATCAAAGATAAGAAATCATCTCTCTCTCTCTCTCTCTCTCTCTCTCTCTCTCTTACTCATTCAAATCAGCGCTGACTTGAAAAACACACACAGACACTAACCTCAATTAAATCGGAATCTTAAGGCTTGCCGGAAAATCAAAGGGCTTCCGTTATCGTCTCTTAAATGATCAAAGATCTCTATGAGGGTAAGTAACTTTAATGATTCACTTTTTTTTAGAAGATTTATTTCCACTGCATATCATCAAAGGCACAAACTAATTTCGTCACAAAAAAACACACACTACTTTTATCATCAAATGAAGATTATGATTTGATTGTGTTTGTGTTTTCATGGATTTGTGCTTATGTTCAATTTTTCATGGACTGGGTATTTCAGAATTTGTGCTTATGTTCATTTTGGTATGGTTTAATTGGTATTGCTTAAATTTGATTTACCGTATCTGGAAAATTTTCAGATTTTTAGATTTTACGGACAACCCATAGCCTTACTTTGCCATATTAGCATTTTAATTATTTGTTCATATATGTGACATACAATTGTTTTAATTTGTATTTGTGATTTAGGGGGAAAAGTAGTGAGACGGAAATGCAAAGACATAAAAAGTAAGATTATGAGTTGTTTATAAAGCAACCATTGCTTTCTTAGATGAGAATAATGATGGCGTTGTTTGTAAGGGGTTGTTGTCATGTGTCTTGGCCGGTTCGATTGAGACTGAGATTGTCTCCGTCTTGGCGGGGGCAACTTATTATGGTTGGAGCCAGTTGTCGTTTTTGTTGGTCCCTATTCACTATCGTTTAAAAACAATTAAGTACTTAAAACCATTTAACAGTGAACAATGACTGAAATTAAAGCAAGTAAAACACACAAAGTAATTTTCAACATCATATTTTTTATTAGAAATTAATCAAAAAGAATACGTTACCTAATTACTTGCGGAATAGTACTTGGGATTGAAATGACAAAGTTTGGTGACCCCTCTCTAAGCTCAGGCTAAGTCTGAGCACAACTCTTAGAGCCCACTGAGCTATCTCAGGAACTAAGTTGTATTTGGAGGAGTGAAAAGATTGCTTGCGTGTATGTGTGTTTTTACAATTCACAAGCTTAATCTTTTCACTCCATCTCTTATGCTATTTATACATGTATGATATTTGACTCTTTCCTAAGTGACAAACTGACATCATACAGAAGACAAAATACTGATGTATATTGTCTTTGTTTACAAAGACTATTCTAGGTAAGAGACAAGACTACTTTCCTAAGTTCAGTGATGACACTATGCCTGATCTTTTGCTATTCAGGGAAAGTTGTTAGGAACATGTTTCATTATGAAGTGTAGGTCATTTAATTTGTAATAGGTTGTTAATAAATATGGTTTATAAATGTTTGTAATTAGATTCACAGCTCATGTAGTAAGCCCATGAGCTGTGATAGAAGGTTCTTCTAGAACTAAGGAAACACCTCTACTTATGTAAACACTATAAATACCCCCTCCCTTGAAGGGAGAGGGTGTTGGTTCTAATTGCAATTATCATTTTCATAATACATCATTAGTTCTTTCCACTTTGTCTCTCTAAAACTTTCTCTCTCTAGAAATACATATTGATGTGATAGAATGGTGACCTAACAAGTGGTATCAGAGCTCACCATTCTATCACATCAATATGTATTTCTAGAGAGAGAAAGTTTTAGAGAGAGAAAGTGGAAGGAACTAATGATGTATTATGAAAATGATAATTGCAATTAGAACCAACACCCTCTCCCTTCAAGGGAGGGGGTATTTATAGTGTTTACATAAGTAGGGGTGTTTCCCCTTAGTTCTAGAAGAACCTTCTATCACAGCTCATGGGCTTACTACATGAGCTGTGAATCTAATTACAAACATTTATAAACCATATTTATTAACAACCTATTACAAATTAAATGACCTACACTTCATAATGAAACATGTTCCTAACAATCTCCCCCTAAGTGTTGGTCATCATTTGTTGTTTGCTTAGGTTGTTTGACGTCTTGAACTTCTTTGGCATTCATAGCTTGTGACGTCTTTGATTCTTTGCATCTTTGTTCTTTGTTCTTGTTGTTGTGATCAGTTGTGAAATCTGCCTTTTATCAACATCTTTGTTGTTAGTGTTGAAAGTCTTTTCCAGCATGCTCATACTTCTGGTGAAGTTTGGGATTCATACATTTGAAGCTCTCATTCTTTAACTTTGATCTTTGTCTCATAACTTTACAGATTCTTTGACTTTGGCGTAGAATCTTTCTGAACTTTACTTTGCTTAGATCTTAGATGAGAATGTCTTTATGATGTTGGTATGATCATGTGGAACAAATATGTTGATGATAATGATGGTGGTAATGGTCTTTATGGAACTCCTGGTCTTTATGAGTACCTACATGGAAACAATTAGCAATAATGTTCCCGGCACTTATAGGTTCGGATTTTGTGATTGTAAACAGCATAACGTGAGAACTTTCTCTAATCCTTGCCAAGGCCGTTCCTAAATTGTATATTCTCGAAAGAGATTAACAATCCAGGTGAGCCACTGAAGTATACCGAAATATCACTCCACGATTGTAGACCGTTTGAAACCACCAAGCGTAACCCGTAAAGGATTACCAAGGCGACCTGCTGTCAGGGCTGTTTGATGTTGACCCTGGCAGGAATTTCCATTCAATCACTGAGAATCACAATTGTGAATCCCCTCATAAATGTTCAGGCAGATTGCTAAGATCTGCGTAGGACTCTGGAAAATGTCACTTGTGTCCTCATTGTTTGAACAATCAAGTGATGAAATATTAGGTGTTCCTAAGAGATCTTTTGATGAATCTCTCATGGCTCTAGACTCGATTAGTGCGCTTTGATTTTCCTAAGCGGAGACTAGGGAGAGGGTCTCCTTCTTCAATACCAACAATCTCTAAGAGAGAGTCGATAGATTACGTAGGGTTCCCTGTGAGAATGAAACAAGCTCTTTTGAGAGAACTTGAGTGGCTTAGAAGGTTTAGTGCATTGCGTCACTGGGTCCATGATGACTTTGTCTTCAATACCGGTGTCATCTTGTGACAGCCAGTAGCATATGAATTGAACCCGGTGTCTGCCCTAAGTTGAAGAATTTGGAGGGCTATTTCTTTTCACCCTTTTCTTTAACTTTTCTTTTTAATTCTTCAACTCCTTCTTTCTCCGATTCTCATTTTCTCCTTTTTCAATCATACCTAAGGACTTCTAAATACTAACTATTTGTGATGTCCTTGGGTAGATCCCTCCGGCTCTGGCGGATCATAGGACGTTTATTCCTAAACTTAGTCACCTTATAACTCCATGACTATCCTATGTTGCCATAAAACCATTTACTTTGAAAATCTCTCAAGGTGTTTATGAATAAAAACATGTTTTGTAACGCCTTGAGAGTTTTGCATTTTTCAGAAATACTCCCCCTCCACATGTGCTTATGAGTTTTGACTGAAATCTGCACAGTGAGGGTAGAGCTCGCACTTTTGAATTGATCGACTCTTGATAGACAATTCCCCGCGAGACACGGTTACGTTGTATAGTTAAAGAGTTCCATTATCAGCTTTTAGGTGACAACTAGCTCTAATAACTACCTTGAAGATGTAAACTCTCCTTGAAAAGGAGGTTAGACCCGTCAAAGTTCATGTCAATCAAGAGTGTCTCGGATTGGTACATTCTACTAAGATAAGTCTTGGAAGACGAATCTTTTCGATTACTGACATTCAAAGATCGTCAATTCATTGGTGATATCTGAGTCGAGCACATGATGAGATTCCATAACTTCCTGATCAACAATTTTAATCACATTTCTCCCCCTCAAAAATAGCATATGTATGATGTTTTTGAAAATATGTTGATTAAAATATGCTTTTTGAGGTGTTTAAAATTCATTTGGGAAGAAATGGATTTCAAGAACATTTGATTTCGAACAAATTTTTTTTGTTACAAACAGTTAAGAAGCTTTCACTCCTTAAGTTTAGGAATATTGCACTGAGGCGTACAACAAGGTCCTTTCTTTTGAAAATCGAGATTTGTTGTTGAATCACAGTGCCTTTAGTGTCTATTTTGTTTTTCCAAATTCATTTCAGCTTGATAACATAGACCCAATTTGGTTTCTCAACTAATTCCCTGACATTAAGACTTTTAAACTGATTCATCCTGAGAAACTGTAAGTGAATAACTGCAATTCTCAACAATCTTCCCAATCAGCACTGCATGTCTTTAGCAGCTTCTTCGTACACTTCCTTTTGGTGAAGTTTCTGAATCAGCTTCCCCCCAAACTGACAACCGTCTTTAGCAGATTCGAAGCTTTGATGTAGTCGACATTTCTTCTAACTTTTGAAGTTTTCAGTACGCATCGGAATTTGTAGATGAGCAGTAAACCACACAAAGTAAATCTGACTTATTTTGGTAAATCCGTTCGGGGGTAACATGCAAGAAATTAACAGGATCTTCTCACATATGTAGATGCTTCACACCAAACAATCCGTGAAAGACGAGATGAAACAACTTCCCCCTGAATGTTGCGGTCTATCGGAATAATAGTTACTTGTGAATATGCAATTACTCGATAAAATGACCGTGTGCGAGGCATCATAATGCGGTTAAAACATCATATGTAGGTAACTTCACATAAAATAATCTCGAGAAACTTGAGACGATAACACCGAAATAAGACCTTTGAACCACTGATCGTCTCATTTCTCCCCCCTGATTGCAGAAACTCATGAAGGGAAAGAGTTTTTCCAAAGAAGGCAAAGAAAGCACATGACATATACTCTCTCTTCCCCCTGATGTTTTCGATGAATCGAAACATACACCACGTATGTTGATGATGAAATCGGAGACAACGTAACCGATGTATGTCCAATTAATAGAACATATGTGAAGAACCATAAATATCATGTGAGAATCATTTGCTGATTAAAACTGCTCTGTTCATTATGATGATCATCAGTTTTGCCATTGTTGTTGGAAGCAGTTTGATCTTCTGTTATCAAAGATTCGATTGGAGGTGCAATTACATCAACGGTAGTTGTTGTAGTTTCAGGGTGTATCCAAAATTTGAATATGACCAGGTTGTGTTGCGAAAGCATTTGATACATCTGGAGCACGGATTACAAAAGAATCTTCAAACAGTGAAGCAAACAAAGTTTCCATTTCTTGAAGATTAATTACAATGGTGTTGCAGCTGAATGATCATTAAATTTTAAACGGTGAGAAACGGGTCCGAAACTGAATTATTCCGAAGCCATAGTTGTTGTACCTGTATAAAAAGTAAGACGGGAGAGATAGAGACAGACATGGATCCCCAAGTGTAACTGGGTTCCAGATGTTAGAAGCATAAAGTTGCAGTGTCAATTATATTATTGACACCTGAACACACTGTTTTGTTGCAAATGTTTAATATCTTGCCTGTAGGAATCCACCTAAGACCAACAGTTGTCACAATTCTCAATTTCTGGTCATTTCTCCAACTCCATATTCATCATTTCATATCGGTTCGTGCATGGTTTTTCATTTTACATTAAACGTTCATTTTATATTAAATAAACGCTATCGCGTAATTAATTATTTTGAACAATTGATCCGTTACTTCCAAAAATTATCCCAATATATTTTTATACTCATATTAAGGTGATAAAAAAAGTTTACCCAGTGTTTTAAATTTATTTTTGTATATAAATTGTAATATTTATATAATTACGACGATTTTCTTAAATATTACACGATCATTATCGATTCACTCAAATTTTGCAAGGAATGTATTTTTATAACTTATATGACTTCAATGTAGTTTATTTTGATCCGTTAAAATTTATTTGTAGATAACGCTACCTTAAATACTCAAATGTGTATACAAGTTACTACTTATACTTAACAAAACTTACATTTATCTTACTTACTTACATTTATCCTACATCTTATTACTTGGTAAAAAAAAAAAAAAAAAACCATATAATCTTAAACAAATGCACCCCCTTGTCGACATACAAGGGGTAGTCATTCACCAAGTAGCTAAATATCTACTACATATACATTATAATACATTATACATCTTACTTAACACATACAACTTATATTTACAAAGTGAAAACCATTTTTGCTCTTCCTTCTCTCAAGTAAAACCGGCAACCACAAGGAGTCAAGAAGGAATCCTCTAAAAATTTTCAAGACAAGATTAATACAATCTAGTAACACTCTTTGTATAGGTTTTGAAATAAAAACCTTGAGTGTATAGGATTTAAGCCTTAGCTCTTATCACCTCATCAATTACTAGTAAGCATTTCATACATATCATTATCTTTCATATTCATTTCTATGTTCATTTTCATCATATTCAAGAAAAACATGCAATTTATATAGATGTTTATACCACTTTTTAAGGTTTTTGAAGTGTTATATATATAATCCATCCTATAATTACTCCTTGTTATATATTAGTTTTGGTGATGTCTAGGAACCCATGACATCCTAAGAAGGTGTATGGTAGGATTAGAATAACTTCGGAGTTGTTTTGAATGGGTTAGAATAGGTTTGGCGCGAGAAAAACTCATTTCGACAAGTTTGGAAAAGGGTCTGTCCTTATTTTTAAAATCTGGAAAATCCGACAGTAGATAAAATTTTTTGGCCTAGATATTTAGAAAATATACTTTAAAACGAAACCGTGGCCGCTTGAACGGGTTAAAACGGAGTTATAACGAAGAAGATATGAATTTTTCAAGTTAGACGTCGAAAACTAATAATTTCTGGAAATTCAGCATATAAATGTCACTTTTTACGAGTCAAAAATGAGGTTTAAGCGTTATGAAATGTGTCGACTTATCGAAAATATATTAGTATACTTTGACACGAAGCTAAGGTATAGAAAACGTAGAAAACGGACTTGTAACGAGTAAATTACACGCGATAAACAAAGTTGCCGTAACTTTATTCTATTAGCAACATTAATATATTTTCTATTAAACATATACTACGGCAACTAGGGGCCATGTTGAGGGTCGTTTTTAACATTGATAGGATACTCTTTATAAAAAGATGTCTTCTAGTAAAATCAAGTTCGCCAACCATATTTTCCAAAATATCCAACCGTTCGTCAAGCGGAGTTGTAATGAATAAAATATAGTCGCTCAAAGTTTACCGAAAACCACTCTTAAACACACAAGTACCATACTTAACCTATATTTTTCTCTAAGATCGAGACCTCTAGGATGAATAATTAAATGCTAAAACTTTGAGATAATGATACAAGCTTCCCAAAACCGTTGAGTTTGTTTCCTAACGCTCGACGTGCGCCAATTTACGACTAGCTTTTAGAGGCCGTTTTAGTCACTTTCATGGAAATTTCAATGACATTATTTTACGACGAAAAGTTATATTCTCTTAATAAAATCACTAAATGATTATCGTCGGATATCATTTCAATGTAAATACATGTGAAGTTATTTAAAAATGGTCAAGATGTTAAAAGATTATATTTTCGACGAGAAGTATTGTTTTCAAAAATACATAAGTGGTATAAGTATCATCCGAATTGCGTGCATAACATTACATCATGACTTATTGCATATCATATCATTCATAATAGGTCAGTTTCGAGATTCACACTACTTTTCGGTGTAACCACTTTTGTCATCGCATCAATTCTTCAAGTGAGTAATCACATCCCCTTTTTACCGTTTTACTATATTTTGGGGCGTAATGCATGAATCATTCTTGAGCTAAATTGGTTACTACTTTTATTAACTAGTTTGACTAGAACTTGTGAACTTGTATCAAATCCTTGAACTTAATTATGAAATTATGCCTTACTTGAACTTATTGAACCGTACATGTTATGACCTTGACCTAAAGTCTCCTAAGTTCGGAGCATCACTATAAAGTCTCCTATGTTCGGAGCATCACTATAAAGTCTCCTATGTTCGGAGCATCACTATAAAGTCTACTATGTTCGGAGTATATCTTTGGGAAGAGGCACCCAGTATATCTTTGGGAAGAGGCACCCAGTATATCTTTGGGAAGAGGCACCCAGTATAACTTTGGGTAGTGGCACCCAGCATAATTTGGTTTCATCAGAAGCATCAGTACAAAGTCTCCCTTGTTGGAGCAGTGCAAAGTCTCCCATGTTTGGAGCATCCCTGAATTATTATATACGTGGTACTATATTGTGAACTATTATGACCACTTATACTTGACTACTTGACGCGCTATATTTTGTGCAATGGGTTGTGTACACACAGGTTGCAAGTTTTGTATGGGCGGAACTTGGAACTGAGTGGATATACAATTCCTTTGCTTTGTGGACTATTTCCGATAACCGAAACCTTGGACTCTTTCATACGAGTTTTCTTATTTTACTAAACATGTTTACTCACCAACTATTTTCATAGTTGACCCGTTTTTCTCTCATGCATTTCAGGTGATCGTTAGTAAGCTTTTTCTACCAGGTCTTGCATAATGAAGTTTTCACTTGTCACTACAAATCGTTATGTAATAGAACGAAATATTTTGGAATCTAAACTTTGTAATATATTTGCCGATGACGGCTAAACTGGTATTGTAATGGTGTACTCTTTCTTTTAAATATTAACGTTGGTATGTTCTATTATCTTGTGCTTATGTTCCCTTCCGTTACACCTCGTGTTTCCGCCTCCGGCGAGGGTGTGACAGATTGGTATCAGAGCCAAAGGTTATAGAGAATGCCGATTTTTCAGAAATAAAAATCACAGCTATAACCGGAATAATTTTTTTTTATATATTATTTTATTAAACATTGAACACCATCCGAGTCAACTAGTCCTATCGTTGCATCGTTACTCATAAACTATACATAGCCTGATCAACTATGTCTAATTTATGAAGAACCATGCAATGATAAGAGTGGTAGTTTTAAATCATGTTTAGTCGAGTCTTTTGAGTCTGGTCACCTGAAGTTGCATTGGTCGGGTGGGTATGCATAGCATGTTTTTACGTTCACGTCTACATTACCGTACCTTGTTTATATCTTCTCTTTTCCATCTTTCGACTTGTTAGACATAGCATGTCTCTGTTCCTGTCATGTTTCGATCACTATAACACATTACCACCGTTCTAAACCTCATCTGCCTTCGTCCGAGTGTCATTTACTCAACCCGATATTTTGGTCCATTGCAGGATCATGGCTGCCAGAAACACACGCTCAGGAGTCAACAACAACGCCGATTCGAATAACAATGTCAACCTAAACAACAATGACAATCCAAACAACAACGCGACTGGAATAGCAGATCTACTCACCCAAATTATGACGCACCTTGATGCTAGACGAACCAACAACGGAGAAGGTACTTCAAACACTGGTCATGGATGCAGCTACAAGACTTTCATGACATGCAAGCCGATGGAATTTTATGGTACTGAGGGTGCCATTGGACTGTTAACCTGGTTCGAGAATGTTGAGTCGAAACTTAGTATCACGAAGTGTGCTGAAGGAAACAAAGTTGAGTTCTCTGCTGGTCTACTACAAGGTCGAGCATTGACCTGGTGGAACAACCAATTGCAGACTAGAGGAAGAGGGGCTGCAAATGCGTTATCTTGGGAAGCATTTAAGAAACTACTAACTGATGAGTACTGCAGAAAAGATGAAGTGCAGAAGTTGGAAGCGGAATTTTGGAATCACTTGATGGTTGGAGTAGAAGTCGACAAGTACACGATCCGTTTCCACGAGCTAACTAGGATGGTTCCTCACATGGTTTCCACTATGGAGAAGTTGATCGACCGATATATATAGGGATTGATACCGGAAATTAGGTGGGACGTCACCTTGTCGAACCCAACCACTCTGCAAGCCGCTGTGGGCATGGCATATCGCTTGACAAATGATGTGATCAGGTCTGGAGAACTAACAAAAGCAAACGACAATGGACGAAAGCGACAGGAGGATCACCAGGGAAGCCGAGACCAGGGTCAGCAAGACAAAAGGCAACGAATAACCAGGAACTATGGAGCGACTACTCAGGAGCGCAAAAGATACGCAGGTCCACATCCTTTGTGCACTCGATGTAACTATCACCACTCGGGAGACTGCCCAAGGTGCGACAAATGTGGACAGACGGGCCACTTCGCGCAAAATTGCTCGAACAGGACTGGGAATCAAGGACAGAGAAAAGCATGTTACGAGTGTGGAAGTCTAGATCACCTTCGCAATACCTGTCCAAAGCTGAAAAGAACTCCCAATCAAGGAGGTAATCGTCCAAACCTGGCATTGGCAATAGAAGGCCCACAAGATCAGAACAATGATGTTCCCCCCGCACGTGGTCGAGCATTTTATCTGGGTACCGAGGAAGCCCGCAACGCGTAACGGGTACATTCCTTTGAACAACTACCTTATTTCTGTACGACATGATTTTGAGTGCATACTTCCTTCCAAAAATTTTTTTACCACGTTCACGGCATTGATTAATTTGTGACCCATCGATATCGACTTTAGTTGTATTATACTTTGTTGATTTGATTTGATTTGTGTAAGCAAATCCAATATCGAGCGAATCTTTCAAAAAACTTCATTCAAAAGACTTGTTTCCTAGCTTGATCTAGTGACAGTTCTTGTTTGATGAGTTGCGAAAGTCAAGCTAAGAAACAAGTTTACTCAAGTCACTATCTAAAGGTCTTTTGAGGGCTACGTTCGATATTGGGTAAGTTTACCCTATCAAATCTAATCACGGGCACGTACTTAGTTGAATGGGGAACCTGTATGCATGAGCATTGACATGATCATTTAGACTGTTCGTACGAGCACGAACTTTTAAAACCTTTGTCGCGGTTCGGACTATAGTATCATTAATTGAATCACGAGGACGTGATTCCTCTGACATGGGAAGAATGTCACAATTCTCAATTTCTGGTCATTTCTCCAACTCCATATTCATCATTTCATATCGGTTCGTGCATGGTTTTTCATTTTACATTAAACGTTTATTTTATATTAAATAAACGCTATCGCGTAATTAATTATTTTGAACAATTGATCCGTTACTTCCAAAAATTATCCCAATATATTTTTATACTCATATTAAGGTGATAAAAAAAGTTTACCCAGTGTTGTAAATTTATTTTTGTATATAAATTGTAATATTTATATAATTACGACGATTTTCTTAAATATTACACGATCATTATCGATTCACTCAAATTTTGCAAGAAATGTATTTTTATAACTTATATGACTTCAATGTAGTTTATTTTGATCCGTTAAAATTTATTTGTAGATAACGCTACCTTAAATACTCAAATGTGTATACAAGTTACTACTTATACTTAACAAAACTTACATTTATCTTACTTACTTACATTTATCCTACATCATATTACTTGATAAAAAAAAAAAAAAAAAAAAAAAAAAAAAAAAAAAAAAAACATATAATCTTAAACAAATGCACCCCCTTGTCGACATACAAGGGGTAGTCATTCACCAAGTAGCTAAATATCTACTACATATACATTATAATACATTATACATCTTACTTAACACATACAACTTATATTTACAAAGTGAAAACCATTTTTGCTCTTCATTCTCTCAAGTAAAACCGGCAACCACAAGGAGTCAAGAAGGAATCCTCTAAAAATTTTCAAGACAAGATTAATACAATCTAGTAACACTCTTTGTATAGGTTTTGAAATAAAAACCTTGAGTGTATAGGATTTAAGCCTTAGCTCTTATCACCTCATCAATTACTAGTAAGCATTTCATACATATCATTATCTTTCATATTCATTTCTATGTTCATTTTCATCATATTCAAGAAAAACATGCAATTTATATAGATGTTTATACCACTTTTTAAGGTTTTTGAAGTGTTATATATATAATCCATCCTATAATTACTCCTTGTTATATATTAGTTTTGGTGATGTCTAGGAACCCATGACATCCTAAGAAGGTGTATGGTAGGATTAGAATAACTTCGGAGTTGTTTTGAATGGGTTAGAATAGGTTTGGCGCGAGAAAAACTCATTTCGACAAGTTTGGAAAAGGGTCTGTCCTTATTTTTAAAATCTGGAAAATCCGACAGTAGATAAAAATTTTTGGCCTAGATATTTAGAAAATATACTTTAAAACGAAACCGTGGCCGCTTGAACGGGTTAAAACGGAGTTATAACGAAGAAGATATGAATTTTTCAAGTTAGACGTCGAAAACTAATAATTTCTGGAAATTCAGCATATAAATGTCACTTTTTACGAGTCAAAAATGAGGTTTAAGCGTTATGAAATGTGTCGACTTATCGAAAATATATTAGTATACTTTGACACGAAGCTAAGGTATAGAAAACGTAGAAAACGGACTTGTAACGAGTAAATTACACGCGATAAACAAAGTTGCCGTAACTTTATTCTATTAGCAACATTAATATATTTTCTATTAAACATATACTACGGCAACTAGGGGCCATGTTGAGGGTCGTTTTTAACATTGATAGGATACTCTTTATAAAAAGATGTCTTCTAGTAAAATCAAGTTCGCCAACCATATTTTCCAAAATATCCAACCGTTCGTCAAGCGGAGTTGTAATGAATAAAATATAGTCGCTCAAAGTTTACCGAAAACCACTCTTAAACACACAAGTACCATACTTAACCTATATTTTTCTCTAAGATCGAGACCTCTAGGATGAATAATTAAATGCTAAAACTTTGAGATAATGATACAAGCTTCCCAAAACCGTTGAGTTTGTTTCCTAACGCTCGACGTGCGCCAATTTACGACTAGCTTTTAGAGGCCGTTTTAGTCACTTTCATGGAAATTTCAATGACATTATTTTACGACGAAAAGTTATATTCTCTTAATAAAATCACTAAATGATTATCGTCGGATATCATTTCAATGTAAATACATGTGAAGTAATTTAAAAATGGTCAAGACGTTAAAAGATTATATTTTCGACGAGAAGTATTGTTTTCAAAAATACATAAGTGGTATAAGTATCATCCGAATTGCGTGCATAACATTACATCATGACTTATTGCATATCATATCATTCATAATAGGTCAGTTTCGAGATTCACACTACTTTTCGGTGTAACCACTTTTGTCATCGCATCAATTCTTCAAGTGAGTAATCACATCCCCTTTTTACCGTTTTACTATATTTTGGGGCGTAATGCATGAATCATTCTTGAGCTAAATTGGTTACTACTTTTATTAACTAGTTTGACTAGAACTTGTGAACTTGTATCAAATCCTTGAACTTAATTATGAAATTATGCCTTACTTGAACTTATTGAACCGTACATGTTATGACCTTGACCTAAAGTCTCCTAAGTTCGGAGCATCACTATAAAGTCTCCTATGTTCGGAGCATCACTATAAAGTCTCCTATGTTCGGAGCATCACTATAAAGTCTACTATGTTCGGAGTATATCTTTGGGAAGAGGCACCCAGTATATCTTTGGGAAGAGGCACCCAGTATAACTTTGGGTAGTGGCACCCAGCATAATTTGGTTTCATCAGAAGCATCAGTACAAAGTCTCCCTTGTTGGAGCAGTGCAAAGTCTCCCATGTTTGGAGCATCCCTGAATTATTATATACGTGGTACTATATTGTGAACTATTATGACCACTTATACTTGACTACTTGACGCGCTATATTTTGTGCAATGGGTTGTGTACACACAGGTTGCAAGTTTTGTATGGGCGGAACTTGGAACTGAGTGGATATACAATTCCTTTGCTTTGTGGACTATTTCCGATAACCGAAACCTTGGACTCTTTCATACGAGTTTTCTTATTTTACTAAACATGTTTACTCACCAACTATTTTCATAGTTGACCCGTTTTTCTCTCATGCATTTCAGGTGATCGTTAGTAAGCTTTTTCTACCAGGTCTTGCATAATGAAGTTTTCACTTGTCACTACAAATCGTTATGTAATAGAACGAAATATTTTGGAATCTAAACTTTGTAATATATTTGCCGATGACGGCTAAACTGGTATTGTAATGGTGTACTCTTTCTTTTAAATATTAACGTTGGTATGTTCTATTATCTTGTGCTTATGTTCCCTTCCGTTACACCTCGTGTTTCCGCCTCCGGCGAGGGTGTGACAGATTGGTATCAGAGCCAAAGGTTATAGAGAATGCCAATTTTTCAGAAATAAAAATCACAGCTATAACCGGAATAATTTTTTTTATATATTATTTTATTAAACATTGAACACCATCCGAGTCAACTAGTCCTATCGTTGCATCGTTACTCATAAATTATACATAGCCTGATCAACTATGTCTAATTTATGAAGAACCATGCAATGATAAGAGTGGTAGTTTTAAATCATGTTTAGTCGAGTCTTTTGATTCTGGTCACCTGAAGTTGCATTGGTCGGGTGGGTATGCATAGCATGTTTTAAGGGACGGTTATGTGTAGATGTGAGTGAAAGAGAATAACTTGAACAACCAACCTTCAAATGAAGGTTTACAAGAGTATTTATAGGAGGAAAGCTAGGGCAACACTCCTAGTTTCCATCCTTTCTTTAATGGGCTTGGGCCTAAGCTCATGGGCCTTATACATAAGCTTAAGGCTAATAACAAACATAAAGGCCATAATAAAGCTAACTATTACATATTAATTACAAACACTTGATTATGGTTTAGGAGTGATTCCAACAATCTCCCCCTCAAGTGTTGGTGATGAACGGTGAAGGCGTTGAGGTAATAGTAGCTCTTACGTCTTTTGACATTCTTCTTTCTTGTGAGAAGAATTGCCTTGATTCGAACAATCTCCCCAGTGTAAAGAGATAGTTGTCTTTGAACAGTTACGCTTTGACGTCATCTTTAACTTTGTTCGTTGATCATTGTTCTTTGTGGTGAAAGTGATAGTATGTTGTTGTCCGCATCAAGTCTGCCTCAGGTCTGCTTCGCAGCTCCAGTGTCTCCACGTCATTCTTCAACATGCTCACACGCTCTTTGACGTTGGAATTCAATACTGATGAAGTTCTTTAAGTCTTTAACTTTGTAGATTCTTTAGTTTGACGAAGAATCATTCTGACTATTGTGTTGCTTTTGAATAGAACTTCCATTAGTGATGATGTTGGCGTGAGCATGAGAAGAATCAGCACGATCATCCCGCTCCGGAGCTTCCATAAGAAGAAAACATTTCAAACGGTTAGTAATAAGCAGGTTCCGGCACTTACAAGTTTGAACTTCGAGAGTGTTAACAGCATAGTGTGAAAACACAACTCTAATTCTTACAAAGGCCGTTCCTGAACTGGAGTCCCACAAGTGAGATAACGCGATGTACCGAAGTACATCTACAGTTCAGATGAGTCGCTGAGGTACACCGAAGCATCACCTCACGACTGTAGACCGTTTGAGACACACTTCGCGTAATCCACGGGGAGTTACTGATGAGTGTGTAAATACTCATCATTTTTGTCTTATCTGAGCTGCTAAAACACTTAAAAACACTCAAATATGCAGCAAAATACAAAATATATCCAAGGATTGTATTTTATATGTTTCAGATGCAAAATGTTTAAAAACAGATGAAAAACAAGCTAAGTTTGCATAATTGACAGTTTCAGTCCCTCAACTTTCAAATCTTGACAAAATCAGTCCCTGAGTATTTGTTTTTGAATAAAAGTCAACCCAAGCCCTTTTAAAATCAAAATTTATCAAAAATGATCCTTGGGTAAAAAGTTTGGAGAATTTACAAGTTTGGTCCTTCAAGTTTCAAAATTGGCAAAAATAGTCCTTGGAAGTTTAAAAATGGAAAATTATCTTTTATAGTCCTTGTACTATTGAAGCTTGGCAAAATTCACCCTTGGAATAACATTGGAAGGTTTACACATCCAGCCCCTCATTTTCAGAAAATTACAAATATGGTCCTTGTGATTTATAAGCTACAAAACAAACGGACCCTTTGTATTATTTACCCAACCCAAACCCTTGGCCCATTTCTGCCTAAGCCCAAAACACACCCCTGGTATTTGTAATACCAGATCAAACCCGGTCAAACCCACTCCCTCCCAAACCACCTGCCCTGTTCCCCTCCTCACCCACACCTGCAAACCACAAACCACCATGGTTTCACCACCACCTGGCTACATCCCTTCCACCTCACCACCTACCCTTCACTCTCACCCCTTCCACCTCACAAACTAGCCCACAACCTCAATTAATGCTTCCCCACCACTTTATCCTCAATACCATACTTTCCCCTGTTTTTTCTTTCCAAATGTACCAACTTGGCTACTTACCCTTTCCTTTGTGTCTCCTCAACATGTACAAGCTTCCAAAGTGCATTAATTGTAAAATTTCGGCCACAAGCTACATAAACCACTTTTGGCGCCAAAAGTGAATTTGAAGGCTGAGATTGTTTTGACTCATCCAATGGTCAAGATTGTTGATGGGAAATGTTCAGAAGCATGTGGGGAGTCTCTAAAGTCTATAAAGAAAGAAGGAGAAGCAGAGAAAAAGATATCTAGTGTAATTTTATTTTGCTTAGCTCGTTTTAATTAATTTGTAATTTCCAGTGTATCTTAAAGCTTTTAAGTACTTTGTTAAGTTATTTTCAGTGTATTGTAAACCTTTTTAAGTAATCAATTTCAAGTTTTAAGTACGAATTCAGTTTATGCCATTTTCAAGGTCAAATTCTCAAATTTACTTGTATGTTGTTGTAGTTGATAATAAGGACTCAAATAGATCATATAAGCTCCTATAAAGCTTCTGAAAGCTTTTAGAAACCATAAAAATCAGTTTAAAGTTAAAAACCAAAAATACCAAAAAAATCACATAATTAGATAAAAATCAAGAAATTCAGCAATGATGCTCAAGAAAGCTGGAGCAGGGTAAATCTTGGATGGCCTTTGGGTTCAGAAGCTAGTGGAAGGGTATTGCAAGTGGTCCTTGGTCCTTGTTCTTGGTTTTCAGCTAAATTGCAGTTGTAAGCCCTTTTTAAGCATTTTTTGCATTTCACTATATAAGTAGCTTATAGCTTAAAGCTTTGTGTTCTTATGTTTCTGAGTTGTAGTTAAGTAGAATCACACATTAAAATAGTTTGCTTGTTCTCTAGAATTTGTAGTTGCTAAAAATCTTAGTTTGACAGTCATTATAGCATAATTGTCATTTCTGAGTTTTATGTTGTTATTGTTGTGGTTTAATGCTTCTTTAGTCTCATGATATGATAATATAAGGTCTTGAATCAGTTGCATGGTCTTAATTTGTGAAATCCTTTGGAAATCACAAGTTCAGAGCTTTTAAGGGTTGTTTGGATTTGCTGTGTTACCTGTGTTAAGGGTTGTTTGTGGTATTGTTCTTGTTTGATGTATGTCACAATAGGACCTATTAGCCAAGATAAACAATAAAATCCAGTGCTTATTAGTAAAAAGTCAATTTTAGCTTTAAAATCTCTTAATTTCATCACTGTTGAGAATTACAGTTGCATAATCATCATTTTAGCTTTAGAAGTTGTTAAAATTAGTTAAATTAGTCTTAAAATAGTTTAAAAACATCATAATCAGTCAATTAGAAGTGATCAAAGTTCATATAAGTCAACCTTTCAAGTTTTTCACAAAAGTCAAAAGTGGAAAAAGTAGTTTTTACAAAACTTTGTGGATTTTTCATTTGCTCATTTCTGCTCCAAAGCTGTTGAAATTTTGGGATAATTAAGTTCAGTTGGTGAAGTTTTCAAATATCATTTTTGTGGAATTTTAGGAAACTATTTTAAGCATTAAATAAGCTCTTCAACAGAGCTGAATTGCCCTGTGTCAAGCACTCAGCATTAGCTGAGTGCAAACTGTTTCTTTGCAAGCCTTGCATAAGCTTCAACTGAGCTTGCTTTTGTCTGAAAATTGGTACAAGTGATCTTTGGTAGGTTGGCTAAAATTCCTAATTTTTAGTTTTCCTTTTGGCTTATTGTATTAGCTGGTGCATTAGCTTAAAGTTAGTTGATTAGAGCTGTTTGGCTTTAGTTGTTAATTAGCATCAAGCCTTTGTAGATTGCTCAATAGAGGTTAAGAGTAGTTAGATTTAGCTGGTTTTGAGTTATTATAGCATAAGTAAGTTTTTGTGCTCATTTGGTACTTTCTAGTGCTTATTAGCTTATTCTTTATAGCTTATTTACAAAGTAGTTACACTACAGCTTAAATTTCTTACACACAAGCATAGTATTTTATATTTTTTATAAACTTAGAATATAATTTTAGACTTTTCCTGAAATTTTCATATTTTTCCAGCACTGTTTACTATTTTTTCTTTTTTTAAAATAGTTTTTAGGACTTTTTAAATAGCTTTTAATACAAATAAATCAGAAAAGCTTCAAAAAAATAATTTTTCATTTTTCCTAGATTAAGAAAAATATAAAAAGCAAAAAAATAATTTTTCCATATTTTTCCTAGTTAAATTTGTAATTTTTAGCATTTAAATTAGTTTTAATAGTTTTTAATTCATAGAAATTATAAAAATCATCAGAAAAATACAAAATCAATTTTCAAAAGTTTCTTTAGTTACTTTAGATTTTTAAAAATTATTTCCATAATTTTCACACTTAATTTCATCATTTTTAGTTAATTAGTTTTATTTAGAACTTATAAATTAGTTTTTAATTCAAATAAATAAAAGAAAAATTCTAAAAAAAAAGATTTTTAGAAAATAAATTTGTAATTTTCTTAGTTAGTTTTGTATTATAAATCGTTTTTAGATTAATTAAACTAGATTTTAAATAAGTTTAAAATAGTTTTGATTAATTAATTAATATTAAATTAATATAATATTAGTAAAATATTTTATTTTTAGATTTTAATTTTCTTTAAGTTTAAAAAAAGTTTTAAAATTTTCATTTTACACCCTTTAGTTTTAAACTTGTCATTTTAAGTCCCTGTAGTTTTTAAATTTACATTTTTATTTACTTGCAATACACGTTTGTTTAATCTGATTGTTGTGCTTTATAATTCTGTATCCAAATACAATTCCAAACAATCAGTAGTGTAATTATCAACCAAAATCCTTACAGATCATTGTCCTCAGTGATCATTCTACTTCTGAATGTTTTCACACACCATTCAACCTCCGTGGGATTTAACGACCCGGGAATCCACTAAATTCCAAGGGAAATTGTGTTGAGTCTATAATAATTGACTTTTGTTGACTAAAACCTTTGGTCAATATTTCTTGACTGTTTGGGCCCGATCAGTTACCGAAGTGACCTGCTGTCAGGGCTGTTAGATGTTGACCCTGACAGGAGTTTCCATTCAATCACTGAGGATCACAGATGTGAACCTCTCATAAATGTTCTCGACAGATTGCTAAGATCTGTGAAGGACTCGATAATGTATCACTGAAATTCTTATTGTTGAACGTCAAGTGATAAAATGTCAAGTGTTCCTAAGAGATCTTTTGATGAATCTCGTGGCTCTAGACTCAATAGTGCGTTTTGGTTTTCCTGAGCGGAGACTAGGGAGAGGGTCTCCTTCTTCAATACCAGCGATCTCTAAGAGAAAGCCAATAGTTTACGTAGGGTTCCCTGTGAGAATGAAACAAGCTTCTGTTGAGAGAAACTTGAGTGGCTAAGAAGGTTTAGTGCATGCGTCACTGGGTCCATGACGACTTTTAATCTTCAATACCGGTGTCACTAAGTGACAACCTGTAGCATATGAATTGAACCCGGTGTCTGCCCTAAGTTGAATAATTTTGAGGGCTATTTCTTTTCACCCTTTTCTTTGCATCTTTTTTTAATTCTTCAACTCCTTCTTACTCCGATTCTCATTTTCTCCTTTTTATAATCATACCTAAGGACTTCTAAGTACTAACTATTTGTGATGTCCTTGGGTAGATCCCTCCGGCTCTGGCAGATCATAGGACGGTTATTCCTAACCTTAGTCACCTTATAACTCCATGACTAACCTATGTTGCATTAAAACCACAGTTGTGAAGAATCTCTCAAAGGGTTTGTAAATGAAAATCATGTTTGAACCACTATGAGAGATAGGATTTTGCATAAATACTCCCCCTCCACATGTGCTTAAGAGTTTTAACGGTTTAAATGCACAGTGAGGAAAGAGCGCACACATTTTGAATTGATCCACTGGAGATAGACAATCCCCCGCGAGACACGGTTACGTTGCATAGTTAAAGAGTTACATTGTCAGCTTTTAGGTGACAACTAGCTCTAATAACTACCTTGAAGGTGTAGACAAACCTCGAAAGGTTTTCATACCCGTCAGAGTTCATGTCTACCAAGAGTATCTCGAATGGTACTTTCTACTTGGACAAGTACTTTGCGAGACACGTTTACATTACTAGCGAACTAGCTTGAAATTATTACCCGTCCAGGACAAGTCTTTTCGAGTTACTAACAGTTTAGTATCGTCAATTCATTGGTTAAGTCTGAAGTACACAGATTCATTTGCATTTTGCACAACATATTTCTTATCACACAATTTTCTCCCCCTCAAAAATGGCATATAAAATGTTATTTTTGAACGGTTGACAATAAATATGACCATTTCGAGTGTTGCGGGAAGATGACCACTATGAACAATTTGTGAACAAAGTTTTGATTCAAATACTCCCCCTCAACTAGTGATATAAACGGTTGAGGTTTTGAAAAACATACGGGGAAGTACTTGTCCTTTTGAGCAAAACCTTGAAAAATGAAAGGTTTGATAGGTTTTACTCAAAAATAAGAAGCTTTCGCTCCTTTTATAAGGATTGTGGCACTGAAGCATACTACAGGGTCCTTTCTTGACAATTACGGGTTGTACACTGTTATGTGTGCACAAGCCATCGACATATATAATCACATATCCAAATTTATAATGAAAGAAACAATTCAAGGGGTACCAGGAAGTCCAGTGATGTCGCCAGGAGTACGAACAGGGCGTTGATAGCCGGTGATGTTGATCCTGGGTCGACCACCAACAAAGCTTTCCAACGTTCTGAACTGATCCCTTCGAAACAACCTTTCATCAATCATTCTGATGATCCTCCTCACATCCTTGCGATCCTGAGAATTCCATCGCTTAGGAGACCCAATCTTTTGACGTATGTCCTTCAACCTATATGCCAATCCATCCCTAACCATCTTCAAAGTGTGATCCCCAAACTTGTGAAGTTCACTACACGCCATTAAGCAGTTTCTTTGTAGTTCACTACGGTAAACGACGCCGAAAGGTTTGCTGATGAGTGTATATTGTGAGAGCTGGTTGAGGTCGGGAAGATCTAGCTGAGGTGGAGTGAAGTTAACACGGGTCTGATAAGATTCAACTGCCAGCTGAAGATCTTCTACACGTTCCTTGATGACTATGCGTCTGATGAAGATGAGCAGTGACTTGATGAATTCACGTTGTACTTCAGTTGAAAACTGCCTCATGCGACCTTGTACTTTAGCAAGGTACATGTCTTCAAGGTCGTTGATAGACAAATTCTCAAAGTCAGCTTCAGAGAAAGCATAGTCCCTTTCATCTTGTTGTTTGACCACAATATTCTTAAGGAAGGTGTAGTCCCACTTAGATGACAGAACAACATGTTTGATGGCCACGATATCCTTAGTACTGAACACCGCATGTTGAGACTTCTGAACCTGACATATTCTGTAGTAGATTCGTCGGCGTTCCGGCCAATGATGAATCCCGTACATTGCATCTCGGTCGTATGCTTCCACTTTGTCAGAGAACAAGTGATTGGCACGTTCCTCGATGGCTATGCAGTTCGAGTATATAGCTGCTGGAAATGGAAGTGTCAACGATGTAGCATATTTCCTTGATCCATCGCCACCATGTAGAAGAAATTCCAGGTCTTTGTTGAAGAAATATCTGAATGAAATCCTAGGTTCATTTGGTTGGCCAATTGTTGGTAGAGGTCTTGACCAGTCGATGTAGTATGGAGGGTTGTCCCGTTTAGTGAAGTCAATGTTTGCTTCTGGGTTGAGCCAATCCATGTTGTTAGACATGGCTCGAGCAATGTTTTCAAGGTGATATTCAACCTCGATGGCACTTTCGGAGCTGTCTTTTAACAGTTGGAATGCTTCATTCTTGATGCGCTTCAACTCGGATTTCGTCATCTTCTTCACATGGAACTTTTCTTGCAAAAGTTTTGCATGCTCCAATGTATTACCGTCTACCAAATTCTGACCTTCTTCAGGGTAGGGAGTGTTGTTAACAAGAGTAGAGAACCATTCAAATCCTTCAGTTTTATCGTCATCTAGCCATGATACGACGTCAACCATGGGTGCCTTCTTCTTCTTCTTTTTCGAAGGCCTAGATGATGATTCTGGTTTCTGAACTTGTTTGGGAGAGGTGGGTTGTTGTAGGGGCTCAAGGACCTCTTCATCGTCACCACCCGTATACTCAAAGTGATCACCGGTTTTCTGAGTCAGGGGTGGTAACTCGGAATCGTCCTGAGGTTTACCTGTAGAAGAACGAGGAGGGGACCTTTGTTGAGTAGGAGTCCGTTGGAGAGGAGGTAACATAGAAGATGATTCACCAGACTTCTTCTGACGTTTAGCTTTATCATGCTTATCCTGATCCTTGTCTTCATCGTCTCTAGGACGTTTAGACTTTTCTGCTTCGAATCTACATGCTTCTTTGAGTTGGTAGTCCAGCAATGCTTGAAACAGCTTTCCTTCCTCAGAAGTAAATGTCCCAGATCGTTTAGACATTTGTGTGACAAGCTTGGCCACCAATTCATTATCCGAGAAAACTATAGGATCAGATGGATTGATTGTGACGGTTAAAGGTGTTGATCTTATAGTTTGCTTGGCTATCTGTATAAGATTCGGATATAGTTGTCTGGTAAACATCTCCTTTGTGACTTTAGGAACGAAATCCTGAAGGTACTTGTTAGTGTAACCTTCGATCATTTCGTTCAGTTTCTCTTGATGATGACTTTTCATGAACTCCTGAACGAATTCCCTTTCTTTCTGCATCTTGTCATTCTCATCATTTAAGTACTGTATTTGGTCAGCAAACCAATTCAGTTTTCTGTAGAGCATGTCCTTCTTTCTTACTTGTTGGACAGCTTTCACAATTCTTTCATGAGTCTGAGAAATCCAAGATCGAGGTGGTTTCTTCACAGATTTGGATGTTGATTTGGTTGACTTCTTTTATGGTGGTGGTGAGGAGTGAGATGAAGAATCTGATGAGGAGGAGACATGAGGAGACTCGGGGTCCTTAGGCGGTTCAGAAGTTTCCTTCTGAGAACGTGTAGGACTTTCCAGAAGCAGCTTGTCATAATCAGCATCTTTATCTTTCTCAGACTTCTCAGTTTCAGATTTCTCAAAGTCATATTCGATAGTATCCTCCACAAGCTTTTGTTGTTGCACAAGAGTGGTGGCACCAGATCCCTTATCGGGTCGATTAACTGCATCAGGACCTGGTGAAGAGTGGGCAGCACCACTTGATCCTCCGGGTCCACCCATTTGGTCTTTTGCAAATTCTTCAGCTTTTTTATGGTGACTAACGAATTTAACCGTCTTCCTGTAGGATTGATCCAGTAGCTCTTCTTCTTCTTCAGAGCTCTCATCATAGGGCACAAGTGCGGGAGTCTTCCCTTTTCCTTTATCAGCTTGAGGACTTGGAGGTTTTGGTACGGAAGGATTGTCATCCTTTGCAGTTTCAGAGTAGGTAATCTCTTCATCTGTGTCAGTACCTTCAGAGCTTTCGTCCAAAAGCTTTCTTTGCGGTTCAGGTGTGGGAATAGGTTCAGCTTCCTTTACAGGAACAATCCTTTTACGAGGAGGATTCCTTTTGGGAAACTTCCTTTGACTTTCAGAACTTACTGCACTTCCAGCACTTCCTCTTCTGGTTCTCCGAGTAGGAGTTCCTGAAGGTTTTTCATCAAGATGACCAACTTTGCCTTCTTTTACTGCTACTAGATACCTTTTGTACGTTTCAATCTTCTTGATTTCTTTAGATAGAAGGTGATCAGGCAGCACGGCACCCTGTTTCTTTGTTGACGATTCCTTGATTCTGACAGATAGGGTAGGTTCAGTCAACATATCGTGATTATCTGGGTCATTGAGCCTCTGTGGAATATCAGGATTGAGTCCAAGTGCTCTTTGGATCAAAAGCTTTGTGTATCTGACATAGGGAATCTTTGAGCCGAGCTTCTTGTGAAATAGCATCATGTCCTCCCATATCAGTGCTTCGATTTCGATGTCCTTCTTATTGATCAGAGACCAGAAGATTTGCAGTTCCATGAGCTTTGGATGCTCATAACCACTATCACGACCAGAGACCGATTTGGTGATGATGAGGTAGAGGGTTCTCCACGGTTGAGGAATGTTCTTAAGCTCCACATGAGAGTGCTTAGTAGCAATTCCTGAAGCTTCATCATAGCCAATATCTAACAGGAATTGAAGAATTGTCTCCTCAGTAGGTGTGGCAAAGAAGTCAGTTGGCTCGATTTCAGGAATGAGAAGCACAGCCCGCAAGTCAGCATGAGTGATGGTGACTTGTTTGTGATTAAGTGTCACTGTCACATCACTTTGACCAGTGATCCTCTGCATAGAGTTCCAGAATTGCTGAATGTAGATTTCCGGTACAGTTGCAGAGTGTGAGAGCATGTTCTGGTATGGATGATTCCTTAGAATATCCACAGCAATGAGACAAGAAGATTCTGAGCATGTTAGGGTTTCAAAGTCAACCCTAAGGTTATTCTTTCCAATCTTTCTCGGATAGCCATTTGGGAAGATATCAGCAATAGTGAGAACCTCAGGTGCATCCACATTCATTTGAGCAGCCATGTCGTGATCTGAAATAACATTAGCCAAAAGAACCAACATATCGAAAGACATAATGTTAGTCAACAGAAGGTTTTATTGTCTAGTTATTGAATGTATAGTGTCAATGATTGTTACGAGTCCTAAGTCACTTGTTTGTCCAATAGTCTAATGATGTCGTGAAATGTTTCGTGAGTTAGTTAACTTTAAGTTTTAAAGTTTATGTTATCACTTATTGTTCACAACATATCAAACGATTAAGTTTATTAGTGACATTATTGGATTCGTGACGTTATGATTAGTTTATTTACAAGTTTGTACACGTAACAATTCATAATGAAGGTCAATCCAGGCTTAAGCGTAGTTTTGGCAAAGTTAAGCGTAAACAGTAATGACATACGCGTAGTCGAAAGCTTATGCGTAGGATCCTAACTTACGCGTAAGAAATGTTACGCGTAGGAAAAGGGGACCTTATGCGTAGAGCTTACGCGTAGGCGTATATAAACCTTACGCGTAAGGCTTACCCGTAAGAGGAGACCTTATGCGTAGAGTCACTGTTTACGCATATCCTTCACAGGATACGCGTAGTCCCATTGTAGCACCTTATGCGTAGTAGTTACGCGTAGGATTTCTCTTACGCATAACTGCCTACGCGTAAGGTAATCCTTATGCGTAGAGTAACAATCAACCTTGATTCTGAATTTTATGCGTAGCAAGCCTGAAATAAAACATCATAACATCAATCTTAACACATATATTCATTCTAAAATCAAATCATGGCATGAAAGCATGTTAAACGATTACGCGTAGAAAGTCATACGCGTAGGTCAAAACCCTAAGGGTTATGAATTACGCATAAGATTTCTAACCATGGAAATTGCACCAAACTTTTTCTCGTAGGTCTTAGATGTTATAATAGTCTAATAACCAAGCTTTAACACTCAATTCATGATGAATCAAAAGTACCCAAACTTTAGAACTTTAAACCCTAATTCCTAATTTTGAGTAAATTAGTGTTTCTGGGTTGTTATAAAACCTGGATATCATCAATTCAACATCATATAAACATAACACAACAATCTTTTTGACCAGAAACATACACATTTGAAAACACCCAAAATCATGCATAAACCCTAATTTTGAAAACCAAACAATTCGTGTTTCTGGGTTCGTTTTGATGATAGAAAAGGTATCATTGATGTTATTAAAGCATTTTGACACTATCTTTTTAATCACAAACACCCATTCTTGATTAGGTGTTCATACACATATGCGTAAGAACACCAAATCAAACATAGACAACAATTTGACCGTTGGATTTGTATAAAAATCAAAACCAATGTTTGTAAACACGTTAAGATCATAAAACAACTTACAAATTGATGATCCAAAACACGGATATCTTGAATGATTTCTAGGCGTAGGATGTTTAAAGTTAAGAGTAATAAATGTGAAGTAAATGTTAGGTAGGAGGTGTTTTTATTTAAAATAACTTTAAGATTTTGACAATTTTGGTCCCTCCACCTTTTCCTTTTTCAAACAAAGCCATTTAACTTCCATTTTGGTTACCAAACAAAGATTTTAAGAAATAACTTTGACAACACTCCCCCTCGACTTAAGAAATAATGATAAGGTTATAAATTTTAGTCCGAGGAATGTCATTGAGCCAAAAATTTTACCACCATTGATAAAAGAAACAACCGGGATATGATAACATGCAAGTACACAGATGTTTTGAAACAGTTAAGTGATAATTTTATCCCCCTCAACACTTTATCGGAAAAAATACTGAATTTTGAAAGATTATAGTGTTGACGGAAGAAATGTACTTGCCATGTTGAAAGAAAATTAGATTAGAAGAATATTTTTGTTGTTTTGTAAGATTTTATATTTTTGTATTTTGTTTTTGAAATTTATTTACAAAAGATGTTTTGGTGTTTGACAGGTTTTTAAGACTGTTTTAAGAGGTCATCCAATTCCTCTTGAGTCAAACACCTCATACCAATCCGGTGGACCAACTCATTAAACCTAGCGGGAGACAAGGCTTTGGTGAGAAGATCTGCCAATTGGTATTCAGTACCCACGAAGTATAATTCAACATTACCCTGTTCCACGTGGTCCTTTATGAAATGATAGCATAGATCGATGTGCTTTGATTTCGAGTGCTGAACTGAGTTGCACGAGATCGCAATGGCACTCCGATTGTCGCAGTACAGCGAGATTCTGTCAAATACGTAACCATAGTCTTTCAGTTGTGTTCTCATCCAGATGACTTGAGCACAACATGCGGACATGGCTACATATTCTGCTTCGGTTGATGACAGCGATGTACAATCCTGCTTCTTTGATTGCCAAGATACCAGTTTATCACCAAGAAATTGTAGAGCTCCTGAAGTACTTTTCCTTGAATCTAAGCATCCTGCGTGGTCAGCGTCTGAAAAAGCGATTAGTTCAAAACCAGAATCCTTCGGATACCAGATCCCCAAGTTAATGGTTCCCTTGATGTATCGGAGGATTCTTTTAGCCTCAGAGAGGTGGGTTTCAGTTGGTCGCGACTGATAACGGGAGCATAGATAAACGGCAAAGACAATATCAGGTCTGCTAGTTGTTAGATACATGAGAGACCCAATAATACTTCGGTATTTGGTAGGGTCCACTAATTTCCCATGTAAATCAGCGTCTAGCTTCTTGGTATGAGTCATTGGTGTGGCATAAGTATCACAGGTTTTCATTCCAAATTTGTTTAACAATTCAAGGGCATATTTGGACTGACTCAAGAAAATACCACGGGGTGATTGATGAACTTGTAATCCTAGAAAGAATGTAAGTTCACCCATCATGGACATTTCAAAATTTTTCTTCATTAGTTTTGCAAAAGCGGTTGAAAACTTTTTATGTCAAAATGATGTCATCCACGTAAATTTGAACAATTAAGATATGTGCCCCGTGATATTGTATAAAGAGAGTTGGGTCAACCGAGCCTTTGGTGAAATTATTAGCAATGAGGAAAGATGATAGCTTATCGTACCATGCCCGAGGGGCTTGTTTGAGACCATAAAGATCTTTGTTCAGTTTGTAGACATGGTTCGGGAACTCTGGATCAACGAATCCTTCGGGTTGGCTGACATAAACCGTTTCTTTCAGTTGTCCATTGAGAAACGCAGTTTTGACATCCATCTGAAAGACCGTCATATTCATATGAGCCGCGAACGCGAGAAATATCCGAACAGCCTCAAGACGAGCAACCGGAGCAAAAGATTCTTCAAAGTCTATACTCTCTTCCTGACGATAACCCTTAGCAACTAGACGTGATTTGTTTCGGATTACGTTCCCTTCAGCATCCAATTTGTTTTACCAAATCCATTTGAGACCAATGACGTAGACCCCTGTTGGTCTTTCAACTAGTTCCCATACTTCAAGACGTTTGAATTGGTTGAGTTCTTCTTGCATGGATTCAATCCAGTTGTCTTTTGTCATTGCGTCTTTAATGTTTTTAGGCTCAGATTGGCAGACAGTGAGTGCATAAATGCAATGTTCACCATCTGTGTGAAGACGTTGTCTCGTAACGACTGGTTGATTCGGGTTGCCAATAATATTAGCCAGAGGATGGTCTTTTGTCCATCTATGTGTAGAGGGTTGATGTTGGTATACATTGTGCAGATTCTGAGGATTCAAATGGTTTGTTGACGATTCTGCGACATCTGGTGCAGCAGTCTCATTAGCAAACGGGTTAAAGAACGCATTTGGATCAAAATCTGCAGGTGGGGGTACTTCATTCAGAATATCATCAGCCGGTTCATCATTGTTGGAAGCGGTGTGTTCAACTGTTGTGTTGGAGTCAACTGGTGTAGGTGCATCTTCAACAGTAGTTGTTGTAGCTGGTGTATCAGGTATAGAAATATTATCAGGTTGTGCAGCGGAAACAACGGATACACCTGGAGCACGTTCATCAATATCGTCACTGAACAGAGGAGCAAATAACCTTTCCATTTGTTGACGAGTTAGCTGGGGGCTTTGTTCAGCTGATGATAGGGGTTGAGGGAAGTTTAAACGGTTGTGACCGGGTTCTAAGCTGTTATACTCAGAAGCCATCTCTGTAAGTTCATCAAAATGAGCATGAATCGTTTCCATCATCTGTTTTGTACGACGATTCCAGATTCGGTAACCTTTAGAATTCTCACAATATCCAATAAAGACTCCAATGTCAGCTTTGGCTTTGAGCTTTCCAAAATCATCACGATCATTATTTGGATAGCAAAGGGATCCAAATACATGAAAGTGTTTGAGATTCGGTTTATGGTTGTGGACAAGCTCGAAAGGTGTTTTGTTGTGGCGTTTTGTGATCATAGAACGGTTTTGAGTATAGCATGCAGTAGATACGGCTTCTGCCCACAAGTAATCTGGAAGTTTAGCATTGATTAACATTGTTCTTGCAGCTTCCACTAACGTTCGGTTTCGTCTTTCAACAACTCCGTTTTGATCTGGTGTACGTGCAATAGATGTTTGATGCTGAATTCCCACTTTCTCTTAGAATTCACGAAGGGTTTGGTTAACAAATTCAGTTCCTTTGTCTATTCTGATTAGTCTGACGGTGTTGCGGAGCTAAACCTGTATTTTCGTGAGAAAGGTGATGATCATTTGTGGAGCTTGGTCTTTGCTTCGAAGAAAGTAGACCCAAGTCTATCGTGAGTAGTCATCGACAATTACTAAGATGTAGCGTTTGCCATTGATCGTTTGCACGCGCATCGGGCCACACAAATCCATGTGAAGAAGATGAAGCACATGCTGAGAGCTGTGTTCCACCTTGGAAGGAAAATGAGCACAAGTGCTTTTCCCTTGTTCACAAGCTGAGCAAAGGTGATCTTTTGAATACCGAAATCGTGGGAGACCTTCAACTAGTTTGTGTCGAGCAAGATTGGTGATGGTTTGAAAGTTTAGATGTGAGAGACGACGGTGCCATAGCCAAGATTTTGTTGATGTTGCCTTTGAAAGTAAGTAGATGGGAGATGAAGCAACCATGTCTTGCATAGAGATAGTGTAGAGACTAGAATTACGCGAGCAAGACATAAGATCATTTCCTTGTATATCACGAATGAAACAAGTTTTCTCCCGGAAAGCAACCTCCAAATCTCCATCACAAAACTGACCTACTGAAAACAGATTATGACCGAGGCCTTCCACATAGTAAACCCTGCTGATTTCGATGTTCCCATTGACATAATCTCCGTAGCCCATGATAGCTGCGAAGTGATCATTCCCGAACCTGACAGTGCCAATGAACTTTGCAATAAAGTTTGATAACAATTTAAGATTGCCTGTCATGTGTCGGGAACATCCGCTATCAACAATCCATAGAATGATCTGTATTACCTGCATTACACACAGACGACACAGATGGAATAGAGGTAGATGTGGAACCCGAGATGTTAGAGGGTTCCGAAGCAGGTATATTACATATACACACATTTATAATTTTAGGCATCCATTTAAATCCTAATGTGTTATATATCCATTTCTGCCATCTATAACTACTGTTTGCTTTAGTCTTTGTGAATGCACTAGGTGGTACAACATTCTTAGGAGGTGAAACTGGAGCTACAGTGACAGCAATGCTTGCCTTAGAATCTAAAGAAGGCGGTCTACCAAGCACAAACTTAGAATGATTAGTGGGCCTAGAGGTATTCCGATTCTTAGGATTCCGTAACCGAGAGATTATAGCTTTAGCAACACATTTGTCATGACAATCAAAATTCATACTTTTACGACAAATAACACAAGGTGCATCAGACTGAATATCAAAAGTGCTTAAAGGTTTAGCATTCGTTACATCACTATTTCTATTACATTTGCCAGACGCAACATCTATAGTGGAAGCAACGTGAGTCTTATTCATAGTCCTAGGGTGTTCTTCTACTTTAGCATTCCTTATTGATCTTTTCTTAGGTCGCAACTTCCTATTCTTCGATTAAGTGCTCCTAGGCTGTGAAGTGCGGACGTTTGGAAAAGACGCAACTATTCCTGTTTCAGTAGAAGGAAGCACGTTAGCAACTTGTGATTTGGCAGTAGGGATTCTAGGTGCACGATTACTAAGTGTTACTGGTGCTAATCTGGTAGGCGGAAGTTGTTCATACTTTCCTAACATTTCTCTTAACTTAGAGATAGTGTGAATCAAATCTTGATTTTCAGACCGAATATTACCAGCAAAATTCATGACTTCTCTAGTGTGAGCAAGATAGTGATCAAGTTCGTTTGATGCTTCATGACGAGTCTTATTGAGTAAATCAAATATGACACCATATTCATGTTTGACTGTTACAAGTTCTTGTTCATATTTTGAGATTTGACTTTTCAAAGACACGTTTTGATCATCCAGTTGCTCAATTTTAGGATCAGAAGATGTTGCACTCAACTGAGCGATTTTCTTTTGAAAACTAAGTTGATGATTGTGAATATCTTTTTCACACCAATGAAGACGACGTTTTGCATTGTAAAGTTCGTTAAGTAATTGTTTATTTTCAGCTTTTAAAGACTCGACCTGAAACACATTATCAGTATTCTCAACAGTTAACACAGAGTCAACATTATCAGCAGAGGTATAATCAGATTCATGTGGCAAAGAATAGAGTAACACAACATTATGGATATCAGCACAGATAACATCTTCCAAGAGTCGATCAACATCTTTTCTCAACATTTTCTTTTTACGTTTAGTATTAGAAATAGATGTTTCAGTTTTCTCGAAAACGACCTTCATCACTCCAAGTTCCTTATGAAAATCCTTTTCCCAAGCTAATGCACAACTTTTCAAATTTTTAACATTTGGTAAAAGATTTTTCTGAAAAATGTCTCTTTGTTCTCGCGCTAAAGGCGATTGAAAGTGTTGAACCTTGATTTCAGAATGATGTTCTATCTCATGTTCTAAAGTTTTGAGGTCAGCCATGAAAATATCAAAATATCTAAGAATTTTGCGATTTTCAGGTTTTGAGTTTACTTCACTGATGGAAGGTAAAGGACCATAAATTTGTGCATAATCTGGTTGGGGATTAACATTAGAAGACTCAGGTGTTTTGATGATAACCTTTGGTGTGTTAGACGAATCCGTTGGTGTGACAAAAGTGACCGATTTTGAATAATTAAAAGGTTTGTTGTAAACAACAGTTTTTAATTTTGATCGACTCTCGTCTTCTGCATCTAATTCCTCTTGACGATGATATTCAACAACACTCATAACAGTATCATTAATTTTATATTCTGCACTGGAAACTTCAGGATTTGGTTTGAATGTTTTGAGTGAAAGCTTTGGTTTGTAATCAGCTAGATTTGGTCCATATCCTGTTGGATTGGGTTTTAAAGTAAAATTTTCAATAGCTGTTACTGATTCACCATGTTTGTAAACAACAGTTTTAAACTCTTTAATTTTGTTTTGCAAGCCAATAATTTCTGCAAGAAGGTCATCTACCCGATTCGTTGAATGCTTTTTGTATGCGGAGAACTGTTTTTGACAAGTTAACAACTCAGCCTTAGCTTTTTGATTTTCCAAGGTGAGAGCGTTAATTTGCTTTTTATGTTCATGTTTCAGTTGTTCTATTTCAGACAACAAAGCATTCTTCGAAGCGGCTAGATCACGCATCTGTCTCTCTAAATATTTTTCGTTTTGATGAGATTTAGCAAAAGCGGCTTCAAAACCTTTTTCACGGTTTTCTTGAGTTTTGAAAAAGTTGAGTTGCATTTGTAAGCATTCAAAATCCTTGATTAACAGTGCATTTTTGCTTTTTAAGTCCTTGTTTAATGCATAACATTCCTCCATTTTGATTTGATGGTCGTGAATTAAACGAGCAAAATCTGGATGAGGCAACAGTTCGGCTTGTTCCACGTGAGTCACAACATGATCATTATTTAGATCCTCAAGTACAACCACGGAGTCAATTTGATTATCAAGGGAAACCATAAGGTCATCTTGATCGTCAAATGTAACTACAGGGTTTATTTGAAAATTGTCAGAATGAGATATAGATGACTCATTTTGAACAGTCTGACCCGTGCCGGATTCAGATATTGGCGGAGATATTAGTTCAGATATGATGATGGTTTGTTCGGGTACCTGAGACAAGCCATTAGTGTCATACACTGGGCCTGTGTCACTCATGTGTAACTCATGCATATTAGCCATCAACATAACAGCTGCATTGGCCTGCAAATTCTCCATATCATCATCTGAGTCTGCATCTGCCATAAAGCTCTGTTCTTTTTTCGTGAGAGATCCACCAGCTTCATCCTTAAGAGCCAAAAGAAGAGCCTCTTTGAAATAAGCACTGCCCCTAGTCCTTGGCTTTGGGCATGCATTATCCAGGTGTCCCTTCTCATTGCAGTTGTAGCATCGAAGACCATTCAACCCATTTTGAGCATTTCCCTGTTCCACCACTGGAGCTCTGTTGTTATTCCTACCCATAGCATTAAACCCTTGACCACCTCCCATTTGACGACCATAACCACGATTCTGAACTTCAACTCGTCCATTGTTCACAACAGCCTGATTTCGTGTATTGGATGTGGAACGAATACGATTGTTGGATTTGTTGGTATAACGGCTAAAAGCATTAGCAATCATAACAAATCCCTATTGCAATGCTTCGAACGGATCGGATTCCTCATTAGTTTGACTATGAAGTGCTTGATCATTGTTGTTGTTGTAAGGAACCAATTGATTTTGTTGAGGTTGTTGTGATTGATCGTTTGGTGTGACTGAGGCAGTTGGTTGAGTTGCTTGTTGAGGAGGGTAACTTTGTTGAGCATATAAGGCAAGTTGTTGATTTTCCGGATGTGTAGGTTGAGCAATTTGTGCACGGAGAATCCTTCCCCGATCAACTTCCTTTTCATGAGGCTTCAAGTAATCGTACAACAATCCATATGTAGAATGATGCATATTCTTCGCTTGACGGAGAAAAATGACATACTTCTCCCATTCAGGACCAAGACTACTCAGGAACTTAGTATTCACTGCAATTCTTGGCATGATGATGTTGTGTTTATCCAAATCATTGATGATGTCTGAAAATCGATGATGATAAGACTCTAGTGTCTCTCCAGGTTCAATCATGAAGTGTTCATAAGCCAAGTAAATTTTGGATTCCAAATCCTCCTGATTGAGTACTGATCATTCCATAAGAAGATGAATATGGTCCCACATTTCCTTTGCAGTCTTTTGAGCATCAACACTTTGAAGAATTGGGTTAGGTAATCCTAAAAGGATATATTGCATTGCAAGCTCATCAGCTTCATAGTGTAGAAGTTCAGTTGGATTTAGATCTGCAACAGTAGCAATGTTTGTTTGTTCATCTCTTGGTGGAATAGCAGTAGGATCTTCGGGTACAATGACAGTAGGCATCTCAAACGGACCTTCCAAGATAACCTTCTTTAAGAACTTTCCATGTGGCTTCTTCAGATCACAAAACCTAAAGAGCCTTATCACCCATTGATCGTAGTTTCCTGGAGTGAGCATTGGAGGTCTATCAAGTGATCCAGCCTCATGAATTGATTGTTGGCTGCTTAAAGCTTCACACATCTTTGCAAACCAAGTGGGTTCCTTCATAGTGTTCCTTGATGGATGTTGATTGAATTCATTTGTGTAGGGTTGAACTTGAAGACTTGGCGGTGTTTGAACCATTTGTGGTGGGGGAATTGCACCAAGTTGTGGAGTATGTTGTTGATTAAATTGTTGTTGATAAATTGCTTGTTGTTGATTCCATTGTTGATGTTGTGGACTTAGTTGTTGTTATCGTTGAGGATAAGTGTAAGGGAAATAGTTAGAGTATGGTGGTTGAGACATGTTGAAAACTTGTGTTGGTAAAAATGGATCTTTGTAGTCGAATGAACCTTTGTTGAAGAAGTATCCTTAGGCGTAGAAATAACCAAGTAGCACTTATGCGTAAAAACACCAAAATTACGCGTAACAATTAGAAGTTACGCGTAGAATTTAGCTTACGCGTAAGTAAGGAAAAGACGCTAAAGTTATGCGTAGACAAAAGTTAGGCGTAGAAAGTTAGGCCTAGGATTATCTTATGCGTAAGACTATGCTTAGGCGTAAGAAAAATCTTATGCGTAGGATTTCTACGCGTAAGCTTATGCTTATGCGTAATTTTAGTGTTTTATCCCAAGTGATCTTTTACACTTCACAGTGCAAAAGATATCCAAAGTCGACGTATTTTCAGGCTTATCCAAGCAAGAAAACACGGAGTAAACCACGAAAACGAAGATCAAACCAAGGAAATACTTACGCGTAGTTTTAGGGTTTCACTACGCGTAGGTTTACTCGTAAATTTGATTATGCTCAAAGATGTTCTAAACCAGTTTTTGTGTGATGAAATAGCTTCAAGATCACCAAATAACACAAGAATGTGATATTTGATGAACCAAACCTTCTAAAACAGTTACGTGTAGAACTACACCCACGAATAAAAACGAGTTCAAAAAAATGATCCACGCATAAAGTTCCAAACTTTTTGCCAAAAAACGTTAGTTTAACACCTTATAACAGTGAAAGTACAAGAATCTTGGATTAAAAAGTGTAAAAAATGTGTTTTTAAGCTAACCAAAGAAATGGACCGTACGTTATGCGTGAGACCAAAACTCACTTCAAATAATACGTTCACCCAACTAGTAGGCGATTGATACCACTGTTAGGTCACTAGTTTTACAAACACAAGTAATATAGAAAGAGGTTAAGGCGATTGAACAAGATCTAACACACACACACACACGATATAAAAGACGGTTTAGGCGTAGGATGTGAATGAGAGAATAACTTGAACAACCAACCTTCAAATGAAGGTTTACAAGAGTATTTATAGGAGGAAAGCTAGGGCAACACTCCTAGTTTCCATCCTTTCTTTAATGGGCTTGGGCCTAAGCTCATGGGCCTTCTACATAAGCTTAAGGCTAATAACAAACATAAAGGCCATAATAAAGCTAACTATTACATATTAATTACAAACACTTGATTATGGTTTAGGAGTGATTCCAACAGTGTTTTTACAATTCACAAGCTTAACCTTTTCACTCCATCTCTTATGCTATTTATACATGTATGATATTTGACTCTTTCCTAAGTGACAAACTGACATCATACAGAAGACAAAATACTGATGTATTTTGTCTCTGTTTACAAAGACTATTCTAGGTAAGAGACAAGACTACTTTCCTAAGTTCAGTGATGACACTGAGCCTGATCTTTTGCCATTCAGGGAAAGTTGACTTTGGTTGATAAGGACTTCGTCTTATCTGATTCAACCTTTTCCCGCCTTGTCCCGCTCTTTCTTCAGTCTTTACATCCTTCAGTCTTCTACTTCAGTTTGTCTTCAGTGGAAGAAGTTGGAGAGGAATTTTAGGGATTCAGTGAGTTATTGTCATCACTCACTGAATCCATCATCTTCTTCTTGACTCAGTCTTCACCCTTTAAGTTCCGCCTTACTGAGTGGAGAGACTTCTTCTTTGCCTCATACTGAGTATCCTGAAGACGACTCACTGAGAGACTATGCACTCAGTGACCTGTTTGTGTTAACGGATTAAACACTTGGGCTATTTTCTATTCAAATCCTAGATTAAGGGGTTTGGGTATTTACTGAACCCAACAGTCTCCCCCTATTTGGATATACAAATAGCCTAAGTGGTTGATCAGTGTAAGTGAGCAAGAGGCTTCTTCTTACACTGAATGTACTAATGAATACAATAAGGAACACTGAGTAAATGAATAAAACATACATCGTTTATTGATCAGATTACATAGTTCCTATATCTAGTACAAAAGATAAAACAAAATGATGTCAGTCCAGATGGATTCCCAATGCTTCAAGCTTGACCTTTTTGGTGATGAGTGTTTCTCTGTCAAGATGGTCTCTTATCTTGGCATTCAGGTCTTGGCAGAACCTGATGTTCGCTGGGGTTTGGATTTGAGAGGCCACTGGTATGTAGCTCAGCATTGCAGCCACACCATCCTGATCAATGTCACTCCATCTTTGAAAAGCAGGGTTTCCATAAACATCAATGTGGAATAGCCCTCTTTCAGGCTTCTCAATCACTAAACAGTTCACAAATTTAACCCCTTCAAGCAGCTCCATATTACACTCCAGTCCAGGCACTTTAATCTCAGGTTGGAACTCAACTCTCTTCCTTTTGCCAGTGGATGATTGTGGTTGAGATCCTTGAGGTGCAGTTAAGGCGGGCTGAATTCCCAGCTGAGCTGGACAATCTCTCAGTCTTTCATATCTTTTACTGAGCATTTTCATCAGGTCCTTAACCACCGCATTCTTCTTCTTTTCAATGATTGGACCAAGCTCATCAAGTTCAGTGATCCCAAAGTCAGTGAATTTGAGGGGATCATGGACCTCGAAGTGTCTTTTATCAACCCCTCTATAGACGTTCATGGCCAGTGGTTTGGTATTGGGGATTATTCTGACATCTGTGATCTTTTCAGGAAGCCTTCGGCTTGTCATTATCCAGTTGTACTCCTCAATTCTGCTTTGCCTGAGAGCTTCAGTTTTCTTCTTCTTTTCTTCCAGCTGCTTTTTCATTGCAGCCATCTGAGCCGCCTGAGCTTCCTTGAACTTTTGCCCGGCCTGACCCTTTTGAAGTTTGCTTGGATCTAATCCCATGTTCTCAGCTTCTTCGGCGACAACCTTTTCCAGTGCTTTTCTGTTCCTTTTCTCTTCCTCAGCTTGTTTCAACCTTTTTTCTTCTTTAGCAAGGTGTTTACTCAGCTGTTGTGGTGTGAGCAGGTATTCAGTGTCGCCGATTTTATAGGGAATCTTCTCAGGCTCAGAAGTTGCCATCTTGCCTTTTCCTTTGTCCTGGCCTGAGGAAGATGAAGTTGCTACCAGGGGTGGTGGTGTTGTTGTTATTGGAGTGATTACTGTCAGTGTTGTTGTAGTTGATGTTGTTGGTGGGATTGATGAGATAGGTGTTGCTGAGACTGGTGGTGATGATGAGATTTGAGCCACTGATGCTGTTGGTGTTGGCTCCCCCTCAGTGTGAGAAGGAGTTTCTTCAGCAATATTCTCCCCCTCAACTGTTGCCGGAACTTCAGTGAGGGCAAGAGTTGGAGTTGGTGCTGAGGGGGACGGAGCTGCTTGACCCTTGAAGGCCTGATATATTTCAGTGATCATAGCCTTTATCTCTGAAGTATCTGCTTGAAGACCAGTGACCTTGGTATCCAAGTTAGCCTGAGAAAGCTCCAAAGCAGTCATCCGGGGACCAAGATTCCAGGCCATGGAAGACGAGGCCTGAGCCATAGCAGCTACCTGGGTGTTCAATGAGTCCACTGAGGTCTGAAGAGACTGAACTGAAGATTGGAGACCCTGAACATTTGCATATTGGAGCATTTCAATCAGTTCAATTAGTCGAGATGAATTTTTCACATACACCTCAGTGGCTTCCAGTACTTTGGCATTGATTGCAGGGTCCTCTTTAACATCATCCCTGATTTCATCAATAGTAACTCCACATGACTGAAGATGCTTGAGAAACTTAACCAGGTTTTCATCCAGTCTGATAAGGTGTTGGTACATGAGATCTCTGTGCTCATGAACATTTTCATTGAAGGTGAGCACATCAGAACGAAGATCAGCGTAGCTGGCTGATGCTTCAGTGTGTTGATCCCAAAATTGGTCAGTAACCCCAGTGTATAGTCTCCTTGAGGCTTTAGTGATCCACTAAACCAGCTGTCTTTCAGTGACTGGAAGAATGTTGTCAAAACGGTTAAATTCCCCTGAGCTGGATGATGAGGAGTCTGAGTCATTATCTTCTGGATGAAAGGGTGACTCAGTATGCTCCTTTGGATCAGGCTGAGGCTCTTGTTCAGATTGAACCTCAGCGTCCATTTCTTCTCCAGCTGATAAGATTTCATCATCAGTCTCAGCAAGCTCATCTTCAGAGAATAATATCCCAGTGACATCAGCAACAGTTAACCAGGGGTTGGTGTTGGGTTCCATATCAGCGGGTGGAATGTTTCCCTCTGAGTCTTTGTCCCCCGTTGACCCCTCGGACACTGGTGGGCGTTTCCCAGTGTCTTCGCTGGAGTCAGGATTGGTTGTGGGTTCCGTATCGGCGGGTTGTTCCTTTCCCTCCGAGTCTTTGTCCCCCAGTGACCCCTGAGACACTGGTGGGCGTTTCCCAGTGCCATTAGCAGAGTCAGTGATAGTTGTATCCCTATCAGCCGGTTGTTTGATTCCCTCTGAGTCTTTGGGAGAGATCAGTGTGCCCTCAGACAAAGGCTTGGATTTGCTAATGTCATCACTGGGCGTTGTGGAAGGCACTCCCCTACCAGCGAGTTGTATGTTTCCCTCTGGATCTTGAGGAGTAGTAGGTGTGACCAAGGGCACTGACTGTGATTTATCAGTGTCCTTCGTTGTCACTGGGGTGGTTGTTGCCTGGTCAGTGGGTGTCTTTTTGGTCTCGGGATTTTTGTGCCTCTTAGGCTGTGCTCCTGAAGCCTCAGGGCCCTGAGACTTTGGTTTAGTCTTAGTCCCAGTCTGAGACTTCCCCTTTTTCTTTTTAGAAGCAAGGTTTGGAGACACTGATCCACTTTGATTGTTTACAGCAATCATGTGGGTCGTCAATTCAATGGGAGTGACTAGGGATGGGTCCTTTTGAAAATTTGATGGGCTCAGGATGCCAGGTAAATTTCCAAATTTTTCATCCTGAGTATAGTTTGAACCCAGTAACGATTGCAAAGCACATGAGACAAACCTAGGATACGAAACGTACTTCGTCCTAGTTTTGCTCTGTAGCTTCGTTACAAGATCACTGTAAATGATCTCTCCTATGTCGACAGTGACCCCATTCATCAAGCAGTATGCCATCATCAACTGAATAGAGTTAACTTGTTCAGTGGTTGAGTGGTTCCCGCCGAGGACCTGAATCACAAAGGTGAAGAGGATCCTCCAAGCCACGGGGAATGAGCTTTTAGTGACTGGGGTCTTGTCCAAAAAATTTGGATCTAAAACTATTTGTTTTAACCCATCCTTCACTGTGGAGGGTTCAGGATGGGCGACATAAGCACCTTTGTTATAATCTAACCCTGTTGAAGTGCAAAACATTTTGTAATCCAGGGTGTATTGTTTCCCCCCATTTAGACTGAACCTGATGAGATACTCCCTGAGAGGTCTAAGGTTATTCTCATCAGTAGAAGGTGTCGGGTCAAAGGCTCTAGCTGTAGCCCAAAACTCCCTAAGGTAGTTTGGGTACACCACTGAGGGACATTTTACAAAGGCCGTTTTGAGTGGGCAGTTGAATAAAAATTTTATAATGTCTTTATAGGTTGGGACATTTTCAGGATATTCAAAATTTCCTATGACATTATTTGTTTTAAATTCAACGTTAGTAAGATCCCCTACCCACTGAGAAGCAAACTGGAGAGATTGTATTCTAGCCATTTCCATTAACAAAGATTTTAGGGTTTAAAAAAATGTTTTGACTAGAACAATCAAAGTATTTAGATCTCTTCAAGTTTGTGATGAAAAACTTTTGTAAATGTTTACAAGAAGGGTTTTTCCAAAAGAGGTTTTGAAGATTTGAGAACACACGAATATTTCTGGATTTGATAAAGAATTTTGACAGAGTTTAGTTGCAGAAAATAATTTGTGTGTTTTTGTGTGTGTTGGAAGAGGGTATTTATAGAGTGATAAGAGGGGTGTTTTGTGCACAAATGGAAATATTAAGAGTTTGTTTTTGAAAGACGTTTGAATTTCCCATTTAATGCTACCACTCCATTACCCGCAGTAAAATCCCGTTTTTCAAGGGAACAGTTGCAGTGCACAGTAAAAGTGCACTTTTGCAGAGATAAAATATCAATTTGATATTTTTTGTGAGAGGCATTAAATGCCAAGTGGGATGACAGTAAGACAAAGAGACATATATTCCTTTATTAAATTGGCAAAGTTACCAACCTAGGACATTTAAGTAACTGATACTTAGATCATTTAGTTACTCATTCAATGCTCTTTGTCAAGTGTCAGGGACCCTGAATGAGTCTTACTTATTCAGTGAGAGGTTGGTTTTGGATGTTCAGGGAGAATGAACCATTTCAGAGAGCTTACTGAGATTGGTTTTCAGATACTTGGCTTTCAATGTCAAGCATTCCTAATTCAGCTTTCAGTCTCCTGAAGGTAGGTTCATCCAAGGGTTTGGTGAAGATATCAGCCAGTTGATATTCAGTAGGGATGAAATGTAGTTCAATGTCTCCTTTCATTATGTGATCCCTGATGAAGTGATATCTGATATCAATGTGTTTGGTTCTTTGGTGGAGGACAGGGTTGTTGGAGATTGCAATAGCACTAGTGTTATCACAGAAGATGGGCACCATTTTGTAATGGATGTCATAGTCACTGAGTTGACTTTTCATCCATAATACATTGGCACAGCATCCTGTTGCAGCTACATATTCAGCTTCAGCTGAGGACATAGCCACTGATTGTTGCTTCTTTGCACTCCAACAAACCAGTTTTCCTCCAAGAAATTGACAGGACCCTGAGGTACTTTTTCTGTCCATGTTGCAGCCAGCATAATCAGAATCAGAGTAACCCTTGAGATCAAACCCTGAGCATTTTGGATAATAGAGTCCAAGGTTTGGGGTTCCTTTCAGGTACCTGAGTATTCTTTTGGCTGCAGTGAGGTGAGATTCTTTGGGATTGGACTGATATCTTGCTATTAAACAGACTGAAAATTGTATGTCTGGTCTAGTAGCGGTTAGATACATCAGTGAGCCAACAATCCCTCTTAAATGAGTTTGATTGACTGATTTGCCAATGAGATCAGGTCCAAGGTTGTTAGGTGGGACCATTGGTGTCTTCACTGAGGCACAGTCAGATATCTCATATTTCTTCAAGAGATTTCTGGTGTATTTCTCTTGACTAATGGATATTCCTTTATTAGTTTGCCTGATTTGTAGTCCAAGAAAGTATGTGAGTTCTCCCATCATGCTCATCTCAAACTTCTTTGTCATCAGTTTTTCAAACTGTTTGCAAAGTTTGTAGTTTGTTGAGCCAAAGATGATATCATCAACATACACTTGGACTAGAATCACATCCTGTTGAGTTCTATAGACAAACAGTGTGTTGTCTATTTTTCCTCTGACAAACTTGTTTTGTATCAGGAAGGCTGAGAGAGTCTCATACCATGCTCTGGGAGCTTGTTTAAGTCCATAAAGGGCTTTGTCAAGCTTGCAGACATAGTCAGGGAATTCACTACTCTCAAAGCCTGGAGGTTGCTGAACATACACATCTTCCTTGAGATCACCATTTAAGAATGCACTTTTAACATCCATTTGGTAGACCCTTAAGTTCATGTATGTTGCATATGCAAGGAAGATCCTGATGGCTTCCATTCTTGCAACAGGAGCAAATGTCTCATCATAGTCAATTCCTTCTTGTTGACTGTAACCTTTGGCTACAAGTCTGGCTTTGTTTTTAATGACAATGCCGTTTTCATCAGTTTTGTTTCTGAAAACCCACTTCATTCCTATGACTACTACATCCTGAGGACATTTGATCAAGGTCATGACCTTGTTTTTATCAAACTGTTGCAGTTCTTCTTGCATACCCTGAACCCAGCTTGGGTATTTTAGAGCCTCAGTGACACTTTTGGGTTCTATTTCTGATAGGTAATCAGCATATAGACATTCATTGGCTGAGGCTGCAGTTAGACTAGCAGCCATGCTTCTAGTGAGCATGCCCTCAGTGGGTTCACCAATGATGTTTACAAGCTCAATATCCTGAGTTCTTGTCCACTTACTTTGTGGTCTGGGATCTGAGCTTGATGATGTCACTGGGTGATCAGATGTGAGTTCAGGTGCAAGAGTCACAGAATCATTTAGAACATCTGTAGAGATATCTTGTTCAGGGTGAGATTCATAAGTTACAGGTTCCTGATCATTTGAATCAGTGTTTCCTAACCCAGCAGAGACTGACTGATTATCAATGAACTCACTGATGGTTGGTTGGGTTAGGTTGTGAGGTAAGACATAGTATGAGATGTCAGCATCAGCTTGATATGAGGAATTGAATTCAGTGTTGTACTCATCAGGAGGATATCTTGATGAGTCATCAATTCCTATTTCCTCCACTGAGGTGTTGGTGAACCTGATGCTTTCAATACTTTCATCAAAGGTGACATGAAAGGTTTCCTCAACTTGTTGTCTCCTTGTGTTAAAAACCCTGAAGGCTTTGGAGATCAGTGAGTAGCCTAAGAAGTATCCATCATCAGCTTTTGCATCAAACTTGCCTAGATGATCCTTGTGATTATGAATGAACACAGGACATCCAAACACATGAAAATAGCTGATGTTAGGAAGTCTACCTTTGAAGATCTCATATGGGGTTTTATTATGTCTTTTGACAATGATTGATCTGTTTTGAGTGTAACAGGCAGTTTTGACTGCTTCAGTCCAGAAATGCTTGGAGAGGGCTGAGCCATTTAACATGGTTCTAGCAGCCTCAATGAGGGTTCTGTTTTTCCTTTCAGCAACCCCATTTTGTTCAGGGGTATATGGGGATGAGAAATTTTGAGAAATTCCTTTTTCATCACAGAAACTTTCAAGCTCTTGATTTCTGAACTCAGTACCATTGTCAGTCCTGATTTGTTTAACAGTAATGTCATTCTGGTTTTCAATCTTCCTGATAAATGACATTATTGTATCAGCTGTCTGGCTCTTTTTTGAAAGAAAGTATACCCAAGTGTATCTTGAGAATTCATCTACAATGACAAGTGTATACTTCTCATGCTGGATTGATCTGGGACTGACAGGTCCAAAGAGATCCATGTGCAGGAGGTGAAGGCAGCTTTTGATGGAGAAATTTTGTTTGGTTTTGAATGATGCTCTGTGGTGTTTACCTTTTTCACAGGCAGAGCATGGTTTGTCTTTTGCAAAAACCAGTGATGGTAAGCCAAGGACCTTGTTTTGTTTTGCCAAGTTGTTGAGGTTTTTGAAGTTTAAGTGTGAGAGTCTCTTATGCCATAGCCAGTTGACAGTTTCAGTGGCTTTAGCAAAGAGACACGTTCCATCTTGGGAGAGTGTTGACATGTCTAGCACATAAACATCATCTCTCCTAGGAGCTATCAACACAACTTCCTTATTGGCATTGAAAATGGTACCTTGTTTATCATTGAATTGTACAATGTATTTAGCATCACATAGTTGACTGACACTGATGAGATTGTATTTGAGACCATTGACATAGGCTATTCTAGAGAAAACTATTCCATTGCAGTTTACTGAACCATAACCTTCAGTGGGACATGATGAGTTATCACCAAATACTACCTTGGGTCCTGGTTCCTTTACATACTTGTGCAGATATTCCTTCACACCAGTCATGCTTCTTGAGCATCCACTGTCTAGATGCCAAATAGGCTCCCTGGCATGTCTCTGCACAAGTAGTAAACTGAATTAGTTTCTCTTCATGACCCACTTACTAGTGGGCTTGGATCTCAATGTCTCTTTGAAATTTGCAATTGACTCATGGTCAGTAGTTGTGTGCATAGTGCTACCACAGGTTTTGCATTTAGAGGCTGAGGATGACTCAGTGACTCTGGGTTGTTTGGAATTTCTCCTTGCATGAATGACACTGTCATGTTGGGATGTCTCATGAGCTGGATTACCGCATATGTCACAGCATGTATTCATGAGACAATTATCCTGATGATGATCATTAAACCCACAGTGGGGGCACAGAGGAAAAGGTTTTGCTCTATTCTTTGGAGTAGCTTTGGAGGAAGAAGCATACTGATGACCAACTTTGGTATAGTTTGCTTGACTGACATACTGTAGATGGTCTGCAGTCCTGTGATCATCCTTTTTGCAGATCATGCAAAAAAGGATTCTATAGCAGTTGTCAGTGGTATGGCTGGTGTAATGACACAGTTCACACTTTTGTTTATTTTTAGAGGCTGACTTAGACTTTGAGGAACTGGAGGAAGCTGACTTTGTCTCCTTGATTGGTTCAGGGACCTTTTCAATGGATTCCATTTTTTCAGTAAGCTTCCTCACAAGTTCAGTCAGTTGCTGAATTGGGTCAGCTTCGGAGGGGACAGAGGATGTTGAAGTTTCAGTAGGAGTAGGCTCTTGTTGGATTAGTTTTGCTTGTCTTTGTAGGATGGTTCTACCAAGTCCAGACCTTTCCTTTGGTGAGTGAGGATTGAATTTTAGAGGAGTAAGCTCAAAGCTTGGATCAGCACCCTAAAGAGGTTTCAGGGGTGGAAGCGGTGTTTTAGATTCTGCTTCAGACTCAGAGATGTGTTCAGTACCACTGGTCATCTCAGGAAGTCCTAGCATGCTCTTAAGAGCTTGGCTCTCAGGCTCAAGAATCCTTCCAAAATCGAAGTTTGGAAGCTTACTCTCAGGATTAACCCCGTTCAATCCAGTCACTGGAATTTGGTTTTGAACTTTGGTTTTGAACTTTGGTCTTTGTTGCGAGAGTCAGGGAGATGATCTTCACCTATGACTCTCTTTTTGCTACTGGGGGCACCCACAGCATCAAAGACCCTGGGATTCTTAGCAGTCCAACTATCAAGAATATCTTGTTCCTTTTTAAGTTCGTCTTGAAGAGCCTGATTTCTCTTAACTAGTTCAGTGTTTTGAATTTGCAAGGTGACAGCCTCAAGCTTGGCTTGTTTTAAAATAAGCAGTTCATCTCTACACTTGTTTAATTCAAAACTTAGCTTGTTGTATTTTGAAAAGAGATTTAATCTTTGCTCTTCTACGAACTTTAGGTCAACATTAAGATAATTCATATAAGACTGCCAATCAGAGTCATCATCCATAGATAGTAAGATGTTTACCTTCTTCATAGTGATGTTGACCCATTCCCCGTTTCTGGCATGATTCTTTCCAACTGCTAGCTTGTCCTCTTCTGAGAGGGCCATCAGTGCACTGACATGCACCATTTCATCATCTGATGACACTGGCTCTTCATCCCAGTCGAAGGTCTCAGCAACAAGGCCTTTGTTTTTACCCTGCACAGATTGAACACTTTTTGTTGTTTCTGAGGGACTGGCCTCGAGCAATGCAAGCTTAGCTTTGACTTTCTTATACTTAGCTTCAAAGTCAACAGTTTTGTTATGATCAGATTTGTTTTGAAAATTTTGATGACACTGATAGATTTTTGGTTGAAATTTGCTAAAGCCTGAGGACTGATTTGACCCTGATGGTTTATAAGAGGGTTCAGAAATTGTTTTTGAAAAACAGTCTTTTGCAAAATGACCTCTTTTGTGACACTTAAAGCATTCAGTGTCCTCATTTGCTTTGGCATTCGAAAAACCTTTGTTTCATTTTATAAACCTTCGAGAGTTAGCAAGGAGTGCCCTTTCCTGAAATTCAGTGTTCAATTCATTTAGGTACTCCTCACTTGATCTCTCATCAGGCTCATCATCAGAATTTTCCTGAAAATCTTGAACAACATTGTTAGAATAGAAAGCAGTTGATATTGGTGATGAGGTGGTGGTCAGGGACTTCTTTACTTCCTGAGACTTCTTTAAGTCAGGGTATCGTCTGTTGATGAGATTTTCCTCATAGACAAATTTCCCATAAATTTCAGGAAGCTCAAGATTTTGGATATGATTAGCATTCCTGAGTCCCTGAGAGAAATTCAACCACTTCTCAGGGAGACTGTTGACAAAACCAACATTGATTTCATGTTTGGACAACTTAACACCATCATTAGAAAGTTCATTTAAAAGAGTTTTGTATCTGGTGTAAGTTTGAGAGAGAGTTTCTGAGTCCTTAGCCCTGAAGTTGTTATACTCAAGTTTCAGGTCCATTATCCTGTTTTCCTTGGTATCAGATGGTCCTTCATGACTATGAACTAGGTCATCCCAGGTTTTCTTAGCTGTACTACAACTTATAACAGATTCCATAATATCGTCAGGAAGACAAGATATTATGATACTTTTGAGTCTTTGGTCCTGGTTGACCACTCTCCTTTCATCCTGGGTCCACTGAGCTTCAGGTTTGGGCAACCCTTCAGCAGTATTTGGGACAAATGGACCTTCATTTATACACTTGATATAATAAGGTTCCATCCCAATCAAATAGCAAAGCATTCGCTTTTTCCATTTGTTGAATTTGCCAACTTCAAGTCTAGGGGTAACAGCTGAATAAGCTCCACCCTTTTTATCGACTAGTTGGGGTACATCAATTTCAGCCATTTAGGATCCTAATTTAAAAACTTTTAGAGAGGCCTAAAAAATGAGTTTTATAATTAGCCTTGCTCTGATACCACTTGTTGTTCCCCGTTCACTATCGTTTAAAACAGTTTAAGTTTATAAAACAAGTTAATAGTGAACTATGACTGAAATTAACATAAGAAGACACACTAAGTAATTTTCAACATCATATTCTTATTAGAAATAAATCCACAAAGAATACGTTACCCAAGTACTTGCGGAATAGTACTTGAGATTGAAATGACAAAGTTGGGTGACTCCTCTCTAAGCTCAGGCTAAGTCTGAGCACAACTCTTAGAGCTCACTGAGCTATCTCAGGAACTAAGTTGTATTTGGAGGAGTGAAAAGATGGCTTGCGTGTATGTGTGTTTTTACAATTCACAAGCTTAACCTTTTCACTCCATCTCTTATGCTATTTATACATGTATGATATTTGACTCTTTCCTAAGTGACAAACTGACATCATACAGAAGACAAAATACTGATGTATTTTGTCTCTGTTTACAAAGACTATTCTAGGTAAGAGACAAGACTACTTTCCTAAGTTCAGTGATGACACTGAGCCTGATCTTTTGCCATTCAGGGAAAGTTGACTTTGGTTGATAAGGACTTCGTCTTATCTGATTCAACATTTTCCCGCCTTGTCCCGCTCTTTCTTCAGTCTTTACATCCTTCAGTCTTCTACTTCAGTTTGTCTTCAGTGTAAGAAGTTGGAGAGGAATCTTAGGGATTCAGTGAGTTATTGTCATCACTCACTGAATCCATCATCTTCTTCTTGACTCAGTCTTCACCCTTTAAGTTCCGCCTTACTGAGTAGAGAGACTTCTTCTTTGCCTCATACTGAGTATCCTGAAGACGACTCACTGAGAGACTATGCACACAGTGACCTGTTTGTGTTAACGGATTAAACACTTGGGTTATTTTCTATTCAAATCCTAGATTAAGGGGTTTGGGTATTTACTGAACCCAACATATCTTCCCTAGATCTGCTGCTGTCATCTTGCTTTTTCAATGCTACAATCTCATTGTCCGTATTACCGACATTTGTAGAATTCTCATCATTCCTAACAAGCCTTTGAGCATTCCTTCCTTGTACATCAACTCTTTCACCTTGCATGATTGCTTGATTTCGGGGATCAGATGAAGTCTGACTCTTTGAATTCTTAAATTGTGAGAACAACTTAGTCAGTAACATCATTCCTTTGTTTAATTCCACAAATGGATCTTCAGAATCATCAGTAGCAAGGTTTGGTGAAGAAGGTTTTAAGCAGTAGATGGAAGGTGAGGAGATTTGTGAAAGCATTAGAGACATTGATATAGTGAATTTTAATTTTCCCTCAAAAAAATAATTATTAAAAAATTTTCTCCCCCAAAATTGAAATTCACTATAAAATGCAATGTTAAGGTTGTAAGAAAAATTTGAGGTTTGAGAATTTTGACGCCAAATTTGACCCGAAAAATTCGAATTTAGGCCCAAAAATTTCACAGTTAAACCAAAATTTGAATTTCGCGTAAAAATTGAACGTTTAGTCTCCCCTAGAAATTAAATTTTACTCAAATTTTCCCGCCAAAAAACTTTTTTTTTTGATGTGTTATGGATCTTTAAGGATAATTAAGGTTGGTGTTGTTTAGGTTCGTAGTTAGTTGTTGAAATCCAAACTCGCAGACAAGAAAATCGCAGAAGAAACTCGCAGAAGAAACTCGCAGAAGAAAATTGCAGAAGAAACTCGCAGAAGAAACTCGCAGAAGAAAACTTGCAGAAGAAACTCGCTGAAGAAACTCGCTGAAGAAACTTGCAGAAGAAACTCGCTGAAGAAACTCGCAGAAAAAACTTGCAGAAGAAACTCGTAGAACTTCAAATACAAACTCGCAGAACTTCAAGTTAAAACTCGCAGAAATTCAAATGAAACTCGCAGAAATTCAAGAAACTCGCAGAAATTCAAGTGAAACTCGCAAGAATTCAAATGAAACTCGCAGAAATTTACAAAACTCGCAGAACTTCAAAAACAAACTCGCAGAACTTCAAGAACAAACTCGCAGAACTTCAAGAAAATTTCCAAACTCGCAGAACTTCAAAAACAAACTCGCAGAACTTCAAGAACAAACTTGCAGAACTTCAAGAAAAATTCCAAACTCGCAGAACTTCAAAAACAAACTCGCAGAACTTCAAGAAAATTTCCAAACTCGCAGAAATTCAAAGAAACTCGCAAGAATTCAAGAGAAACTCGCAAAAATTCAAGGCTAACTCGCCAAACTCGCAGAAATACGTATTGCAGTCCAATAAGTCCATAAATTTCAATCTAAAACACGTTTTTAAGTACAGATTTCTATTAAATCTAATCAATATTAACCTAAATTATCCCTTGGCTCTTGATACCACTTGTTAGGTCACCATTCTATCACATCAATATGTATTTCTAGAGAGAGAAAGTTTTAGAGAGAGAAAGTGGAAGGAACTAATAATGTATTATGAAAATGATAATTGCAATTAGAATCAACACCCTCTCCCTTCAAGGGAGGGGGTATTTATAGTGTTTACATAAGTAGGGGTGTTTCCCCTTGGTTCTAGAAGAACCTTCTATCACAGATCATGGGCTTACTACATGAGCTGTGAATCTAATTACAAACATTTATAAACCATATTTATTAACAACCTATTACAAATTAAATGACCTACACTTCATAATGAAACATGTTCCTAACAAAAGTTGACTTTTGTTGATAAGTACTACGTCTTATCTGATTCAAACTTATCCCGCCATGTCCCGCTCTTTCTTCAGTCTTTACATCCTTCAGTCTTCTACTTCAGTTTGTCTTCAGTGTAAGTAGTTAGAGAGGAGTCTTAGGGATTCAGTGAGTTATTGTCATTACTCACAGAGTCCATCATCTTCTTCTTGACTCAGTCTTCACCCTTTAAGTTCTGCCTTACTGAGTGGAGAGACTACTTCTTCGCCTCATACTGAGTATCCTGAAGATGACTCACTGAGAGACTATGCACTCAGTGACCTGTTAGTGTTAACGGACTAAACACGGGCTATTTTCTATTCAAATCCTAGATTAAGGGGTTTGGGTATTTACTGAACCCAACAGTTTTTTATTGTGGGTTTCAGGTTTGATTATTTGATTTTTAAAAGATTCATAGTGTTAAAAAGATGAATGATAATAGTCCAATGATTCGTTGCATTCAACGTAACGTTTTGGTAACTTATTGCAATCGTCACATGTTTAGATTGCTTAGATTGTGTGCTCTTGCTTATTAGAATATTTTTGAAACTCATACGCAGATGCATCAGCTTATTGTCATGCTTAAGAATTTATTAGGTGTTTACTATAGGCCATTACAACCACACTAGAGATGTGGTTGGAGCCACAACGACAAAAATAAAATTGACATTAATTTTGTAAGAGTTGTTGATTTTATATGATTTTTAAAAGTTTGTAACTTTTTAAGTCTGTTGTTTGCAGGTTAATATTATGTTACAGGAGCATGAGACTTGGTAGCAGTCAAAGGTAGGTTTTTTTAATAAGTACTTTAGGTTCTTCATATGAAGCTAAAACTCCTAACTTTTCATTTATAGGTGGCAGTTGATTTAGCGGACACACCACGTGCCATTAGCAAGAGGACTTGCAGATGCTAATACTCATCAATGGGCAAAATGTAAGAAGATCATCAACCCCTGCATTTTGTGTCAAAAAACTCAAGGTTCGTACATGTTTCTAATAATTAAGTTTACATATATATTGTTAGCAGCGGAGATACATAGAGCGGAGTTGGGTTGTTTTTTGTGGTATGAATTATTATACCGTATAACCTCACTGAATTTCATAGCAAATAAATGTCCAAACACAAACCTAACAACAACTGTTTTTCGTTTCTTTTTTTTTCTGTTAATTTCCTCAATAAATGTTTGTTATTAGGTTTGTGGTGACTGGAAAAGTCAAACATAGAGCCGAGTATGTTTGACTTTTCGTTGACGCTATTTTTTACGTCTACTGTTTTTGTTTCTTTTTTTCCTGTTAATTTCCTCATTTATTTTTAAAGTTGTCGTGACAAGTGAGCAGGGTGCGCTTGCACCTCTCAAATGTGCCAGGAGTCGATTTTATGGGTTATAATACCATTCTCATGTATAACATTTGAGATTTTGCTTTGCTTTGCAAAATTCAGTAGTTTGTGCGAAAATTTTAGTTTGCGTGAATGAACACTTTCGACAGCAACTATGGACTTCGTCAGCTTATCGATGATGGTTTCTTATTTATGCAAGAAATGAGTAATTATGTTAAGATGGATGATGTGAAAAAAAGGAACAGTGGTAAGGATTTTTAAGAGTACACAAGCTGGGTAAGATTGATTATAATTAATTGGTTTTATAATATATGATGTTTCGTGTTGGTTTTATAGTTTATGGTTAGTTAAGACCCGAGAGGTGAGCAATAGAAAGTTAGCTCTAATTGTATGTTTCATATGATCAATCAATTTATGCTAGGAAGCCGAGAGTTATGTGTATTAGGGGATTGATAGCGTGTGTGTGTTGGCAGCTTTTGAGAGCTAATGGATGTCTGGATTAGCGTGTTAAAAATTAGGAGTTAATAAATTTAGTGATTCAATGTTTCATACAATTTTTTTGACTGAAAATTGTTGTCAAGATTTTACTTTTTGGTGTGTTTGGAATTGGGGATTAGTCATGACGGTTTTGTTTTGTTGCAGCAACAGGCGGTTGATAATTGGCGCACTTTCATCATCGACATGAGTTTTGCAATGACTAGGTGCATTCAAATGGAGGGACCGACGTGTCACACCCTCGCCGGAGGCGGAAACACGAGGTGTAACGGAAAGGAACATAAGCACAAGATAATAGAACATACCAACGTTAAGATTTAAAAGAAAGAGTACACCATTACAATACCAGTTTAGCCGACATCGGCAAATATATAACAAAGTTTAGTTCCCAAAATGTTGCGTTCTATTACATAACGATTTGTATTGACAAGTGAAAACTTCATTATGCAAGACCTGGTAGAAAAGCTTACTAATGATCACCTGAAATGCATGAGAGAAAAACGGGTCAACTATGAAAATAGTTGGTGAGTAAACATGTTTAGCAAAATAAGAAAACTCGTAAGAAATATTCAAAGCTTTCGGTCAACGAAAATAGTCCACAAAGCAAAGGCATTGTAAATCCACTCAGTTCCAAGTTCCGCCCATACAAAACTTGCAACCTGTGTATTCACAACCCATTGCACAAAATATAGCGTATGAAGTAGTCAAGTATAAGCGGTCATAATAGTTCACAATATAGTACCACGAATATAATAACTCAGGGATGCTACTGATGAAACCAAATTAAGCTGGGTGCCACTACCCAAAGTTATGTTGGGTGCCTCTTCCCAAAGATATAATGGGTGCCTCTTCCCAAAGATATACTGGGTGCCTCTTCCCAAAGATATACTCCAAACACGGGAGACATTATAGTGATGCTCCGAACATAGGAGACTTTATAGTGATGCTCCGAACATGGGAGACTTTAGGTCAAGGCCATAACATGTACGGTTCAATAAGTTCAAGTAAGGCATTATTTCATAATTAAGTTCAAGGATTTGTTTCAAATTCACAAGTTCTAGTCAAACTAATTAATAAAAGTAGTAAACAATTTAGCTCAAGAACGGTTCATGCATTTCGCCCCAAAATATAGTAAAACGGTAAAAAGGGGATGTGATTACTCACTTGATGAATAGATGCGATGACAAAAGTGGTTACACCAAAATGTAGCGTGAATCTCGAAACTGACCTATTATGAATGATATGTATGCAATAAGTCATGATGTAATGTTATGCACGCAATTCGGATGATATTTATACCACTTATGTATTTTTGAAAACAATACTTCTCGTCGAAAATATAATCTTTTAACGTCTTGACCATTTTTAAATTACTTCACATGTATTTACATTGAAACGATATCCTACGATAGACTTTTAGTGATTTATTAAGAGAATATAACTTTTCGTCGTAAAATAATGTCGTTGGAAATTTCATGAAAGTGACAAAAATGGCTTCGAAAAGCTAGTCGTAAAATGGTGTACGTCGAACGTTAGGAAACGAACTCAACGGTTTTAGAAAGCTTGTATCAAAATCTAGAAGTTTTAGTACATGAGTTTTCGTCATAGAGGTCTCGAACATAAAGATAATAGAGGTTAAATATGGTGATTTTGTCCAAAATGTGGTTTAAAAAGTGAGTTTCGGCAAAGTTTAAGCAACCGTAAATAATTTATTACAACCCCGCTATACAAACGGTTGATCGTTTTGAAAAATATGCTTGGTGATCTCGATTTTATTAGAAGACATCTCGTTACAAAAAGTTCCACATCAACGTTAAAAATAGCCTTCAATATGGTCGTTTTGTTTACCGTAACACTTGACAAATAAAAATAATATAGTTTTTCGTAAATAATAAAGTTACGGCAATTTTATGAAAACGTGTATATTTTATTCGTTACAAATCCGTTTTCTACGTATTATACGTCCTTAGCTTCGTATCAAAGTATACTAATATATTTTTGATAAGTCGAAATAATTTATAAAGCTTAAGACTCGTTTTTGACTCGTACAAAACAAAAACATGTTGCTGAAATTTCAGAAAATATATATTTCGTCGTCAAACTTGAAAAATTCATAACTTCTTCGTTATAACTCCGTTTTAATCCGTTCAAGCGGCCACGGATTCGTTTTAAAGTATATTTTCTAAATATCTAGGCCAAAAATTCGTGTCTACTGTCGGATTTTCCAGAAATTCAAAACAAGATCAGACCACTTTTTATACTTGTCGAAAATAGTTTTTCTCGTACTAAACCTATTCCAATCCCTTCAAAAAAGCTATTCTAATCCTACCATACACCTTCTTAGGGTGTCATGGGTTCCTAAACATCATCAAGACCAATTTATAACAAGGGATAAATTATAGGATGACTTATATATATAAAACTCTAAAAACAATGTAAAAATGGTATAAATAACCATAAGTCTTGCATGCTTGCTCAAAAATGAAGAAATAAATATGAAATAAAAATGAAAGATATAAAATGAAAGTGATATGCCTACTAGTTACTATGATGAGGTGATTAGAACAAGGATTAACCTAAACACCCTAGGTTTTTATTTCAAAACCTTTAATAAGAGTGTATCCTAGATTGTTATAAACTTGAGCTTGAAAATTTTGGTGATTCTCTTCTATCTCCTTTGTATGGTCGGTTTTGAGAGGAAGAAACAAGAGAGAGAGAACTTGACTTAACTTGAATTATTGTTGAATGAAGTGAAGTGAAAGAAATTTTTGGAGTATAGATCTATACAAGTAATAAAGAAAGTTACCAACTAATAATTGAGGCACCCTCCCCTCATGACCGGTTTTGGGGGGGGATGTCTCTCAAAAATACATTTTTTTTTTATTGTATATATAAAGATGTAAGTAAAATGTGGTTAAGTACAAGATGTTGTAACTTGTATATATTGGTGAAATTTGAGTAGTATTGACTACAAATAAGTTTTAATAGGCCAAAGTAAAATATATTGTAGTTATAAAAATTGTAAAAATATGTTTCTTGCAAAGTTTGAGTGAAATAATAATTATCGTGTAGTTTTTAAGAAAAGCGTCGTAATAATATAAATTTAACGATTTATATATACAAAATAAATTTAAAACACTAGGTAAACTTAAAATATAGTTTTTATAAACTAAATGTAAGTATAAAAATATATCGGGATCATTTTTGGAAGTAGCGGATTAAATGTTCAAAATAATAACTTACGCGATAACGTTTATTTAATATAAAATTTACGCGTTTAATGTGAAATGCAAAATCATGAATGAACTAACATGATGCATATTTAATATAAGAAATGACCGGAAATTGAGAATTGTGACATTCTTCCCATGTCAGCGGAATCACGTCCTCGTGATTCGATTAACGATACTATGGTCCGAACCTCGACAAGAGTTCTAAAAGTTCATGCTCGTACGAATAGTCTAAATGATCATGTCAATGCGCATGCATAAGGGTTCCTCATCCAACTAATTACATGCCCGTGATTAGATTTGATGGGGTAAACTTACCCAATATTGAACGTAGCCCTCAAAAGACCTTTAGGTAGTGACTTGAGTAAACTTGTTTCTTAGCTCGACTTTCGCAACTCATCAAACAAGAACTGTCACTAGATCAAGCTAGGAAACAAGTCTTTTGAATGAAGTCTTTTGAAAGATTCGCTCGATATTGGATTTGCTTACACAAATCAAATCAAATCAACAAAATATATAACAACTAAGGTCGATATCAATAGGTCTCAAATTAATCAATGTCGTGAACGTGGTAAGAATTGGAAGGAAGTGATGCACTCAAAATCATGTTGTACAGAAATAAAGTGGTTGATCAAAGGAATGTACCCGTTACGCGTTGCGGGCTTCCTCGGTACCCAGATAGAATGCTCGACCACGTGCGGGAGGAATTTCAATGTTCTGATCTTGTGGGCCTTCTATTGCCAACGCCAGGTTTGGACGATTACCTCCTTGATTGGGAGTTCTTTTCAGCTTTGGACAGGTATTGCGAAGGTGATCTAGACTTCCACACTCGTAACATGCTTTTCTCTGTCCTTGATTTCCAGTTCTGTTTGAGCAATTTCGCGCGAAGTGGCCCGTCTGTCCACATTTGTCGCACCTTCGGCAGTCTCCTGAGTGATGATAATTACATCGAGTACACAAAGGATGTGGACCTGTATATCCTTTGCGCTCCTGGGTGGTCGCCCCATAGTTCTGGGTTATTCGCTGCCTCTTGTTTTGCTGATTCTGGTCTCGGCTTCCCTGGTGATCCCCCTGTCGCTTTCGTCCATTGTCGTTTGCTTTTGTTAGTTCTCCAGACCTGATCACATCATTTGTCAAGCGATACGCCATACCCACAGCGGCTTGCAGAGTGGTTGGGTTCGACGAGGTGACATCCCTCCTAATTTCCGGTATCAATCCCCATATATATCGGTCAATCAACTTCTCCACAGTGGAAACCATGTGAGGAACCATCCTAGTTAACTCGTGGAAACGGATCGTGTACTTGTCGACTTCTACTCCAACCATCAAGTGATTCCAAAATTCCGCTTCTAGCTTCTGCACTTCATCTTTTCTGCAGTACTCATCAGTTAGTAGTTTCTTAAATGCTTCCCAAGATAACGCATTTGCAGCCCCTCTTCCTCTAGTCTGCAATTGGTTGTTCCACCAGGTCAATGCTCGACCCTGTAGTAGACCAGCAGAGAACTCAACCTTGTTTCCTTCAGTACATTTCGTGATACTAAGTTTCGACTCAACATTCTCGAACCAGGTTAGCAGTCCAATGGCACCCTCAGTACCATGAAATTCCATTGGCTTGCATGTCATGAAAGTTTTGTAGCTGCATCCTTGACCAGCGTTTGAAGTACCTTCTCCGTTGTTGGTTCGTCTAGCATCGAGATGTGTTATAATTTGGGTGAGTAGATCCGCTATTCCAGTAGCGTTGTTGTTTGGATTGTCATTGTTGTTTGGGTTGTCGTTGTTGTTGCCTCTTGAGCGTGTGTTTCTTGCAGCCATGATCCTACAGTGGACCAAAACATCGGGTTGAGTAAACGACATTCGAACGAAGTCAGATGAGGTGCAGAATGGTGGTAATGTGTGTTATAGTGAATCGAAATATGACAGGATCAGGGACATGCTATGTCTAACAAGTCGAAAGATGGAAAAGAGAAGATATAAACTAGGTACGGTAACGTAGACGCGAATATAAAATCATGCAATGCATACCCACCCGACCAATGCAGTTTCAGGTGACCAGACTCTAGAGACTCGACTAAACATGATTTAAAACTATCACTCTTATCATTGCATGGTTCTTCATAAATTAGACATAGTTGATCAGGCTATGTTTAATTTATGAGTAACGATGCAACGATAGGACTAATTGAATCGGATGACGCTCGGTGTTTTATTTAAAACTTTATTCCGGTTATAGCTGTGATTTTTATTTTTGAAAAATCGGCATTCTCTATAACCTTTAGCTCTGATACCAATCTGTCACACCCTCGCCGGAGGCGGAAACACGAGGTGTAACGGAAAGGAACATAAGCACAAGATAATAGAACATACCAACGTTAAGATTTAAAAAAAGAGTACACCATTACAATACCAGTTTAGCCGACATCGGCAAATATATAACAAAGTTTAGTTCCCAAAATGTTGCGTTCTATTACATAACGATTTGTATTGACAAGTGAAAACTTCATTATGCAAGACCTGGTAGAAAAGCTTACTAATGATCACCTGAAATGCATGAGAGAAAAACGGGTCAACTATGAAAATAGTTGGTGAGTAAACATGTTTAGCAAAATAAGAAAACTCGTAAGAAATATTCAAAGCTTTCGGTCAACGAAAATAGTCCACAAAGCAAAGGCATTGTAAATCCACTCAGTTCCAAGTTCCGCCCATACAAAACTTGCAACCTGTGTATTCACAACCCATTGCACAAAATATAGCGTATGAAGTAGTCAAGTATAAGCGGTCATAATAGTTCACAATATAGTACCACGAATATAATAACTCAGGGATGCTACTGATGAAACCAAATTAAGCTGGGTGCCACTACCCAAAGTTATGTTGGGTGCCTCTTCCCAAAGATATAATGGGTGCCTCTTCCCAAAGATATACTGGGTGCCTCTTCCCAAAGATATACTCCAAACACGGGAGACATTATAGTGATGCTCCGAACATAGGAGACTTTATAGTGATGCTCCGAACATGGGAGACTTTAGGTCAAGGCCATAACATGTACGGTTCAATAAGTTCAAGTAAGGCATTATTTCATAATTAAGTTCAAGGATTTGTTTCAAATTCACAAGTTCTAGTCAAACTAGTTAATAAAAGTAGTAAACAATTTAGCTCAAGAACGGTTCATGCATTTCGCCCCAAAATATAGTAAAACGGTAAAAAGGGGATGTGATTACTCACTTGATGAATAGATGCGATGACAAAAGTGGTTACACCGAAATGTAGCGTGAATCTCGAAACTGACCTATTATGAATGATATGATATGCAATAAGTCATGATGTAATGTTATGCACGCAATTCGGATGATATTTATACCACTTATGTATTTTTGAAAACAATACTTCTCGTCGAAAATATAATCTTTTAACGTCTTGACCATTTTTAAATTACTTCACATGTATTTACATTGAAACGATATCCTACGATAGACTTTTAGTGATTTATTAAGAGAATATAACTTTTCGTCGTAAAATAATGTCGTTGGAAATTTCATGAAAGTGACAAAAATGGCTTCGAAAAGCTAGTCGTAAAATGGTGTACGTCGAACGTTAGGAAACGAACTCAACGGTTTTGGAAAGCTTGTATCAAAATCTAGAAGTTTTAGTACATGAGTTTTCGTCATAGAGGTCTCGAACATAAAGATAATAGAGGTTAAATATGGTGATTTTGTCCAAAATGTGGTTTAAAAAGTGAGTTTCGGCAAAGTTTAAGCAACCGTAAATAATTTATTACAACCCCGCTATACAAACGGTTGATCGTTTTGAAAAATATGCTTGGTGATCTCGATTTTATTAGAAGACATCTCGTTACAAAAAGTTCCACATCAACGTTAAAAATAGCCTTCAATATGGTCGTTTTGTTTACCGTAACACTTGACAAATAAAAATAATATAGTTTTTCGTAAATAATAAAGTTACGGCAATTTTATGAAAACGTGTATATTTTATTCGTTACAAATCCGTTTTCTACGTATTATACGTCCTTAGCTTCGTATCAAAGTATACTAATATATTTTTAATAAGTCGAAATAATTTATAAAGCTTAAGACTCGTTTTTGACTCGTACAAAACAAAAACATGTTGCTGAAATTTCAGAAAATATATATTTCGTCGTCAAACTTGAAAAATTCATAACTTCTTCGTTATAACTCCGTTTTAATCCGTTCAAGCGGCCACGGATTCGTTTTAAAGTATATTTTCTAAATATCTAGGCCAAAAATTCGTGTCTACTGTCGGATTTTCCAGAAATTCAAAACAAGATCAGACCACTTTTTATACTTGTCGAAAATAGTTTTTCTCGTACTAAACCTATTCCAATCCCTTCAAAAAAGCTATTCTAATCCTACCATACACCTTCTTAGGGTGTCATGGGTTCCTAAACATCATCAAGACCAATTTATAACAAGGGATAAATTATAGGATGACTTATATATATAAAACTCTAAAAACAATGTAAAAATGGTATAAATAACCATAAGTCTTGCATGCTTGCTCAAAAATGAAGAAATAAATATGAAATAAAAATGAAAGATATAAAATGAAAGTGATATGCCTACTAGTTACTATGATGAGGTGATTAGAACAAGGATTAACCTAAACACCCTAGGTTTTTATTTCAAAACCTTTAATAAGAGTGTATCCTAGATTGTTATAAACTTGAGCTTGAAAATTTTGGTGATTCTCTTCTATCTCCTTTGTATGGTCGGTTTTGAGAGGAAGAAACAAGAGAGAGAGAACTTGACTTAACTTGAATTATTGTTGAATGAAGTGAAGTGAAAGAAATTTTTGGAGTATAGATCTATACAAGTAATAAAGAAAGTTACCAACTAATAATTGAGGCACCCTCCCCTCATGACCGGTTTTGGGGGGGGATGTCTCTCAAAAATACATTTTTTTTTTATTGTATATATAAAGATGTAAGTAAAATGTGGTTAAGTACAAGATGTTGTAACTTGTATATATTGGTGAAATTTGAGTAGTATTGACTACAAATAAGTTTTAATAGGCCAAAGTAAAATATATTGTAGTTATAAAAATTGTAAAAATATGTTTCTTGCAAAGTTTGAGTGAAATAATAATTATCGTGTAGTTTTTAAGAAAAGCGTCGTAATAATATAAATTTAACGATTTATATATACAAAATAAATTTAAAACACTAGGTAAACTTAAAATATAGTTTTTATAAACTAAATGTAAGTATAAAAATATATCGGGATCATTTTTGGAAGTAGCGGATTAAATGTTCAAAATAATAACTTACGCGATAACGTTTATTTAATATAAAATTTACGCGTTTAATGTGAAATGCAAAATCATGAATGAACTAACATGATGCATATTTAATATAAGAAATGACCGGAAATTGAGAATTGTGACATTCTTCCCATGTCAGCGGAATCACGTCCTCGTGATTCGATTAACGATACTATGGTCCGAACCTCGACAAGAGTTCTAAAAGTTCATGCTCGTACGAATAGTCTAAATGATCATGTCAATGCGCATGCATAAGGGTTCCTCATCCAACTAATTACATGCCCGTGATTAGATTTGATGGGGTAAACTTACCCAATATTGAACGTAGCCCTCAAAAGACCTTTAGGTAGTGACTTGAGTAAACTTGTTTCTTAGCTCGACTTTCGCAACTCATCAAACAAGAACTGTCACTAGATCAAGCTAGGAAACAAGTCTTTTGAATGAAGTCTTTTGAAAGATTCGCTCGATATTGGATTTGCTTACACAAATCAAATCAAATCAACAAAATATATAACAACTAAGGTCGATATCAATAGGTCTCAAATTAATCAATGTCGTGAACGTGGTAAGAATTGGAAGGAAGTGATGCACTCAAAATCATGTTGTACAGAAATAAAGTGGTTGATCAAAGGAATGTACCCGTTACGCGTTGCGGGCTTCCTCGGTACCCAGATAGAATGCTCGACCACGTGCGGGAGGAATTTCAATGTTCTGATCTTGTGGGCCTTCTATTGCCAACGCCAGGTTTGGACGATTACCTCCTTGATTGGGAGTTCTTTTCAGCTTTGGACAGGTATTGCGAAGGTGATCTAGACTTCCACACTCGTAACATGCTTTTCTCTGTCCTTGATTTCCAGTTCTGTTTGAGCAATTTCGCGCGAAGTGGCCCGTCTGTCCACATTTGTCGCACCTTCGGCAGTCTCCTGAGTGATGATAATTACATCGAGTACACAAAGGATGTGGACCTGTATATCCTTTGCGCTCCTGGGTGGTCGCCCCATAGTTCTGGGTTATTCGCTGCCTCTTGTTTTGCTGATTCTGGTCTCGGCTTCCCTGGTGATCCCCCTGTCGCTTTCGTCCATTGTCGTTTGCTTTTGTTAGTTCTCCAGACCTGATCACATCATTTGTCAAGCGATACGCCATACCCACAGCGGCTTGCAGAGTGGTTGGGTTCGACGAGGTGACATCCCTCCTAATTTCCGGTATCAATCCCCATATATATCGGTCAATCAACTTCTCCACAGTGGAAACCATGTGAGGAACCATCCTAGTTAACTCGTGGAAACGGATCGTGTACTTGTCGACTTCTACTCCAACCATCAAGTGATTCCAAAATTCCGCTTCTAGCTTCTGCACTTCATCTTTTCTGCAGTACTCATCAGTTAGTAGTTTCTTAAATGCTTCCCAAGATAACGCATTTGCAGCCCCTCTTCCTCTAGTCTGCAATTGGTTGTTCCACCAGGTCAATGCTCGACCCTGTAGTAGACCAGCAGAGAACTCAACCTTGTTTCCTTCAGTACATTTCGTGATACTAAGTTTCGACTCAACATTCTCGAACCAGGTTAGCAGTCCAATGGCACCCTCAGTACCATGAAATTCCATTGGCTTGCATGTCATGAAAGTTTTGTAGCTGCATCCTTGACCAGCGTTTGAAGTACCTTCTCCGTTGTTGGTTCGTCTAGCATCGAGATGTGTTATAATTTGGGTGAGTAGATCCGCTATTCCAGTAGCGTTGTTGTTTGGATTGTCATTGTTGTTTGGGTTGTCGTTGTTGTTGCCTCTTGAGCGTGTGTTTCTTGCAGCCATGATCCTACAGTGGACCAAAACATCGGGTTGAGTAAACGACATTCGAACGAAGTCAGATGAGGTGCAGAATGGTGGTAATGTGTGTTATAGTGAATCGAAATATGACAGGATCAGGGACATGCTATGTCTAACAAGTCGAAAGATGGAAAAGAGAAGATATAAACTAGGTACGGTAACGTAGACGCGAATATAAAATCATGCAATGCATACCCACCCGACCAATGCAGTTTCAGGTGACCAGACTCTAGAGACTCGACTAAACATGATTTAAAACTATCACTCTTATCATTGCATGGTTCTTCATAAATTAGACATAGTTGATCAGGCTATGTTTAATTTATGAGTAACGATGCAACGATAGGACTAATTGAATCGGATGACGCTCGGTGTTTTATTTAAAACTTTATTCCGGTTATAGCTGTGATTTTTATTTTTGAAAAATCGGCATTCTCTATAACCTTTAGCTCTGATACCAATCTGTCACACCCTCGCCGGAGGCGGAAACACGAGGTGTAACGGAAAGGAACATAAGCACAAGATAATAGAACATACCAACGTTAAGATTTAAAAAAAGAGTACACCATTACAATACCAGTTTAGCCGACATCGGCAAATATATAACAAAGTTTAGTTCCCAAAATGTTGCGTTCTATTACATAACGATTTGTATTGACAAGTGAAAACTTCATTATGCAAGACCTGGTAGAAAAGCTTACTAATGATCACCTGAAATGCATGAGAGAAAAACGGGTCAACTATGAAAATAGTTGGTGAGTAAACATGTTTAGCAAAATAAGAAAACTCGTAAGAAATATTCAAAGCTTTCGGTCAACGAAAATAGTCCACAAAGCAAAGGCATTGTAAATCCACTCAGTTCCAAGTTCCGCCCATACAAAACTTGCAACCTGTGTATTCACAACCCATTGCACAAAATATAGCGTATGAAGTAGTCAAGTATAAGCGGTCATAATAGTTCACAATATAGTACCACGAATATAATAACTCAGGGATGCTACTGATGAAACCAAATTAAGCTGGGTGCCACTACCCAAAGTTATGTTGGGTGCCTCTTCCCAAAGATATAATGGGTGCCTCTTCCCAAAGATATACTGGGTGCCTCTTCCCAAAGATATACTCCAAACACGGGAGACATTATAGTGATGCTCCGAACATAGGAGACTTTATAGTGATGCTCCGAACATGGGAGACTTTAGGTCAAGGCCATAACATGTACGGTTCAATAAGTTCAAGTAAGGCATTATTTCATAATTAAGTTCAAGGATTTGTTTCAAATTCACAAGTTCTAGTCAAACTAGTTAATAAAAGTAGTAAACAATTTAGCTCAAGAACGGTTCATGCATTTCGCCCCAAAATATAGTAAAACGGTAAAAAGGGGATGTGATTACTCACTTGATGAATAGATGCGATGACAAAAGTGGTTACACCGAAATGTAGCGTGAATCTCGAAACTGACCTATTATGAATGATATGATATGCAATAAGTCATGATGTAATGTTATGCACGCAATTCGGATGATATTTATACCACTTATGTATTTTTGAAAACAATACTTCTCGTCGAAAATATAATCTTTTAACGTCTTGACCATTTTTAAATTACTTCACATGTATTTACATTGAAACGATATCCTACGATAGACTTTTAGTGATTTATTAAGAGAATATAACTTTTCGTCGTAAAATAATGTCGTTGGAAATTTCATGAAAGTGACAAAAATGGCTTCGAAAAGCTAGTCGTAAAATGGTGTACGTCGAACGTTAGGAAACGAACTCAACGGTTTTGGAAAGCTTGTATCAAAATCTAGAAGTTTTAGTACATGAGTTTTCGTCATAGAGGTCTCGAACATAAAGATAATAGAGGTTAAATATGGTGATTTTGTCCAAAATGTGGTTTAAAAAGTGAGTTTCGGCAAAGTTTAAGCAACCGTAAATAATTTATTACAACCCCGCTATACAAACGGTTGATCGTTTTGAAAAATATGCTTGGTGATCTCGATTTTATTAGAAGACATCTCGTTACAAAAAGTTCCACATCAACGTTAAAAATAGCCTTCAATATGGTCGTTTTGTTTACCGTAACACTTGACAAATAAAAATAATATAGTTTTTCGTAAATAATAAAGTTACGGCAATTTTATGAAAACGTGTATATTTTATTCGTTACAAATCCGTTTTCTACGTATTATACGTCCTTAGCTTCGTATCAAAGTATACTAATATATTTTTAATAAGTCGAAATAATTTATAAAGCTTAAGACTCGTTTTTGACTCGTACAAAACAAAAACATGTTGCTGAAATTTCAGAAAATATATATTTCGTCGTCAAACTTGAAAAATTCATAGCTTCTTCGTTATAACTCCGTTTTAATCCGTTCAAGCGGCCACGGATTCGTTTTAAAGTATATTTTCTAAATATCTAGGCCAAAAATTCGTGTCTACTGTCGGATTTTCCAGAAATTCAAAACAAGATCAGACCACTTTTTATACTTGTCGAAAATAGTTTTTCTCGTACTAAACCTATTCCAATCCCTTCAAAAAAGCTATTCTAATCCTACCATACACCTTCTTAGGGTGTCATGGGTTCCTAAACATCATCAAGACCAATTTATAACAAGGGATAAATTATAGGATGACTTATATATATAAAACTCTAAAAACAATGTAAAAATGGTATAAATAACCATAAGTCTTGCATGCTTGCTCAAAAATGAAGAAATAAATATGAAATAAAAATGAAAGATATAAAATGAAAGTGATATGCCTACTAGTTACTATGATGAGGTGATTAGAACAAGGATTAACCTAAACACCCTAGGTTTTTATTTCAAAACCTTTAATAAGAGTGTATCCTAGATTGTTATAAACTTGAGCTTGAAAATTTTGGTGATTCTCTTCTATCTCCTTTGTATGGTCGGTTTTGAGAGGAAGAAACAAGAGAGAGAGAACTTGACTTAACTTGAATTATTGTTGAATGAAGTGAAGTGAAAGAAATTTTTGGAGTATAGATCTATACAAGTAATAAAGAAAGTTACCAACTAATAATTGAGGCACCCTCCCCTCATGACCGGTTTTGGGGGGGGATGTCTCTCAAAAATACATTTTTTTTTTATTGTATATATAAAGATGTAAGTAAAATGTGGTTAAGTACAAGATGTTGTAACTTGTATATATTGGTGAAATTTGAGTAGTATTGACTACAAATAAGTTTTAATAGGCCAAAGTAAAATATATTGTAGTTATAAAAATTGTAAAAATATGTTTCTTGCAAAGTTTGAGTGAAATAATAATTATCGTGTAGTTTTTAAGAAAAGCGTCGTAATAATATAAATTTAACGATTTATATATACAAAATAAATTTAAAACACTAGGTAAACTTAAAATATAGTTTTTATAAACTAAATGTAAGTATAAAAATATATCGGGATCATTTTTGGAAGTAGCGGATTAAATGTTCAAAATAATAACTTACGCGATAACGTTTATTTAATATAAAATTTACGCGTTTAATGTGAAATGCAAAATCATGAATGAACTAACATGATGCATATTTAATATAAGAAATGACCGGAAATTGAGAATTGTGACACGACGGAGATAAAACTGAACTGGTATGTAACACACTACACTGCACCAATTTGCAAATTGAATAACAAGGGCAAATTGTTAGAGTCTTAGGTTTAATAAAGGCCGTTTGGCGTTTGGAAGTGGTTATGTGATATGGGAAATTTGAAACAACAGAAAATTACCTAAACGTAAAACCAATGTTAAACACTCCCTAAGTGACTTTTTCGTATAATGAAATATACAGGAGGCTATCCACAATAGGTGATTGCACATTAGCCAACAATCTAATGCTCAACTGCTATTTTTTTGTACTGATATACTTATGTAAAGTATTGATGGGTGGTTTCTGTATATTAGAGAAAACTAATGCAGATTTTGTTTTGTTGCAACAACATGGGTTTCATAATTGTTTGTTGTAGTTATATCTCAAAAGTTAAAGCGGCGTTTAAGGTGCAATATATGATTTGTTAATCTGTTACTTCATGAATTTACTGTCCGGCTATATCGTAAAGTATAAATAGGCACTTATAAGCTGCCTAAGAGTAATTATACTTGAACAAGGTAAAACTGAGGTTGCACAGTGGATACACATCATATTATTTTATATTCACATATACATTTTGTTTTTATGAAATGCGGTTCATTATGCCACGTTCAACATATGCAGGTAAAAAGAATTTAAAAAGAACAAGTCTACGAACCCTACCGTGGATGGCTCTGGTGCTGATGAACGGTAGCAACAATAAAGTTTTTGAGAAGGTAAATATGTCCCTCTAAAGCTTTGTTTAGGTATATAAGAGTCTTAACAAACAGAAAAATTACACCTCTAGAGGATCTGTTTAGTTGCTTATTTCGTATTTTGTATAATTTCTACGGTCTTACTTTTAGCTGTTGTGTTCCTTGATGTACTTAATTAGTAATGTGTGTCAATTTCAGGTATTGTCACAAGGCATTCTTTGGGGTTGCAATTACACATGACAGAGGGCAGGCAAGACGAGTATGCTGAGTTTGGATATTTTCCCCATAAACGATTCACTGATTTTGGTATGTGGAGTGACTTGAAATTTATATTTTTTTGAACACGTGATTCTCTACATGGTTTGTTGTTTTATATGTATGCCTGATTGTTCATATTAATGAGCACAAGCATTCACATATGTTTATAATCAACTTCATAAACTTTCATATTCTACACCCGATCACTTACGTATAAAGACATTGGAGTGTGTAAGAGACTAATTCTTGCTTTCGAACTTTAACGTTTTCACAGCTTTGGTACGTAAGGAAATTCAAGATGAAACAGACATAATCAAAGGGAAGACATTGTAGGTGTGTTTCTAAAATATGATAAAAGTAGTTGATTTTTATATTTAATTTAATAACAGTGATCTTTAATTCCCTTTTGAAATTCCAGAATACCATATAATAACTTTATGATTTTTGTTTCTTTTTTAGGCATGCCTACACAAAGAGGAATAGTTTCGACCACTTTAGATCAAAATGATTGGCGTGCAACTTCAATCGCTCAAGGTTATCCGATACTTGACCGATATGGTATTATTCGTGACATAAGATCTCTGCTTGCCGGTCTGCTAATTGGAATGTATTTGTTTTTGTTGCAGGTAGGCCTCGGAAACAATGGCAACGATTTCCCTAATTGAAACGACAATATTTTCCTGTGTTACGTAATGTAGTAATGCATCAAAGGAAATGTGCAAAGAACTCAGTATTTATCAGTTTACTGTTTTTCAGAAAACCGTTTCACTCAGTATTATATCGATGTATTTTTTTAGTTTTGGATGTTTAATTGATTTATGGCCAATTTCTGTTTCATTGAAATTGTTATTCACTGTATTTTGGTTTTCTAATCATAATAGTTTCATGAAATTCTTAAATTGGAGGGACAAGTAATTAACTTTTGCATAATCAGTTCAAGGTAGCCAAAAAAAACATTTATTTTGATTTGAGGGCTCGGATAATCAGTGTTTAGATGATCAGTGGCTATCTAGGGAGTCAACTAACCTGTTTTGATTTTACATTTTGGTTATGGGTTCAACTTGGACATGTGTTTGGAACTACTTTTAGAGTCCACCAAACATTCTGATACTTTAGTTTAGGAGAGTTTTTGATTGCTTTTTGAGTGAAAGGATTTTGTGAAAACAATTTATAGATTTTTTTTCATGGAAATGAATCGGTTACCAGGTATTACAAGACATCACTTATAAAGGGAAGGCAGAGGATCATGATATAAGGGAAGGAAAAGGATCACCATATCCGAAGCATCCAAATTTAGGACTGGACCATGAGAGTTTGTGTGTTTGTATAGACCAGTTGCATTCGGTTGTTGTTGGTGTTTGGAATTTGTAGAGGGCATTGTCGAATAAAAGGGATTCGTTTACTCATGTTTTGTTACTTCATGAGGTTATGCAGGTATACAATCTGCGATTTTTTTTTTTTAATACATTTGTATGTTAAAGGCGTAAGTCTGCCACCTAAACATGGCCATAATCTGCTTTGCCTTGCCATGAATCTTAGTTCCAATATGAGTATCTTATTGTTCTATGTTCCTGTGAATTGAGACTGTAGGCCTATATGTAGCTGTAAATGGAGCTCAATTGTTGGTCGTCAATGGAGAACCGCTGGAAAAAGTGTCTGCTTCAGGTTATGTGGTAAGTCACCTTTGCAAATGTAATTGCATTTTGGTTTTCTTTGTATTAGTTATGAGCCATAGGTTATGTGGCAACATCAATATTTATACTATACCTTACTGAGAGCATAATGACGAGTGACTAGCCCTGCTAAAAAACCTATGTTTTAAAGGGTTGTTCAAGTCTTTTCAAGGGGTGTATGTGGTTGCTGTAATACCATAGTTTCATAATAGTAGAATAGTAATTCACATTTATTTTATTAAGTTTGTGCTTATATTTTGAGAAACATTTATTTATAGGCTTGTCAGTGAATTCATATCACAACTGTTATTACATATTGAGAATTTGAGAAATCAGGATGTCAATGAAGGTATCCATTTAACATAGATCATTAATAAAAAAATTGCGTTGGTTCTACAGACTCATATAAAAGTGGTGTAACAAACTCATATTTTTTTTTCTTTGCAGGGGGGAATATATTATATTGATCTTAAGTGTCAACAAACGTGGATGCTTGGGGTGAAATAAGATATTTTTTTCTTTACGGATGACGTTGCAGATAACCAGCAGTTGGCTTGAACCTGACTAGCGTCAAAATGAAACGTTGGGGTTTACTAAATTAGCATTGTAGTGTGTTGCGCTTAGACGAAAAAATAGACCGAGTATACTGTAATTTAGCATTTTGAGTTAGAATAAGAATATGTATTTGCATACTACTCCAATTATTAGACTCCATATTTCTTTATAAGAGGCGTTTGGGATTTTTCCTCATTTAAATACAAACTATCTAAATTTACATCACATGCATCCATTGGTTTTGTATCCACATACTCTGCAACTATACTAAAAGTTTCAATTTGGATTCCTACTATATTTTCGAAAATATCTTAAATGAAACAAACGGTAAAAAACCCAGTAACAAAATAAAAACCGTAAAGACAACCTGATCGCACAACCAAAAAAAATTAACATAGCACTCCCGCAGCAACGCGCGGGCTACCCCTCGTTATAGACTAATCAAGAAAACTAAAAAAGACAAGAAAGAAAATTAGATGAAAAAGTTCAAAAACTAGTCACATGCTCCAAAGTTCAAATTATATTTTACCTTGGCGTTCGAGGATGCAGACAGCTGGTTTGAACTGCTTGTGTTTGAACCGGGACTTTTAGACCAGGCGAACTAGGTTGAACCAGGTATTCTTATGAATCAGGTTTATTTAAACTGGGCTGGCTGGATTCAATTGCCATTGCGTTGTACTTTAGGCTGTTTCTTGGACTTTTTGCATTTTCTAGCTGGACTTTCTTTCTTGGGCTTTAGTAGTTCATTTATCTTCTAATAACACTTTGCTAATCATAGAATTAGGCAATAAGCTAATAACTTTTCAAAGTTTCTTTTAAAAAAAATAGGTAATAAAATCGTACAAAACGGAAAAATAGATTCTTCTATTAACTAATAGCATAGCTTAATTATAAATTAAGGCTTCTGTTTTACCAATAAAATTCAAAATAAGTTTTAAATGTTGTCAAAGTCATCTAAATTTCAATAGGCACAATAAAAATACGTAAATAAGAGGAATTTTCAAATGCTTACCCTTATTTTGATGCTTACCAAGGGACAAATCTCCACCATCCATCTAGTTTGATCTAATGGTGGGGATTAACCTAAGATTTAATATATCTAAACCTAAGTCCATTTTTTTTTGTCTTTTTATTTTTTTTATACACATTTTTTTTGTCTTTCTTTCTTTCTTTTTTTGTTTTTTTTTTTGTTTTTTTAATTTTTCACGTTTTTAGTTATAATCACGTTTTTTTTTTTTTTTTTTTTTTTTTACGTTTTTTGGTAATATTTACGTTTTTTTTTTAAATTCACATTTTTTTATATTCACGTTTTCTTTTATTTGTTTGTTTTTTTTTAATTCACGTTATTTACGTTTTTTTTAATTCGCTTTTTTTTTCTTCCCTTTCATACGTTTTCGTCCGTTTCCATACGTTTCCATCTATTTTTCGTCCGTTTTCATACGTTTTCGCCCGTTTTCATACGTTTTTGTCCGTTTTCATACATTTTTGTCTGTTTTCATACGTTTTCGCCCGTTTTCTTACGTTTTCGTCCATTATTCATACGTTTTCGTCCGTTTTCATACGTGTTTTTACGTTTTCATACATATTCGTCCGTTTTCTTACGTTTTCGTCCGTTTTCATACGTTTTAGTCCGTTATTAAATGTTTTTGGCCGTTTTTAAACGTTTTCATATGTTTCTGAATATCACAAGTGATATTCTGAATAGCACAAATGATATTCTGTGATATTCTGAATATCACAAATGATACTGTGAATATCGCAAGTGATATTATGTGATATTCTGTTATATTCAGAATATCACTTGTGATATTCTGAATACCACAAGTGATTTTTTGAATATCATAAGTGATTTTCAACTAATGTTTTGTAACATTGAAATCACACGTGATATTCATAATATCACACAATGATATCCAGAAAATCACAAGTGATATTCATAATATCACAAAGTGATATTCAGAATATCACAAACTGATATTCAGAAAATCACAAGTGATATTCAGAAAATAAATAATCACATGTGATATTCATAATATCACAAAGTGATATTCAGATAATCACAAGTGATATTCTGAATATAACAGAAATCGCTTGTGATAGTCAGAAACGTATGAAAACGAACGAAAACTTAAGAAAATGGACGAAAACGTAAGAAAACGGACGAATTCGTATGAAAATGGGCGAAAACGTATGAAAGAGTAAAAACACGTCTGAAAACGGACGAAAATGAAAGAAAAATGATGAAAACGTAAGAAAACGTATATGAACGTATGAAAACAGATGAAAACGTATGAAATCGAAGAAAAAAAACCCGAATTAAAAAAAAAAAAAAAAAAAAAAAAAAAAAAAAAAAAACGAATTAAAAAAAAAACGTTAATTTAAAAAATAAAATAAAAAACGTGAATAAGAAAAAAAAAACAAAAAAAAATGTGAATAAAAAAGAAAGACAAAAAAGACAAGAAAAAAACATGAACTTAGGTTTATTTATTAGATCTTAGGTTAATCCCCACCATTATATCAAACTAGATGGATGGTGGGGATTTGTCCCTTGGTAAGCATTAATTTATGGGTAAGCAAAATAAAGTGACTCCGTAAATAAACATGTGTCGATTTTATTACAAAAACTGAAAAAATGAGGTTGTAGTAAATAAAACTTTAATTGTTAAAATTCTAAATGAATTATAAATACTAAAATTAATATATAAACAAAGAATTATAAATATCAAAATTAAAGCATGTGTTACTGTTATATGTAAATTAATGCACGAGATTGTACATGTAAAACCCTAAAAACGTAAACGTGTGAAAAGACCTTTTTGCCCCTCAAGTAAATAATTATGAAAATTCGTAAAACACGTCAAGATCGTTGAATACGTTTTACATTTAACTCATAAATGATCTAATGATACAAGATAATAAAATCAATTTCCACTTATGTTTGCAAAATAATATATCACGCATTATACTTGGACCTAAATATGTACAAGTTACAAAAGACATTAAACTCAATAAATAGCCAACATATATTACAATTATGGTATCAGAGCCCAGGTTTACGACTTGTAGTCAGGACCTGTGACATATGGACCCTAGGATTTGACCCGTAGAGCTTAGGTTTGACCTGTGAGGACTTGGGTAGACATTAGGCTTCCGTTTATTTCGATCTTTTCCGATTCTTTTGATTTTCGCGCAGGTTTGACTTCGATGTTCTTTTCTCTTCGCTGATTCAACCTTATTATTTTCGCGTTTTTTTTTATTCTATCTTCGCGCATTCCTTTATCGATCGAGACTACTCGTGGAGTCGAAGGTGATGGTACCGACCCTGTGTTGCTGCAACTGTTTCTGAGCTAGAGAGGGTCGTAAAGCAGAAGCCGCACCGACTGCAATGCTGCTGGAGATATCAGGATGCTGCTGGAGGGAGCTGGACAAATCAACCAGAGGCGCGAAGATGGAGACAAGATTCAACTGGTGGACACTTGGAAGAAGTATGAGCAGAAGAAGTATGATCGGCGTACTTTAGTTATGTGGTGAAACTACTACCAAGATTCGGCATATTGTGGTCAACAGTCCAACCGTTGAGATGCTGAGGGGATTCATCTGCTTCATATGATTGGGCGCGTTTGGATGATGGAGTCCTATGGCTTGATTCTTCGGTGTTACTACGACCTCGCGTTGTGTTTTAAATCCCTTGAATAAATTATGCTCTCTTTGGATGATTTCCATTATGTATAAATTCTGCGTATGTTGGATGATTGTTTTATTTTGAGAATTTGACGAACTGTGGACGACATGATGCTATTGCCGACGTGTTTCATTTCGATGATAATTGCTAAGTTCCGTTACGTTCCTTATATATTCTGTTTCTCTGATTTCGAATCCATTAGTGATGATTGTTTCGGACTGATTGGTGCCGAACCGTCAAGTTATATCACACAAGCTAGCCACTTGTGAATGGCTAACCGTAATAAACTTAAAACTGCTCAGAAACCAAATGCAATTAAGATCAGAGGAATATAGTGGATTCCTAGGTCGTTAAGTCCCACGGAGGATGAATTGGTGTTTAAACATAGACAGATGTCGAATAATCACTAAGGATAGTGATCAGTAAGGATTTTGAAATATTTATACCTAAAGAAAAGATTTATAAATTACAGGGGCTTAAATGCAAATTAAAGGAAATTAAAAAGTTAAAATATATTAAATAAACGCTATCACTATTTTAAAATCGATGAACGTTTAAAACCTAAAACGTACGTTTAAATAAAATTACGTAAACGTACAAAATAAAACGTGAGTTTTAAGAAATAAAAGGCCTACAAATATGAAAATGATATTTTTACAATCCTAATAATAAAAGAAAATTATTAGAAAACTAAAATTATTTTTACAACTAATTATTTAATTATTATTAATTAAAAACTATTTATTAAGTATTTAAAATGCACTAAAATACAAGAAAATACAAAATTAACCTAGAAAAATGAAATTATAACTTATAAAAATCTAAAATATGATAAAACTTATTTTAAAACTAAAAATATATTTTTTAGACTTTTTATGTATTTATTATTAATTTAATACTATTTAAAACTAATTAAAATGCTAAAAAATACTATTTAAACCAAGAAAATTATGGAAAAATACTTTTTATGACTTTTACATTTATCTTAATCTATGAAAATTGAAAACATATTTTTTTAAGCTTTTTCTGATTTATTTGTATTAAAAGTTATTTAAAAAAGACTTAAAAACTATTTAAAATAAAGAAAAATAGCAAACAGTGCAGGAAAAATATGAAAAATTCAGGAAAATACTAAAATATTATTCTTAATCTATGAAAAATATAAAAACATATGCTTATGTAGAGGAAAATGCAACTGCAGTGGATTGGCTTATAAATAAGCACTTTAAAATAAGCCAAAAGCCACAATTGGACACCAAATGAACACAAAAGCTAGGTTATGCTATAATTACTTAATACTAACCTATTCCAACCATTCTAAACTTCTGAAAAGCAGTTTAAGCCAAAAATTAAGCAAAGCAAAAACTAGTTTTATTCAGAAAATGGGACAATATTGTGGATGAACTAAGAGTGGGGTCCACAGAGCATAAGCTCAAAAGCCTGACTGAAATTGATAGTCAGCTGGGTGGTGAGTGATATGGAACCAAGAACCACCAGTGGGGTCCACTGGTGTGGCCTGTGGGACCCACCAAAGTGGTGGTGAAGGCCACTGTTTTGGTGGTTATCAGCTGCACAGGGCATTTTTCAGAAAGGGTGCTCAAAACAAGCAAAGAAATAAGCAGTTAATAAGCTGATTGGGAGAGAGCTACTATTTTTCTAATTTAGTTAAGCAACTAAATATTGATATCCCAAAAGCTTAAAGGCTAAATCTTAGAATTGAGTCCTACATAAAATTATTCATTTTATTCAAAAACTGACCAAAAGAAAATTTTGACTTTTTAAGATATTAAGCAGTTTGACTTATTTGAACTTGTGATCAATGCTATGGACTAAATAAGTTATATTAAGCTATATTAAGATGATTTTAAGCTAAAGTATCAAGTTATAAGCAACTATGATGAGTTTTGTAATCTAAAATTCTAACAGTTATGAACTAGGACAGAATCAAGATCATGTTGACTTTTAACTAAGTAAAGACTATATTTTATGCATGAACTGAGCTTTTAAACACTACAATGACATGGAACAACAACAAGCAATGTCACAGATGCCCTCAAACACCCTTAAAACAGTGAATCCAAACACCCCTTCATGTAAACTGTTTTAAGACTTTTAGTACTAAAACAAAGTTTTAAATCAAGGAATCCATTTATTAACTAATATTAACTAAATTGAGACAGGATAAAACTGGAATTAACAATATTTAAGCACTATTACTAAGAAATGCAAAATTTAAGTAAATGGCTTACAATATATGTTTATGCTCCAAACTGAGAATTTAGAACTGAGGACCACACATATAAGCTTACCAATAAGCTTCTAACCCATTTCCATTCAATTACCAACCTCCTTCAGATAACCTTCAAATATTTTGAGAATTCGAATTTGAAAATTGCATAATTTTGAAATTAAACTTAAAACTGAAATTGATGCTGAAAATAGGTTTTTATTTCACTAAAATAAGATTACAAAACACTTAAGAGCTTAAACATGAACTAAAAAACTTAAATTATTAAAAACGACATAAGGGAAATTAAATTACACTACTTGGTCTTCTCCTCTGCTTCTTTTCTTCTTTATAATGATCCATTTTAGTCCTTGTCGACATCTGATCAGTTCCCACCTATTTCCAACCTTTGGATCACTTGAAATCATCAGAACCGTACACATGGTGTTTTTGGCGGGAAAAGTCATAGAGTGGGTTAACTGCATTTAATGCTTCTTGGGTGTATGTAGAGGTGGAGGGGGAAGGTGGAAAGGTGTTTTTACAGCTGGAGAGATAAGGGTGATGAGAAAACCATGGCTGGTATTGGGTTTGCAGAAGGGGCAGAGGAGAAGCTACAGTGGAGGCGGTTTTATTTCAAATTTCGGGTTTGGGCTTTTGATTTTGGGCCAGCTGGGTTAAAGGGTTTAGTGTAAAAGGTCCGTTTGGTTTAGTAATAATACAAGCCCAAGGACCAAATATGTAATTCTGCCAATTTGAAGGACTAAACCTGCCATTATACCAAAGTTATTCCAAGGACCTATTATGCCAAATACGATAAACCAAGGACCATACATGTAATTATTTTCCATTTTTAAATGTATAAGGACCAAAACTGTCAAGTTTGAAACTTGAGGGACCAAATATGTAATTTTCCAAAAGTTCACTATAAGGACCAATTTTGTCATTTATAAATAGTACAAGGTTAAAATTTGATAATTTTCACTTTTTAAATTAACCAAGGACCATTTTTGACATTTTTCAAAGTTTAAGGACTAAAGTTGTCATTTTGTAAATTTTAAACTTTATTGGGTTTATTTTGACAACTTTTGAATCCCATGGACCTTAAATGACATTTTATAAGTTTTGGAATGACCAGGGACTAAAATTGACAATTTTTGAAACTTGGGGGACTAAAACTGCCAATTATGCAAACTTGATACGTTTTTCATCTGATTTTGGTATTTTTGCATTTAAAACACATAAAACACTTGTTTATGATATTTTCATCATTTTGATGCATTTCAGAGTGTTTTCAGATGCTTTTGCAGTCTAGATTGTACAAAAATGATGAGTATTTAGACACTCATCACGGACCAACCCTAAGATGTCGAATGGACCATTAGGTGGTTGATAGGATGAATTTCACGAGTTGAGATAAATTATGGTCATCATGAAGGTATACTCATATGATGCTGGTATTATGACGCTTGGCCAACGTAATAATACTTACATCATATGACGTACCCTCATTGTGATCATAGGATATTTCGAGGAGTGCCTTAGAAGCTTAGAATTTCTGGCACCTGATTAAGATTGATTGAGATTAGCAAGACCTTAGGATCATTCTGCCTATACGTTTAGTCTACCTTCATCGTTATGCGATTTGATACGTTTGAATTCTCGGCACGCGCTCATCTTTGTAAAGTTTCTATCATTTGATTTTTGTTACCCTCATCTCGTTTGTAATCTGGTATCTCTCCGTTGTTTCATTCGTGTTCACTTCAATTTCCGAGGACGAAAATTTTTCTTTTAGAGGGGAAGAGTTGTAAAACCCTAAAAACGTAAACGTGTGAAAAGACCTTTTTGCCCCTCAAGTAAATAATTATGAAAATTCATAAAACATGTCAAGATCGTTGAATACGTTTTACATTTAACTCATAAATGATCTAATGATACAAGATAATAAAATCAATTTCCACTTATGTTTGCAAAATAATATATCACACATTATACTTGGACCTAAATATGTACAAGTTACAAAAGACATTAAACTCAATAAATAGCCAACATATATTATAATTATGGAAGATTGATTTGGTCCCTATTTTTATCCTCCCATTCAGCCGAATTCCACTCTCCCATTAACTCTCCATTATTCTCTTTTAATCTCAATTATTTCTCCCAATTGTAGCTTACTTTCACTCATTCAAAAAACACACTCACACAAACCCTAACTAATAAAATTGACGGCAAACTTCTTCTTCCTTTTTTTCCATTCGACAACAAGGCATGCAAAAGGGCGTGGATGGCGATGCTGTGGTCGTGACTCATTGTTCACAGAAGGTTGATCGTAGCTTTTGGTTGGAGGCGTGGCTGCTTGGCTAAATCTCGTCGTGGGCTAGAGTTTCGATCGTCTCTGGTCGAATCTTAGTGTTTGTGTTCGTCTTTGCAGCGTCGAGGGTACCTATTGTGGTCGAAGGTACATTCATAATCCAAGTAATGTTTTACTTGTAGTCGCAAGCTATTCTATCTGTTATTATTATCTATGTGAGAGTCATATCATTCGAATACATATATATAAAGATTATAGTGTTGAATTCCTATTAACTATATATTAAAAAGATGACTACATGTGAAATCACATGAAATATTACTACGTATGCATGATTATATTCGAAACATGTTAAGTATCATATTAAATATTTGAATTGAAGAAGGTTGCATGAAATCACATTACATATATAATACTCATGTATGGAATATGGAATTGGTTATTGAATTTTCGATCAGGTTATTATAACGTTGGATGGAATATGGGTTAAAATCAGAAGTTGGGTTTGGACTGTGATTTTATGTGTCATTATGCATGGTCTTGGTATAGTATGCATGCTAGTTTGGATCGACCATGTCTTGTTGGAGCTGAGATGTCGTGCGAGTTGAAATAGGGTATCTATGCATGGGTATGTCATGTTGAGGCTGTCCATATTACTTGGGTTACTCGTTATATGTGGGTCAAATGGAGTAAAGATTTTTTGGTCTGTAAACTGTTTCTAAAAGAAATATGGTATGTGCATGGTCGACGGGGTGGGGGGGGGGGGTAAGTTCAAGCTTGATCGCGGAGTTTATGGGTGGATCGTTTTGTATTTTGAACGTGCGTCGAGGAAGTTGAGTCGGGGGTTAATCATATTACGTGATTTCTTGGTCGTAAATGTTAGTCATATGGACCGCGAGCGAGTTTGAATATTGATCGAACTTGTGCATGGAAATTAAACATGAAGCATAAATCTGCATGTACTACTTGGGTTATATTTTATATATTTAAGTTATTTACAATTCGAACATTAATCTTTGGTAAATGTCACATGGAACCATGAACCTTATAAATTGACATATAAAGCCCTCAAATAGGATATTTATCATATAAAACCTTTAAGTTTACCATTTATCATTTGAAACCCATAAGTTTGGCTAGTTAATGATTATTATACTAAAGTATCTTAATTCGGTCCATTCCTAAAAATGAGAATACGCTTAATAAAAATATTAATACGATTCATATAAGCAATAAATCCGTTATGACTTAATGAGCTAATAAGTATTAAATGAACCGTAATCCGTGTAGATTCATTGAAGAAGGCGTGACGTTGTGTATTCGTATTCATTCATTCGTTGCTTTCCTTTCATTGGCGTTAAGGTACATATATTCTATCCCTTTTCAGTAGGGGTTTCTCATGATTCGTTTACATCTTTCAATATTGGTTTTGAACTGTTATCCTTTGCTCTGAGCCTTCTTATTAGGGCTTCCCTATAACTTTGCTATGCTCCCTTTGATTGAATCTCCTATGTGAACTGTTTGATAAGAACCTTCTGATTATGAACCTTCTGATTATGAACCTTTGATATGAATCCTTTTGATATGACCTTGCCTGGACCTGTCAGTTTGAGACCCGAGCTATCACTAGGCATGGGGGTTCCATGTCCGTGTCATTGATGCACCAATGGCATGACTCCAGTGTGTACGAGTGATGTTACACACCGTCCCTTTCTGTTATCTGATTATTCGCGCTTTGGATATTGTATGGCCACTATTTGTCTGCATGGGCGTATGGATGCATCCTAGATTTGTTCTGTTATCTGATATGGTATGATTTGTCTGGTGAATGATGTCGTGTGCAATACGCGTCTTCACAATCTGGGAGCTGATCACTCCATGTCTGTTATATATGCTATGGTTACTATTGGTTACTACAGGCTACTATGGATATATGATTTGATTTGATTTGTTTTGTTGGCTCGTGGTGGATAACTGACCCCTTTTCCTATGTTTCATTTACCCTACTCTGTTCCTTTGATATACCGGATTTATTGACTGACCTTCCTTACCTTGTTCTCAGTTCAGTTTTATTATTATTGTATCGTTATATCTGTTCACTGGGCTTTTTAAGCTCAGCCGCATTTCTTTTCCTGCGGCAGGTACATAAGCTAGGAGCTGGGGAATGTTTGGGGTTGAGAGAGTCATCTTAGACTTCATTTGATTTTGTTATTATATTTTCATTTCGGAGTTTTCCTTTTGTATTTATGTATTGATAAGTCTTGTTGACTTGAATTCTCTTGAGATTGATTATAAGGCTTCCGTTGTTTGATTTATGTTCATTATGTATGTTCTTATATGACACCATACTGTGATACTTCTACCCTTATCGGGTTGGGGTGTTACAGTACATATACGAGCGACTCATGTTATTCATTTTTTTTTTTAATTTTGGAATAAGGAAATCCGCAAAAGTTCTTTTCTTTTTTACTAATGACGTTCAATAAGGACTCATGTTATTTCTCTTTATAAGTTTAGCATGTGCATACACGAGTTTAAAAATCAAACAGGGCTAAAATTATTATTAGCACTTATCTGTGATTTCGAGTCTAAAATGTGTATTCTTAGTTTACAAGAAATACAACCACTCTCATGCAATCTACTCAATCGCGTATAGTATAAGGTTGGTAAGATCAGGTCGTTCGCAAGAGCAATGAAATTAGCTTGTAAAGTAAATAACGTAAATCAATAAATTGAGGGATTTTGTTAGATCCAAATGATTGTGGTTTAAAGAAAATATAAATAAACAAAACAATCAAATAAATGATAAGTAATTAAAACGGAGCTTAAATCAATAAGAGATAAAGCAATTTCATCGAGTTATTCCCCTAATGAGGTAACGACATGATCAGCTCGTGCAATGTCTAACTAGTTCATTAATCGGTTACTCTGATGTAGTATATATTTAGTAATAGATGCTAAAACCTACACATATGCCCTATAACCTTCTACCTCGATGCTAGTGGATGATGTCTAGTTATAGTCCATTTATTAAATCAGCCAACTAACCTATATGACTTGTTTGTGAGATTATTTTACTAATGTCACTTAACTACTTTGTAAATTACTATTTACCTTCGTGAACCTTAAACCTTATAGTCTACCACTTTTAACCTAGCTAGGCTAATTCATCATGAAAAACGTTAAACAACTAGAGTAGAATCAGTTCTTTATGATGAATAAGAGCTTGATCTTGCATGATTGCAGCTTTAACAAACCTTGGACCTCTCGTCACTTTCTGTCAGATCTTCTAATCTTCCAACGAATGGAAAAATAATTAATGAATACGAATCCATTTCTTAACCCTTGCTCGTTCTATTTATCTTGTGTATCAAACTACCCTAATAGAATAATGGGATGTAATTTGTCTTACACTTTATTCCCGAGCATAAAACAAAAATAAGAGAAATGGAGAAGGGAGAAAAGAAAAAAAAGAAAATGAAAATAAAAAAATTTGATGTTCAATCTTGTATTCCCGAGTTAAAAAGAAAAGAAAAAAGATATAAGAAAAAAAGCTTTAAAGCCACATTCTTTCCAAATCATATCAATGTTGGAATGTAGAATAAAGATTAAGAAAGAAATTCTGGCATACTTTTCTCCCCTTCTCTAAAAATCATAAATGCAAATTTTTTTTAATTTCCTTTATATATTTCTTTTTTTTTCCCTTTAAATAAAACTCGGGAAGTATTGACAATTCAGCCGTGGACCTCCTTGCTCGCTACCTATCTTTTCTTCTAATCCAAGCCCACATGTGCTTTTCTAGTTTATGTTTTCCATTCTTTATATACCAAGGCCCAAATAAAATATTAAGATACCATGAGTTTATGACTTCTTAAGCTAAATCCCTTTGCTGGACATGTCGTCTCCAAAACTCATAGTTTAACACAAGTTATTAATGTCCTTGTGTAAAAAACATAAATGTTTCCTTTTCTTCTTATTCTCACTAGCTTTGCTTTGCAACAGAAACAATAACTAATAAACTTCCGATTTTTATGCAGATAATTAGCTAACCGTGAATATCTCTTTTTCTTATTTCTTTGGCCTTTTGAACCAGCTAAATTGGAGTTCGCACAGAAAAGTTTTGGACAAAACAGTGCAACAATGTTGAAATATGTCATGCCTGCGTTTATATATATACACATTAGCTCCAAATCTTATCTGTTTACGTGTCTTTCCATTTTAATACTAAAACGAGTTGGGCGATGGTCCGCCGCGTTGCGGCGGGGCGTTGTTTTAGGCTGTTGATCATTGCACGGTATTTTTTTTAAGTAGAAAGCCGAACTGTTTTTGTGTTGTTTGCATGTTATAAAATAACCAACTTTGTTTTGTTTGGCTAGTCTATGACCACTTTACCTTGTATTTGGCTTCAGCATAAGTTTTCAATATACACATTGTAGAACAACATATTATGAAACAATGCTATTATTTAACAAAGTTGTTGAATGTTTTGTATAGCAAATAGCAATACATTACTTCATAACCTATCATAAGGAGCTACTGAAAAATTATTTTTACCTCTTGCTTTGATAATACCCTCTGCAAGAACAAAACCTATCCTTAAAACAGTAAAGTCTGTTTGAATCTTTTAACAACCTGTCTCTCCACATCCTTAGAAATATATTCATACTATGTATCAAGAAACATGCATCCTCACAATTTTAGTCAATTCACCAGACGACCTCTAATGTGTTAAGAACAAAGTACTCATTCTGACCTGTTGCGTAAGACAGCGTGTTTGTGCAGCTTTGATCATGTCTAAGAACGCATTCTTTAAAGAAAGCTCACATGGACCATCTCATAGATAGTTAAAGAACGACGCTATATGAACACTTTCACTACTATGTACCTTTCGTCGTTGTTAACAAACCAACATGATGGATTCCAACATCTGGAAATAAAAATAAATAAATTCACATACTAAATAGTTGATATATTTCTTGAAACTATAAACAGAACCAAGGATCAAAGTAGATAATAGGAATACCCATAGCGATATGAATGCTTCAATCATTGTGACTACAAACTGTAATTACAATGCCAATAAGAAGTAAGAAATTAATAAATCATGGTTGGCCGAAAGATCAAAAACGACTAAGCTTGTATAGCTCAAATCATGTCAGCTTAGACTGGTTGGCAACCTATGTAACCCACTTAACCTTGTTTCTTTTACATGTCATTTTTTAGCTATTCGCTTGCATTTGTTAAAAATATAATATCGCTGAAATAAGTCCGTTTACATTTGGTTCATGGTTTGTAGGCAAAGCGGTTACGCCACAACTCAATATTGTTGCACACATACAGTAACAAAAGCAGATGGATAAAAATTGATGCATGTCATTGTTAGTATAGGAAACTACATGTCAGTGTAAAGGCTAACCATCTTATACCAGATAGCTAGCCGCAACTGGTAACTTGAATATATAAAAGATAAAACCATAGACAGTATACCAGTTGGAGAGGTTGTTGGGGGTGTAAATGGTGCTGGAAGAGTTGTATATGGAGCTAAAGAACAAAGTATTTTCTCAACTAATGCAACAATATAACTCAAAAAAGGATGTCAAAACTGGCCCGTGTAACCTGCAGAAAGTTGTTACCAATTCTCAGCTTGGGCTCGATATTTCTTGAACCTGCAAGATATATAGTGAATGATTATATCGAAACACGATTCTGTTGATTATAAATTGGATACGCAGAACAAAGAAATTATAGAGACTAATTCCGTAGACACCGAGCACAGGATAACATGTAGTAAAGCTCAAAACTTTCTATATGCTACTTAAGTTTGAGGGTGCTATACAGAAACTTACATAGCCGTTGAACTTCCTAACAGCTTCCTCAGCTTAGTTGACGGATGACATAGTAACAAAGCCAAAACCATTACTTCCTCAGCTTAGTTGACTGTGTGCGGTGTAACCCCTGCAGGGATTTGATCGGGGGCTTGTGAACTCTTACGATTTCCTTATCTGCAAACATGATAAAGGGTAACGTAAGCAAGTATACTAAAACATAAGAACATATGCTTATATAGTGAAATGATACTACTTATGTCTCTCTCTTTCTCTCAACAAACTATAACCATAGATACAAAAAAACTCTATATACATATTATGAGCTAACAGAGGAATATAATAAAATGTAATTTCGATGAACTAACAGACCAATATAATAAAACTAAAGAGCTCGAATAAACTATAATTCATAAGCCCATCAATCAAACCCAAAACTAAACTTTTCATTTTTCCCAACTAAAAAAATGGTATAAACCCAAGAAATAAGCTAATCAAAACACTGACTAACAATATTTTCAATCATTTTACAGTAAAAAAACACTTTTTTTACAACATATACTTCAAATAGTCATAAAACTTCAACTTGGCAACACATATATCAAATTTACAACATATAAACAAAATAATCTGTAAATCTCACTTGCTACATAACATAGTTGCCTGTGAGTGACATCAGTTTTCGAAAATGAGCAAGGCAAATACCCAAGTATGCATCATATATAACCGTGACTATTCCTACATGAACTTAAAACTGAAATGCTAAGTAAAAAAACAAAAGGTGTGAATATCTCATGTATAGTATCAAAACCACCTATAAACATTAAGCCACAAAAATTTAAGGTGATGTTGACAAAGTTTAAGAATAGCTATGGTCTGTCTAATTTCTATTCGTAATTTTTTAATTCAAATTCACAAACTACGCTTGGTCCATCTGTTATAGTTTGAACAAACATATTATTATTCTTCCGGTTTTACCTCTTTAATCGGGCCACAAACCATCACCCCGCCCGACGCATAGTAACCATAATCCCCTGGCGCATCCTTCAACCGAAGTCACTTCACCCATCTGCCGCAACTCCTTTTTAGAAGAATTCTAAAATCGTAGTCCTAACGAAACAAAAGATAAAAATATCACGGTTACCGAAACCCAAAACAAAATTTCGCAAGTAAAACTTTTCAAACATGTAACCAATTTCTCTTACAAAAATAACAGCAAATTACAGCGGGCCTTTTTGATCCAATGTTTTTGCGCCGTCGTTGTTACCAAAGTTACACAAAAACCATCATAAAAAACACATAACAAATTTAACATCAAATCTACATAGATCTCATATGCTTGCCTGTGTATGTTTGAACTCTGGGGCCATCACCACCGTCGATCTTTCGGATCAGGTATATACAACTGTTCGGCTATAATATCCTCTTAACTAAAGGCGGTGGATGTTGTCTCGATGAATCTAGAATGTCCCAATATAATATCCTTGGTTATAGGCGCCGCAGCCAATCACGTTACTGGACTGGGCCTTTACACGTTGTCAGGCTGGCCCGTTAGTGTTACTGTAACTAAGCACTGTAGCTAAGGTATAAGTGACTTCGTTTTAAATGGCTTATAATATATATAGTAATGCACATTGAAAGCACATCAGTGCCAAATATAAAAACACAATAAATATAGAGGAGAGTTATTTTACATACCAAACTTTTCTTACATATTAAGGGACTCATCTCCACCATCCATCTAAAAAGAAATCAATGACTGAGATTAAAAGCATTTTATTATTTCACCTATTTTTTATAATTGAAATATCTCTTAAACCGTTAATCGTTAAGAAAAAATAATTACACCATTGCGACGAACATTTAATTATCTTTCTATAGACGGGCACTTTGATATACTTTCGAAAAAAGAAAAAAAATCGTTTTTTTCACCTTTTTCGTCTTTTCTTTTTTCATTTTTCTTCGAAACAGAAAGTTGCATGAAATATCATATATGATTTAACACTAATTTGAAAATCACATGTGATATTAGTGTTAAATCACATATGATATGTAATATCATATGTGATAATAGTGTTAAACCATATATGATAAATCACATATGATATACATATCGAATATGATTTAACACTAATATCACATGTGGTATTCAAGTTAGTGTTAAATCATATATGATTTTTTCATGCAAATTTCAGTAACGTAAAAAAACGAAAAAAACGTGAAAAACACGATTTTTTTTTTTTTTTTTCCGAAAGTATATCAAAGTACTTATCTATAGAAAGATAACTAAATGCTCGTCGTAATGGTTTTTTTTTTTTCGCTTGACAATTAACGGTTTGAAAGATATTTATATTTTTTTTTCGTTTGACGAAAAAAAAGGATGAAAGTGGGTTTTTTTAATTGTTGTGATTAATCTCATCCATTAGATCTTATAAAAATGAAGGGTGGAGATTGATCCCTTGATAAGTAAAAGATCTTTTGTCCTCAAATGATCTTAAATCATAAATATAAGCAATAAAAATGAGATAATGATACTTGAAATATTTCTTTATTTGATGTTATCAACAATATTATAAATATTATAATGAAAGCACGGCCACATGTTAATGTAAGATGGAAATAAATACATCATATTGTACATATAACAACGATGCGTATAATTGCTTTCTAAAGTTTAATAAGAATATCTAGAAAATATTTTTTAAATGTCATTACGTGCTATTAAACACATAATCTCTAAAATATAATATCATTAGTTAAATTTAAACAAAATAGACCTTAACACTATGTTAGTTAAACAAAGTAAAATAATTCAGTCAACAAAAATATATAATAAATATTAATCAATATTAACACATAATGAGAATTTTATGTAAAAAACTCACGCATACACGAATATTGTAACTATATAAATATAAAATATATCTTATTTAACAGCATATGCAAGAGGTTAAAATTAGTTAATATTTTCATTTAATAAATCAAAACCTTTTTAATCCTTTAAGCTAAATGAGAAAAAATTTGACAATTTATAATTTAGCATATATCAATCAACGGTGCTTTGAAATTATGTATCAGTAGTCCTTAAAAGGGAGAAATAAAATAACTAGATGGAATCTGAGCATATGCAGATAGATTCACATCAGGGTCGTCTTGTAAAATTTGGTGGCCCCGTGCCACGTAATGACATTTAAAAAATATTTTCTAGATATTCTTATTAAACTTTAGAAAGCAATTATACGCATACACGAATATTGTAACTATATAAATATAAAATATATCTTATTTAACAGCATATGCAAGAGGTTAAAATTAGTTAATATTTTCATTTAATAAATCAAAACCTTTTTAATCCTTTAAGCTAAATGAGAAAAAATTTGACAATTTATAATTTAGCATATATCAATCAACGGTGCTTTGAAATTATGTATCAGTAGTCCTTAAAAAGGAGAAATAAAATAACTAGATGGAATCTGAGCATATGCAGATAGATTCACATGAGGGCCGTCTTGTAAAATTTGGTGGCCCCGTGCCACGTCGATACAAGTGACTTCGTTTTAAATGGCTTATAATATATATAGTAATGCACATTGAAAGCACATCAGTGCCAAATATAAAAACACAATAAATATAGAGGAGAGTTATTTTACATACCAAACTTTTCTTACATATTAAGGGACTCATCTCCACCATCCATCTAAAAAGAAATCAATGACTGAGATTAAAAGCATTTTATTATTTCACCTATTTTTTATAATTGAAATATCTCTTAAACCGTTAATCGTTAAGAAAAAATAATTACACCATTGCGACGAACATTTAATTATCTTTCTATAGACGGGCACTTTGATATACTTTCGAAAAAAGAAAAAAAATCGTTTTTTTTCACCTTTTTCGTCTTTTCTTTTTTCATTTTTCTTCGAAACAGAAAGTTGCATGAAATATCATATATGATTTAACACTAATTTGAAAATCACATGTGATATTAGTGTTAAATCACATATGATATGTAATATCATATGTGATAATAGTGTTAAACCATATATGATAAATCACATATGATATACATATCGAATATGATTTAACACTAATATCACATGTGGTATTCAAGTTAGTGTTAAATCATATATGATTTTTTCATGCAAATTTCAGTAACGTAAAAAAACGAAAAAAACGTGAAAAACACGATTTTTTTTTTTTTTTCCGAAAGTATATCAAAGTACTTATCTATAGAAAGATAACTAAATGCTCGTCGTAATGGTTTTTTTTTTTCGCTTGACAATTAACGGTTTGAAAGATATTTATATTTTTTTTTCGTTTGACGAAAAAAAAGGATGAAAGTGGGTTTTTTTAATTGTTGTGATTAATCTCATCCATTAGATCTTATAAAAATGAAGGGTGGAGATTGATCCCTTGATAAGTAAAAGATCTTTTGTCCTCAAATGATCTTAAATCATAAATATAAGCAATAAAAATGAGATAATGATACTTGAAATATTTCTTTATTTGATGTTATCAACAATATTATAAATATTATAATGAAAGCACGGCCACATGTTAATGTAAGATGGAAATAAATACATCATATTGTACATATAACAACGATGCGTATAATTGCTTTCTAAAGTTTAATAAGAATATCTAGAAAATATTTTTTAAATGTCATTACGTGCTATTAAACACATAATCTCTAAAATATAATATCATTAGTTAAATTTAAACAAAATAGACCTTAACACTATGTTAGTTAAACAAAGTAAAATAATTCAGTCAACAAAAATATATAATAAATATTAATCAATATTAACACATAATGAGAATTTTATGTAAAAAACTCACGCATACACGAATATTGTAACTATATAAATATAAAATATATCTTATTTAACAGCATATGCAAGAGGTTAAAATTAGTTAATATTTTCATTTAATAAATCAAAACCTTTTTAATCCTTTAAGCTAAATGAGAAAAAATTTGACAATTTATAATTTAGCATATATCAATCAACGGTGCTTTGAAATTATGTATCAGTAGTCCTTAAATGGGAGAAATAAAATAACTAGATGGAATCTGAGCATATGCAGATAGATTCACATCAGGGCCGTCTTGTAAAATTTGGTGGCCCCGTGCCACGTAATGACATTTAAAAAATATTTTCTAGATATTCTTATTAAACTTTAGAAAGCAATTATACGCATACACGAATATTGTAACTATATAAATATAAAATATATCTTATTTAACAGCATATGCAAGAGGTTAAAATTAGTTAATATTTTCATTTAATAAATCAAAACCTTTTTAATCCTTTAAGCTAAATGAGAAAAAATTTGACAATTTATAATTTAGCATATATCAATCAACGGTGCTTTGAAATTATGTATCAGTAGTCCTTAAAAGGGAGAAATAAAATAACTAGATGGAATCTGAGCATATGCAGATAGATTCACATCAGGGTCGTCTTGTAAAATTTGGTGGCCCCGTGCCACGTCGATACAAGAGCCCCCCCCCCCCCCCCCCCTCATTTATATAAACTATACTTCACTGAAGTTGTAAAATTGATTTTAAGTACTTTTATCTAACAAATATAGTTTTTTTCTTTAGTAAATTGTTTAGCAAGCTTCGGATCTCCAGAATACGATGATTTAACTACTGAGGATCAATATAAAATCAACAAATGATAGTGAAAAAGCAACCATTCTTTTGTCATCATGGTCACTTTCAACATATGAAAATAGATAGGAAACTTATCTAGTGGACCGTTTACTTTTAATATTGAACTATACATGTAAAGTGGGCCCTTAAATTTGGTGGGCCATGTGCCAATGCACCTGTTGCACATGCCTTGGGCCGGCCTTGATTCACATATAACCATATGCAAAATCTGATAGAACCAAAATGCAAAGTAGTAGGGGTGAGCATCGGGTCAAACCCGACCCGAACCGATAAAAACCGACCCGAACCGAAAAAGAAAAAAACTCAAACCGAGAACCGAACAATATATATCAAAACCGAAACCGAACCGAATAACTCGGTTCGGGTCGGTTTTTGGGTTTCGAGTCGAAAAAAGTCAAAAAACAGACAAAAACCGAATCAACCCGAAACCGACAAAAACCGAAATAAATATACCAAACCGAAACCGAAACGAAAAAAATCGTTTCGGTCCGGTTTCGGTTCGGATCGGTTTCCGGGTGGATTTGCTCAGCCCTACAAAGTAGAATCAAACAAATAGAAGCCTAACTTGACGCATAATCAGGCAAATGCAGACATAACCGAATGCATAGCAGAATAAAAATAGAACAAGACAGATACACAGCGTAATCAAACATAACCAAATGTCAGACCATGCGTAATCAAAGTAGAATCTGAAACCATATAAAGATGCAAAACAATGTTTGGAAAGTGTGGAACCAAACAAAACCTGAAAACGAACTAAACAATATGAAACCAAAACAAGTTGTTTATGTCGAGATGCAACACATAACTACTCAATAACTAAATCGATTGTTTAATACCATAACATCATCATCACCAATGCAAAACAAATTTTAGTCTACATCAATGCTTTATAATCCAACAAATGAGATAAACTAGTGGATGCAAATACTTCCCAAAACCGATGTGAATACCGATACTAGCAATAATGCAATTTTCAATGCAAATTATCAACCATTAAAACTCAAATATGATCGAACCTAGGGGGTGGCAGTCATACCTAACAACATTTCTCATACCTAATCAACCACCAATAACATCCTTCCATCTCATCTCATACATATCTCATACCTAACCATAGATTTTTAGTGGCAATCATGCCTAACCCATACCTCATATATATATTTTTTTATTTATTTTTTTTCACAAAAACGGGTAACATACCCTCGGGTATCGGTTGAGCTTGCCGTGTCTTCAATGGCATCGCACGCGGCTAAATAGGTTGATATGGTAGAACCTGTGGAAAACAATAGTTCGGAAGAGTCGGAGAGAAAAACTAACTCGTCATCGGATGAAGAAGATGAAGATGAAGATGAAGCCATTTTGTTTGTGAAATAGAGATTTTTTGTTTGAGTAAAAATAGAGATGTTTTTGTGTGTGAAATAATGTTAAATGAGTGGTGTGTAAATAAGTAAAAAATAAATGATTTTTTTTTTTATGTCCAACGGATACATTTTTAATGCTCAATGGATACATTTTTTGAATCTATCTCCCACACCTAATCGACCTAATCTGTGAACTTTGCCGAATTCACCTACAAACACACCACACCGAACCACACCGATTTACTGGCAATGCTCATACCGTTCAGTATCAACCACACCGATACCCACTGCCAGTCCCCTAATTTATCAATCAAGAAGTCTGAACCTAGTCAAACAAGTTATCAGTTTAGATGTCAAGCCAAATTGTAGCTGCGGAACCTAAGCCGCCAAACAAAACTCAACCAAATACTCTAATCCTGTTGTTTTGATTTTAAGGAGATATGATTGATTCTTTTTGGAAGGCGACATCAGGAAAAGTTCGAAATAAAAAAGATACAAACCCCTTAAACAAGAGTGACGAGACAGGATCTATCAAAGAGCATCTAATGATCCCATTCCAAGGTCAAAATAGATTTGTGTCGAAATAGTTAATTTGTCATCAATATCCGATATTACACTTAAAAGACATAGATAGTCGATATGTCGTATGACTCTTGAAGTATTTCTTTTTTTATATGTTTTTCATCAAGTTTACCCTCTCATCAACAATGATATATTTCATATAAAATTGAAGCATGTTATTATTAAGGAAGGAAACAAGTAGCCAACCTGCTTAGAGGGGAGGGAGTGGGCATCGGGTACCAAATCGGGTAAGGGTACCCGATCGGTAACACCGCCGCCACCCCTTCGGGTATGCAATTCGGCTACAAAAAACGGGTTAGGAAGCCGAGTGTTATTTGGTGCTTTTGAGAGGGATTTTTGACCGTTGTGAGCCAAACGGCTCTTTTGGTGCTTCAAATAAAAAAAAAAAAAAAAAAAAAAAAAAATTCCCTTTAAAACCAAATATTACTCTCATTATTTTCAAATAAAACACACACTAAAATCTCTCAAAAACAAAAAGTAATTACCAAAATGTCTTCCGATTCTTCCGAATTCGAATGCATTATTCCATCTTCGTCCGACGAGATATCCACGGGTAGCTCGTTGCAATACTTGCTTCAATCGGCTCAGTATCTTGAAGACACGGCAACCTCTAGCCGAACTTCCGTTAATCGTCACCGGGAAATAGGTCTTCAAACGTTAGAGAATGATTGGTTCGTAGAAACACCAAAGTACAACGAAGAGTACTTTAAAAAAAAAATTCGAATGGAGAAGAGCATGTTTTTGCAAATAGTGGCCGACATTGAAGCGAGATACCCATATTTTCAAGAAGGCTACGACGCGCGTTCAAAAAAAAGTTTCACGGCGAAACAAAAAATCACTTCGGCCGTCAGGCAACTCGCAACCGGTAATCCCCCCGATGAGTATGATGAATATTTATGCATGGCTGCAAGAACGTCACGTGAAACTCTTGATTATTTTTGTGAGGCCATCATTCAATTGTACGGTCGAGAGTACCTACGTAGGCCGACAGCACACGACCTTGCTCGCATTTACCATGCCCATGAAGCGAAGCATCACCTCCCTGGGATGCTTGGTAGCATCGACTGTACACACGTCAGATGGAAAAATTGTCCTAGACATTTGAGAGGGCAATACACTAGAGGTGACTATGGTGTTCCAACTATTGTGCTTGAAGTCACCGCGTCACAAGATATGTGGATTTGGCATGCTTTTTTTGGTCCACCGGGGTCAAACAACGATATCAACGTATTGAATCAGTCTGACTTGTATCTTACAGAACGAAATGGAACGGCGATGAACAGTTCATTCAGCGTGAATGGACGGTTTTACAAACGCGGCTACTATTTGACAGATGGAATCTATCCTAAGTGGTCCACATTTGTTAAAGCATACCCGTATCCAAGTGAGCCAAAGGAAAGGAGATTTACGAAGTTACAAGAGGGGGCGAGAAAGGATGTCGAGCGAGCTTTTGGTGCTCTCAAAGGAAAATGGAAAATTCTCGATCGACCTCTCCGAGCTATGACCAAATCGAAGATTGCCAAACAGGTTCATGCGTGTGTTATTTTGCACAATATGGTTATAAAACGCGAGGGGAGGGCAATCTCACCGGTTCATATAATGGATGAGCCGGTCCAGCCAGTGTTCGACGACAGTGTGCTAGCGGAGTTAATAGACGAAGTTCTCCATGACCGTCTTCGATATGATCTCACGGAGCACGTAGCACGTCAATACTTGCCGCATCTCGATAATTAATGGGTTTTTTTTTATTTTAATGTAGTTATTTTTAAGTATTATGTTATGTTTTTTTTTAAGTATTATGTTATGTTTTTTTTTTAAGTATTATGTAATGTGTTTTTTTATTTATTTAATGAAATGGTATGTTTTTATTTTAAATATTGTATGTGATTTTATGTATGAAAAAAATAAAATAAATAAATAAATAAATAAAAATAAAATCGGGTACCCTAGGTGACCACTCCCTCCACTTAGGGTATGGTTAGGGTAAAATTGGGTACTTTTGATGTGTAAGGTTTTTATTGGATGGAGGTGAGGTGGCACCTAGGGTATTAGGTGACCACTCCCCCCTCTCTTATAACCTATCGGTATCCGAGTGAATTTTATTTGCTACTTAATCAAGTAGTCAAATGTTGAAGTTTCGTGGGAAACTAAAACTCTAAAGTAGGCGTATGTCTAGTTTTGTTATTAAGAAAATACAAATTATTATATTGTTTGCTAGCATAATAATTAAGAAAAGTATTGATTTCTTTTAGACATAAAGGAGTAGCTCTTTGTAACACAAAAACATATGTAGGTCCATGTTAAATATTCTGGACCCATCCGAGCATATACAGACACAAATGATAACATTTTGTAGCTGGCAAATACCAACCACTCCATGTCTCCACACGTGAAATATATGCACGTTTTAATTCAAAATATCAAATACATCAATCATAAAGAGGCCCTTTATTTTAGAAACCTAACATCCACTACATACCAATGGACATATCTGGACTATTGGATCAACAACATTTTTTAAGATTAGAAAATACGGAGTGGCCATTTATGTAAATTCAACAAACTTACTCCCACCAAACCCAACCCCACCACCCCACCCCAGACATCTCACTTTTTACAAATTCCCTGTCAAAAAAACCTCACTTTCTCTCTCTAACCAAAGTAAAAAACTACCATAAAAATTTCAAATCAACCACTTTTAACCATTAAAAGCAAAAAGAAAAACACAAAAATGAAACAATCAATACATGTAGAACCAGATCTGGAAAAAAACGGTTCAAAATGAACCGATTCATACTCAAGACGATCATACGGTGCTTCCAATTCTATATTTAGTTGTTATTTTACTATTTGTTGTGATTTTATTTACGATTTCGTTGTTATTTATAAAGACTTGTGCTTTTTTAGTCGTTAATTGATAGATTAATGTGATGATGGGATGATTGTGATGATTTTGTTCTTGAATCTGAATTTTATTTGTGTTTTGAAAGATATTTATGACAATGTTTATGAGGATTTTTGTGTTTTTATGATAATATGAGATATTAGAGGTTAGATCTAATTGAAAACAAGAGATATTATGATCTTTCTGTTAGCCTTGTACATGGATGCACACCAAGTGTTTGATGAAATGTTTTAGTGAAAAGTATCATACGTGTAGTATCACCAGTGATATTTGAAGTTGAACTGTGTATCTGTATTATCACTAGTGATATTTGTATTATCACTTGTGAAATTTTATTTATTTGATAGATATTTTTGTTTATTTGTTAAGCTTTATTATATGTAATGTATAGTACACTTTTGATATTTCATTGTTATTGTTTTATAATTATAAATAGTTTTTCATTTTTATTTTTATTTAAAGTTTTGATGATATACTATTTACTGTGTGTTTTATCATCTTTGTTTTATATCATAATTTTGATGTTTTATGTGCTTTTTGTGGATGATAATTGTGTTTTAGTTAATGATAAACTATTTATTATAGTGCAATATTACTTATCATTTAAGTAATTAGATTAAACAACTTAAAAAGTTTGATTTTGCTTCAAACACATAGTTATTTAGTGTAATTTTGCTTATTCTTTAAGCTGTGATTGGATTTGTTTATTTAATGGATACATTGTGCGTATTTCAATAGGTTTTACAACGGGATTTGACAATGTCTATGGTTGAATCAGCAAATTGAAGAAGTTATGGCTAAACAAAGCACAACATCTTCATAACAAACTAAAGAAGCTCAAACACATGTTATATCACATGTGATACCACAAGATATATCATCTGTGAAATCACAGGTAATATCACCTGTGAGATATTACCTGGATATCACAAGTGATATCATACGTGATATCATACGTGATATCACCTGTAATATCACACGTGATCCAACAAAAAGAAGAAGTCGACACATCTATGATGTCACCTGTGATATCAAATTCTCCTCCAAAAAGTTGAACAGGATTAGAATGAGATACACGACAAATTAGCAAATAAAAGTGTGGTAGTTAGTAGTTATTGATGGATTGTTATGATAATGTGATGAATGTTGTGATAATATGAGAGATCACAATAGATGTTGAGCTTGTAACATGCTTCTATTAGATTTGTAATGTATTTATTTTCTTAATTGATAGAGTGTGCATGTTTCGATAGGTTTAACATTGTATCACATGTTCCTCCATCACCACCACTGATTCAACAAATAGAATAAGTCGACATGCCTGCGATATCACAGATGATACACCTGTGATATCACCTATGATATCACAATATCACAGGTTCCTCTAAAAGCCAAACAACATGTTGCACATTTTTTTAAGTGCAGTATAATATCACAAGTGATAAACGAGTATATATTGGTCTCTAATAATCATGACATGTTAATATTTACAGATGGACGTGCTTGCGAGGCACATGATGATAAATAATCCATATGAAACTTTATGAATAATAGCATCAAAGATAATTCTACATCAAGTAAACAAAAAAAATGAGATGATGTCTGATTGTGCAAAAAAGATTGCTACAAAAATAAAGATGACTAGATAAAGAGAATAAAAGATGAAACAACGATGACTGGAAAAGGAACAGGCGAAGAAAGAAGCAATCCTTATGTTGCTTAGTTTAAAAATGCAATGCGAGTTTGGGGTAACCTAAGAAGGGTGTCCTCTATTAGGTCCCGAGCCACATTGCATGGTACTGGAGTTTGTATTGCATTTGGGAATCACTAAGTGACTTGTATGATCATTTTTATGGAAAAGTATTAATGTAGCACTTTATCCATTTATCACATGTGTACTCTTAGCATTTTGTGTTAGAATAAATGTTTCATATCACAAGAGATATAACACTGCATATTACATATACCAAATATGTATAAAAACAAGAAAGAAAATTACAAAAATAAAAAACTTGACATATTCTAAAAATCAAAGAAAGTGTTAAATCAAATTTAACAGAATGTCACAAGTGATATAAACATCAAAATGAAAAACAAGTGTTGCATCATTTTTAACAGAATATCACAAGTGATACCAGATACAAAGAACAAGTAAAAACAAGTAAACATATAAATGATGTAAACATTTCATCATTTTTATGCTTTATCATAAGTGATAAAATGACAAAATATTTCATAAACTCACAAAGACTTTATAAAAGTTAACTTCAACTATTTATCACAAAAAATACATAACTTTTATTTTATGACAAAGATGGGGCTTGGAACCAGGAAGCTCAGATGCAATTGCTTTTCGCATAGCACCATCTTGACCAGTTACAATGATATTCGGATAACGCACAGAAGCTTTCTTGAATGCTTGGAGTAACCATACACAAGATTCAGTAGTTTCATCCTTAAGCAGACCAGACGCAACAGTAACACATCTCCTGTGATTGTCAATCGCAGTAAAAGGCACAAAAACCATCATGTACCTGGAAAGAGAAATATCTCAGGTGATAATATATACAAAATGTACAAAAAACAATGAAATCTCAAAGGAGATATTACAAATTAAAAAGCACTTGTTTGTTTTGTATGTGGCATAAAAAGAGACGATATCACCAAACTATTTGTGATTGCAATTTGCAAAAAAACGGCTCCATCAAACGAAAGAATCAACAACAACTGCAGTTGGGGTTCAAAAAGGCACAACAGCTCCACAAAACAAATTGAAGAAGCTCAAACAACTTTGATATCGCCTGTGATATCATAAGATCATCCATTACCACAATTGATTCAAAAAAATAAAAGAAAGCTGACACACATGTGATACAACTGAGAAACCAGCAATACAGAAAAGCAAAAAAGAGAAAAGCGTAACCTCAAGTACAACACACTGGGTCTTCTTATCTTCTGCAATTAACCGAATTACATGATTCCAAACAGGGTTTAAGTTGTAATAAACAACCTTTATTTTGAACTTTTCAAGTGGCCGAATATATGCAATCATATAAGGATCAGACTTCCCAATCATTTTCATGTTTTTCAAATTATTTGCCTTCACGATTGTTAAAGTAAGCAGTCCTTGTGGTTTAAGCTATAGGTCACTGCGCAATTATCAAACAGTACATTAAATGTGCATCACCTCAAATATAGAGTAATGGAGAAAGCAAAATATAAAACGCACTAAAATAATTCAAAAGGACGTCATTCAGAAAAATAAAAATAAGCATCAACTAATGCAACATAGGATATGATTACTCATTTACAATAACTACAGTGCACTTTGATTAATTTCCTAAAGCTTGTTTATTCAAATAAATATTTTTGATTTGGTTATATATGAAATGATGTACAAACAGGAACATGTGATTTTTTCCCAACTTGTGCATCCCTCTCTTAGGCATTTTGTCAAACACCTTCCATGCATCAAATTTCCATCAATTCACCCATCCCAAAATGATATCATACTAAAAGCAATGCTACTCACAATTTAAAATATAAACTAGAGTATCAAATAAACAAATTTCACAAGTGATAATATAAATATCACTAGTGATAATACACAGATACAGTTCAACTTCAAATATCACTGGTGATACTACACGTACGATAAATAGCAGATTCAAAACAACAATCAGACATAAAAACAGCATTCAAATGCAGTTAAAAACAAAAATTCAACTAACAACTTAATTAATAAGCAAAATTACATGAGCAAATAACAAAATTATCAAATATTTTTCACTCACACATTTCATCAAACACTTGGTGTGCAACTTAATAAGAAGGAATGTTAACAACTTGATCCACATAATTAACAACCCATCAACAACATTATCAACCGCCACAACACCAACCAAATCAGCTTCTGAAACAAATGGTTCATTCAAATCAAAAGAAGGCATAAAAAAGGATGATATGATCGGAGTTGATGATGAGATGATGATCGGAATGGTGATGGTGATTGGAATGGTGATGGTGATCCAACTGGTGATGATCAAACGATAATAGTTGATTGAAATAACTACTTTTTGGAGGGAAATGATGAGAGCAGGTTGAGAGAAAAACACACAGTAACTATGTGGAAAAAATGAAACGAATGAAAAAAAAGAAGAAGAAATGACTTTATATAGTTGGGAGAATTAAGGTTAAGCATATTAAATCTTATGTTAATCCCCACCATTAGATCAAAATAAATGGATGGTGGGGATTTGTCCATTGGTAAGCATCAAAATAAAGGTAAGCAAATGAAAATTCATCCAATCATAAATGCTGTTTATGGAATGATAAAACATTTGTACCTATATACGCATTATATATTTTACATTTTTAAAATATTGAAAAAACGTTGTTAAAAAAAATATTTAATACACACAACTTTTTTTCCACGCTTTTAAAATGTATGTAACATTTTATTAGTTTGTTAACAGTATGAGGAAATTTTAGATTTATTCATACTTAAAAGTTTAACATTTTTTTGATCCTGTGGAAAATATGTTATTTTTAATTTTTTCCGGAGTTAATTGCATTTTTGATCCCTGTAGTATTGCGAAATTGCAGTTTTGGTCCCTAAAACTTAGAATGCGCACTGAACGTCCTCATTTTGAAGTTTTTGTTGCATGTTTGGTCCCCTGGGCCCAGATGACGTTAAAGTTTTAGGGATAAAATCTGCAATTTGGCCATACCACATGGACCAAATATGCAATTTGGCCATACTACGGGGACCAAAAATGCAATATAAACTTCAAAATCAGGACGTCCAATGCACTTTCAAAGTTTTAGGGACCAAATCTGCAATTTAGCCATATCACAGGGACCAAAAATGCAATTATAACTCTTTTTTCCACTATCAAAAGATAATAAACTAATATAATTTTACACACTTTTTAAAAGGGTGAAAAGTGGTGTAAATTGAATTATTTTTTTAATGCGTGTTTCTGTTTTGATATGTGAATCGTTTCTTTTTTCTTTTTCTTTTTTTTGTTTTTTTAAATAAATATTTCATTAGTCAACTATAAAATTTACATCATGTTGTACAAGTGCCTCAACTGAAAATGGCACATATCCATCATACAGAACATCTACATTATCAAAAAGCGCTAATCTAGCCAGTTCATGAGCAACTTTATTCCCATCACGTCGCATAAAAGACCAAGTACACGAATCAAATAGGAGGCATAGACGGCGAATGTGGAGGAATAAAGCTCTAATGTGATACATAACTTTGTTGTGTTTGAAGGCATCAACAAGTATATTCGAGTCTGTTTCCAAAACAACCCTCGCAAAACCCTTGGTTTAGGTCATTAATCCATTACTTGAATTCCATCTAGGTCCATCAAACAACAAATTATGCCTTAGAATATATTCCTTGAATCATAACACCTCAAAACAAACGCCCACCTAAAATATACCCATCACTTAACAAAGAGACACACAACTCGTGGCGGGTCGGCATCCCTACCACTTTTGAACCATTTCTCTATGTCAATGTTTAGCAGACTCCAATGGTGGTCTTGAGTGGCCTTCAGATGCCGAGCTCGAGATGAAGCCAGGGGCGGAACTACTTATATAGTTTGGGGGGCGGTGTCTTTCATGCTTCGCCAAAAAATATCAATTTTTAATGTAATTTTTTTATGATCATTTTATTAAAGTGCACCCCACCATAAAATTAAATTGCCTCCACCTTAAAGCCAAACAATGTAAAAATATTCGATCTCTATCTTGTTTTAAAAAAAAAAAAAAAATCGGTTTTTAGTGTAAAAAAATAAAAAATAAAAATAAAATAAAATTGTGATTTTTTTATTAAAGTGCATCACGAATTTTATTAAATTTTGTTTTGGCCCCCGTCCTCTAAAATCCTAGGTCCGCCACTCGATGAAGCCCCGTTTCCATGTACTGTATCCACCTTATTCCTTAATAATGCACCTCTATTAGGCTAGACACAGTGGCAATTTTAAAATCGGTTGGGCAAAAAAAAACACACGACGATCGATTTGAAGATCGGTCGAGTCGAGTGTGGGTGTGGGTAGTCAAATCGACCGAGGAAACAAAAGTTTGAGTATCGGTTGGATTTTCAACCGATATTGAAACACTTCCTTTTCCCAAAATTGTACCGTTAACATCAAAAAAAAAAAAAAAAAAAAAAAAAAAAAAAAAAAAAAAAAAACTTTTCCTATAAATACTAACTCAAACACATTTCTAAAACACACAATTTAAATCAACATTTCTATCTCAATACATTCAAAAAAATTTATTTCAATATGTCGTACGAGCTTTTATTTGGTTCTTCGTCTTCCGACGATGAAGAAGTTTTTAGTGAGTTTGCGGATTTTGCTTGGAAGGCTTACAAAGCATCACAGCCAAAAGTTCGACGAAGGTACATACGTAGGGATCATGAGGGTGGTCATGATCGTTTAGTGGCGGCATACTTCTCCGAAAACCCAGAGTTCGACGCAAGAGCATTCCATCGACGGTTCCGAATAAGCCGAGAACTATTCACATAAATTGTTCGAGAGGTAACTGATCATTCTTCTTATTTTCGACAAACTCTTTATGCTAGGGGCGTACCCGGTATTAGCCCATTGGTCAAGTGTACTGCGGCCATTCGTCAATTAGGATACGTGGCCGTTCCTGATTCTCTTGACGAGAATCTGACATTAGCTGCAACAACATCCCGTGAATGTCTCCGTAAGTTTTGCACGGTTATCATGGACTTATATGGTGTTGAGTATTTGCGAAAGCCCACGTATTCTGACCTTGAAAGATTATATGCTCATCACGAGCATAAGCATGGCTTTCCTGGGATGATGAGAAGCATTGATTGTACAAGTTGGGAGTGGGAGAATTGCCCAAATAGTTCGAGAGCTCAATATGCTAGGGGTGATCACGGGCCACATCCATTCATTTTATTGAAAGCGGTCGCTTCCCAAGATTTATGGATTTGGCATGCGTACTTTGGTGTCTCCTGAATGAATAACGACGTAAATGTTTTACGCCGCTCCCCTGTTTTCAATGATATCAAATCTGGGAGAGCACCAGACCTTGAATTCGAGGCTAACGATGTGGCTTATAAAAGGGGATATTATCTTACTGGCGGGATATATCCACAATGGTCCGTTCTTATTAAATCCATTTCAAATCCTCCCACGGGTGATGAAAAAAGAATATTGTACAAGAGGAAGCACGAAGCAGCAAGAAAAGATGTGGAAACGGGCTTTTGGTGTGTTGAAGAAGAAGTGGAAAATGCTTAAAGTTCATGCTCGAGGGTTGTATAAAAAGGATATCCAAGATATTATGTATACATGTATCATATTACATAATATGATCATTCGACACAAGCAGCGAGCGATATGTACTACATGGTTTGAAAATGAGGGCCACCATGATCATGATCCCTTAAGATCACATGAAGAATCGTTAGTAGTTACTCAGGAGCTAATTGACTCATTAACTCATCTACACTTAAAATCTGATTTGATTGAACACATTTGGAGAAATCGTCGAAATCAAGTCAATCAAGAGAATGAAGACGATAGTGACAATGATGATGAGGAAGACGATGAAGATTTTTTTAATGTTTTTAACGCTATTTGAATAAGTTATGTAATGTTTTTAATGTTTATTTGAATTTAGTATTGTAATGTTTTTAATTTTAATGAATTTAAATTTGTTGTTTAAAATGTTTGAATTAAAAAAAAAGAAAAAAAGAAAAGAAAAGTTGGTCATCGATGTTAATGTGTGTATATTTCGATAATGACAATAGAGATCTCAATGAGTATAAATACATGAGTACTAGCTAACCGGGCTCGGCCCATTACATAATAATACACTAACATATGATAATAGTCTACTAACAGCCCCTCGCAGTTGGAGCTGGAGGACGCAGAACGCTCAAACTGGTCCGAAATTCATCAAACAATACGGATGGAAGACCCTTGGTGAAAATATTGGCATACTGATAACAAGAAGGGACATGCAAAACGCGAACTTATCCAGAGGCAACCTGATCCCGAACAAAGTGAATGTCAATCTCGATGTGCTTCATCCGTTGATGCTGCACGGGATTAGAGGATAAGTAAACTGCACTGACATTATCACAAAAAACAATGGTAGCTTTATGCAAAGGAGAATGTAGCTCTCGAAGAAGGTTCCGCAACCATGAAGTCTCAGCCACCGCATTGGCAACACCGCGATACTCGGCCTCAGCACTAGAATGAGACAGAGTATACTGCCTTTTGGAAGACCAAGACAGTAAATTGTTTCTAAGGAAAACACAATAACCAGAAGTAGAACGTCGAGTAGTTGGGCAACCAGCCCAATCAGCATCTGAGTAAGCAACCAAGGAAGAGGTCGATGAAGAATATAGCTGAAGACCATAATCCAAAGTACTGCAAATATAACGTAAAATCCTCTTAAGAGCAGCAAGATGAGGCTCCCGAGGATCATGCATATAGAGATAAACCTGATGAATTGCATAAGACAAATCAGGTCTAGTAAAGGTAAGGTATTGTAAAGCCCCGGCAATACTCTTGTAAAGAGTCGGATCAGAGACAGGGGTACTATCAGCTCCCAACTTGGACTCCGTATCAACATGAGTCCTACACGAATGACAGTTGCGCATACCAGCGTGGCCAAGAATCTCTGTTGCATACTGTTTCTGGCAGAGAAACATCCCCTTGGCGGAACGTGTAACAGAGATGCCCAGAAAATAGTGTAGCGGACCAAGATCTGTCATAGAAAACTCCTGATGTAAGGAGGCTATAAGCCTCTGTAAAAGTGCCGTAGAAGAAGCTGTCAACAAGATATCATCCACATAAAGTAATAAATAAGCAACATCATGATCCTGTTTATAAATGAACAAGGATGAATCACATCTGCTATGGGAAAAACCAATGCGAGTAACATAACTAGCAAACCGCTGGAACCATGCACGAGGTGCCTGCTTAAGTCCATATAACGAACGCTGCAGAAGACAAACGTGATCGGATGCTGAGGATCCCGAAAACCAGGAGGCTGATGCATGTAGACAGTCTCAGAAAGTGTGCCATGAAGAAAGGCATTCTTGACATCGAGCTGATGAACAGACCAATTTCGAGAAGCGGCAAGACTGGGAACGGTGCGTATAGTAGCTAGTTTAACCACCAGACTAAATGTCTCATCGTAATCAACACCAATTTGTTGACTGTTCCCATTAGCAACAAGACGTGCCTTGTACCTGCTCAAAGATCCATCTGCAAAATACTTGTGCTTAAACAACCACATTGAACGAACAATGTTCGCGTTAGTGGGTCGTGACTAGGGGTGGAAACGAGCCGAGCCGCTCGTGAAAAGCTCGGGATCGGATCGGTAAAAAGCTCGAACGAGCCGAGCCTAAACGAGCTCGAGCCCGAGCTCGAGCCTAAGTTTGGGCTTATTTAATAATCGAGCTCGAGCCCGAGCTCTATACAAAAGGCTCGTTTAGGCTCGCGAGCCTAAACGAGCCCTAGAAATATATACGTATATATATTTTCTATACGTATAACCGTGTTAACGAGCTCGAGCCTTGTATTAACGAGCCGAGCTCGAGCTCAAAATGTGAGGCTCGAAACGAGCTCGAGCTCGAGCTTTTTATATATAAACGAGCCGAGCTCGAGCTCTGGCAGGCTCGGGCTCGGCTCGGCTCGTTTTCACCCCTAGTTGTGACACAAGAACCCAAGTATTATTTTTAATCAAAGCATTATTGATAAGGATTTAAAAGGTACACTTTTGAGGGGTCATTTAAGCCCTTAATTGATCACTTTTGTATCCGTTACTACTTAATTTCGTTCCATTTTACTTTTTAGGTCTCTTGAAGGCAAATTGCTGGAATGAAATTTATTCGGACGAAAAGGCGCGAATATATGAAGAAAATGGCCAAAGTCAAGAATCGAGACACTCAAGCTGCTGGAACTGAAGGGGACAGCGTCACAGCTTAATAGCGACGCCGGTCGCGACACACCTTGAGACGACTTAGAGAGCAAATTGCTATTTTACAAGTGACGGCATCAGGTTTAAAAGAGTAGGGCGTCGCAACTCAGACGGCCTAGATTTGGATCCCGAAGGCGTCAGAGGTTGAAGCCGATGGCGTCACAAGCATAAGGTGACACCGTCATAAAGCTGACGTGGCCAAGACGAAAACCTAATGGCGGTGACCCGACGGCGTCACAATTAAAGAGTGACGCCGTCACATATTGTAACTCTATATATAGAATTCGAATTTTCAGTATTTAGGAGAGGTAGTTTTGTGGAGTAAAACCTAAACCGAACATACGCTGTCTTGGGCAGTATCTTAGGGTTCCATACCCTATTTTACAACAAGATAAGTGATTTACTTCATTGATCCAATTATGTCTTCAATTGTTTGTGTGTATGCTTGCATGTTTTCCATGTCCGGCTAATTTACTTGTGTGTTTGCTTAGATCTATGAAACCTAATTATTGAATATTGATTGATTGTCTCTTATCTTAATTGTGATTGACCTAGTATTGCGATAGGTCATCCGTTGTGTTTTTAATGCTTGAGTAATATTTGTGAACATTAGTTTATAATCATCTAGAGTTATTGTAGTCTAAACATCCAAAGATAACCTTAGAGTTAGTTTATGAATCCTATAGATTTCGTAGGCAATAACCTTAAGGTAGATGATGAGTGTCTAAATACTCATCATTTTTGTACAATATAAACTGCAAAATCATCTGAAAACACTCAGAAACACATCAAAATGATCAAAATATCACAAATCAGTGTTTTATGTGTTTTAAATGCAAAATTATCAAAATCAGATGAAAAACGTATCAAATTTGCAAAAATGGCAGTTTTAGTCCCCCAAGTTTCAAAAGTTGTCAAAAACAGTCCCTGAGCACAAAATTTCAAAAGAAAAGTCACCAAAGGTCCTTTTTAAATCATAACTTGTCAAATTTAGTCCTTTGGTGAAAAATATCAAAAGTTTGAGAAAATTACAAGTTTGGTCCTCCAAGTTTGAAAATTGGCAAAATTAGCCCCTGGAAAATTGGAAAATGGCAACTTTGGTCCTTGTAATATTAGCACTTGTCAGTTTCAGTCCTTGGAGCAGCTATGAGATATTGACAGGATTGGTCCTTGATTTTCAGAAAATTGCATAATTAGTCCTTGTCATTATTAAAGCCTTATACCTCATTTTGGACCTTTCACCCATTTGACCCCCTTGTCACAAGCCATTTTGAACCCTGCTTATTAATACCTGGTCAGTCAACTGAAGTCAAACAAACCACCCACTTGGCGCCCAAAACCCCTTTCACTGTTCACCTCCCTCAAGCTTGTCTGAATTCCAAAACCAGTCATGGTTTCTCCTCATTTTCAAACCCCCTCCTCACCTATCCATCTCCCTTGTCCCCTCCTCTTCCACTAACACCCAAATCCCATTAATATCAAAAAACCTGCTCAAATCTACCCAAAGACCTTTTGGCGCCAAAAGTAAAATTGATGGCTGGGATCATTTTGACTCATCCAATGGTGGTGGGATCAAGTCAGAGACAAGTGGAAATATCTTGGAGTTATAAAAGAGAAGGAGAGAAGCAGTTTCAAAGTAGTAGCTAGTTTTCTAATTTTTTCTTAATGTCGTTTCTTTAAATAAATGTTGTAGTTTAATTTAAATGTGGCAATTTCAGTTCTTCTGTACTAAAGTTAAGTTATAACATCTTTGTAATAAGTTTTGAACATTAATTCAAGTCTTTAATCTAAGTTTCAAGTTTAATGCCTACTGTTGCATTTTTCAGTTTCAACTTTCATGAGCAGCTTCTTAGAACTTTATTCTTAAGCTAAATCAAGCTTAAGCAAGCTTATTAAAGCTTACTGTAAGCTTATCTTTCATTTTCAAACAATTTTGAATCATAGTCAACAGAAGTCAAAGGAAATTGGTCAAGAATGGAAATTGGATCCTGGGATGTTGCAGGCTTGGATTTGGGTTAAAAATAGCTTAGTATAGTGGTCTGTTTGTTCTGGATTTGGCCTGCATTAGCTGAACACTATGGTTAGTAATTTTATCATTTTCATATTTCAAGTCAAATTGCAGTCTTAGCTTGTAACTGTTTCTATGGTCACCTCTAGTTTTCACTTGTTTATGTAGTTGTATTATTGTCATGTAAGTTTATTTTGATCATTAAAACAAACTGGATCAGTGGTTAGTTCAGATTTCATTTGCATATCAGTTTCAAAAAGAGTGTTTGGAATTGTTGTACTTTCTGTCTTAGAAGGTTTGTTCAGTGATAGCTCCTGTTGGATTATGTTTGTTTAGCTCAGTTATACTCACTTCAGTCATAACCTTGTAGCTGCTAGCACTCAAAGTCAAAATTTCCTTTCATGTGATCTTGCAGCTTAACTGTTGGAATCTGGCAAGATCCAAGTCTTAATTTGTGTTCAAAACTAATAGATATAGCTTGCATTGGTATTATTTCATCAAGTAATGTCATTTTCAGTTCATAAATCTGGATCAAAGCTCAGTTTAGTCAACTCCTTAATTTTTCTAAAAAGTCAAAATGTTGAAAAAGTCAGTTTTGGCTCAAATGAGATGAATTATCCTTGATTCATTTCTGGACCAATTCATGTGAATCTTGTGGTTTTAGAAACTCCTCTTGGTCTACTTTGTTATTGTTATTTTTGTAAAATTTTGTTAAATTTTTATAAGCCTCAAAAGAGCCCATCAAAAAGGTATTATATGCCCTGTGCATGATCAGTGCTCTGCACAGGGCTTGTGCAGACTTTGTAACTCCTGCACAGAGCTCATCTGAGCAACCCAAGGTCTAAGTTTTGGTTTACAAGCTCCTTGCCAGGTCTCCTCCAAGTTCCAATTGGTGGTTTTCTATTTTTAGCTTATTTGGTTGCTTATTTGGTGGCTGCAAGTAGCCCACAGGTCACTGTTTTAGCTTATTAGATCAAATCACTCAAATCATTGCAACTTGCAATCAGAGGGTTAGGCTTGTTTAAACTTGTTCCATTTGTTTTATTTTAGCTTATTATAACTTCCATATCAGTTTGGTGCTTGTTGTGCTCCATTTGCTTAATTTAGTGCTTATTTCAATAAGCACTTTCATATCAGTTTCTATATCTTGCAAACAAGCCCATGTTTTTCCATTTTTCCTAGCTTCCTAGTATTATTTTAGAGTTATCTTGAATTTTTCAGATTTTTCCAAGCTTGTTTACTATTTTTCTTAATTTAAATTAGTTTTTAAGCACTTTTAAATAGCATTTAATACAAAAAATTAAGAAAAAGTTCCAAAAAATAATTTTTCATTTTTCTTAAGTTTAGATAAATGTAAAAAGCTTAAAAAGTATTTTTCTATAATTTTCTTAGCTTAAAAAGTATTTTCTAGCATTTTAATTAGTTTTAAATAGTTTTAAATTAATAATAAATACATAAAAAGTCTAAAAAATATATTTTCTGTTTTAAAATTAGTTTTATCATATTTTAGATTTTTCTAAGTCTTAATTTTATTTTTCTAGTCTTATTTCATATTTTCTTTTATTTTAGAGTATTATTAAATAGTTTAAATTAGTTTTTAATTAATAATAATTAATTAATTAGTTATAAAAATAATTTTCTTTTTCTATAAATTTTCTTTTATCATTAGGATTGTAAAAATGTATTTTTCATATTTTTAGAATTTATATTGTGTAAGTTTCACGTTTTTATTTGTACGTTTACGTTATTTTTATTTAAACGTAAGTTTTAAGTTTTAGGTTTTAAACGTTCATCACGTTAAATATAGTGATAGCGTTTATTTAATATATTTTATCTTTTTAATTTTCTTAATTTGCATTTAAGTCGCTGTTATTTATTATCTTTTTCAGTAGTGTAATTATCCTATTCAAATCCTTTCTGATCGCTATAATTAGTGATCATTCTATCGTCTGATCAAGTGTTTAACACACCATTGAGTCTCCGTGGGACATAACGACCCGGGAATTCACTATATTCTCCAGGACTTCATTGCATTTGTGTTTAAGCTGTTTTAAGTCTGTTTGACTTGACGGTTTTGCGCAGATCAGTAGACTTAAAGAGTTAGGGAAAAAAACATACCCTACGACCTTAGAAGACACAACGCATTAAGAATAAGGACGTGACAATTCAACCATCAATAGGAGATAACTAGGGAGTAATAACATCTAAGTAAACACATCTTTAAATCATCATAAGAGCACACAAAAATAGACATAGACTACACTCACCTTAGTTTAGATAATTAGATAAGTAGAGTAATCGGTAGAAATACCAACCCCCCAAATCCAATACCCCGAGATTCATACCTTTCCATTTTCTAAAAAACATAAAAAAAGATAAAAAATAATCTTCCTCAACCCTAACCTTAGCGTAGTAATTTCTCACTAGCATTCTTATTCCCCTAGAGAACGATATCAATTCCCGAGGCTTACCCTAATACTACACTACAACGATTAGGTTCACTGCCTAGGGTGTTGAAAAACTTGCTCGACGAAAAGGAAGTTCCTTTTACCCCGAACGCGTGTTGTACGCGTATCAAGTTTTTGGCGCCGCTTCCGGGGATTAGAATAGCTAGTTAGATTTCCACCTCGTTTAGGTTTCCTTGCTTGATTCCTATTAAGTAAACTTTTTTTTCCCCATTTTTAGCTTCCTTGTAGTCTATCCCCCTTCTTCGTGACCTTTGTCAGTAACCCCATCACTTTTCATCATGGAAGGTGATAATCAACCACCACTCATCAACCCACCACCAAATGACCCGCCAAGAGGCCGTACTCTTGGTGAATACTCAAGAACAAGCCACCTAGGCTATAGAAACACCATTGAGCTTCCCAACCAAGCCCAAACTACGGCCCTTCGATCTGACACCATCTGGTTGGTGCAAAACGGATGTGCATTCCGTGGACTTCGTTCCGAAGATCCTAATCAGCATCTTAAGGATTTCCTTAACATCGTCGATTCCATCGACCTCGATGCTACTACTCGGGAGACCACGCGCTTGCGTCTCTTCCAATTCTCTCTACGGGACCAAGCTAGCAATTGGCTTGAGCGACTTCCCGCCGGCTCCATCTCAAGTTGGGATGATCTCACCTCTCGTTTCTTGCTCAATTTTTCCCACCAGGGAGAACTACTAAGCTTAGGAATGAAATCTTGATGTTCCAACAACGTCAAGGTGAATCTCTCTACGAAGCATGGACTCTATTCAAGGACTTACTCGATAGAGTCCCTCATCACGGCATCGATCTTTGGCTTCAAGTCCAACTCTTTTATGATCATGTCAACTTCCCTACTAAGCGATCCATTGACCAAGCGGCCGGTGGTAAACTTAGTGATCTCACCGCGGAAGAAACATGGGGTATAATAGAGGACCCTGCCCTCTATGACAACGAAAGTTGGAATGACCCCCATGAGTTGCCCAAAACTGTAAAGGCAATCTCCTTGCCTCCCATTGACTCACAATCTTCCGACCGTAGGATGCTCGAGCTTGAATATCAAGTTAAATTCCTAATGAGCTCATACAAAAATCCTAAGTCTTCACACCAAGTGAACAAATTTTCTTCCTTGTGTGAGCCATGTAGTGGTCCTCATAACACTCGCACTTGCACAAGACTCCCCGAACAAGCTTTCGTTGACTACGCATCCTCGCGTACCAATGGAACGGGAGGAAGATTCCCTACAACACCCGGACCTAGGACTTTCAATGACGCCCGAGAAGCATGGAAGGGCAAACCCGACTTCTATTGGGGACAAACCAAAGAATTCACATCTAATGATTTCTCATAGCCCCCATCTCACGACCCTAACCAACAAAACATAGAAGGGATGTTGCAACACCTAGTCACATCCCAAGAAGCTCAAATAGCTAAGCTCTCGGACCGTTTTAACCAACAACAAGCCGAGATGGATAGGAAGATAGATAACCTTTTGAAAGCCATGACCAATAGTGATAGGAAGGTTAATGCTATCTCAACTCCCGAAGCTTCCGGTGTAGAAATTAAGGACCCAAGTAAGTTAGCTAAGCACGTTCAATTGGTCGATACCATCACCCTAGTGAAACCTAATAGAACAAATGACGAAGCGAACCATGAGATGGTACTTGAGGTTAGTGAAACTCTTAGGAATGAAACAACCGAGGAAGTAGATGAAGTAGGCAATGACTATTTCAATAAGTTTCCTACGGAAGAAAAACTCTCTTGCCACCCACACTTAGTACGAGACCTCCGTCACATGTATGTTAGGAGAAGCCCTAAGATCAAGTTTGGGAACCCTTGGAATCTTAACATACCATGTTGCATAGGACACCTTTTTGTGGCAAAGGCCTACATTGATCGCAAGTCCCCGATAAATATCATGACTAGCACCTACTATAATTGGGTAATGAAGAAGCCTATCCCAACTAGGCAAGATCTCGATAATCCTAGGGTTAGTTGCAATTTTCTTGGTAGAGTTAAGAGATTGCCCGTCTATGTAGGAAGTTTCACTTTTCCTACGGATTTCATAGTTGTGAATGATATTAGTACGGTCATAGATCCTAGCTTGTCCCACGTTATTCTAGGAAATCCTTTCATAGAAAACACCGGGATGACTTATGATCCGTCGTTAGGAATAGTGAGATTCAAGGATGAGACCGATGATGTAGCCTACCAAATGCCCTTTAAGATGGAGAAATTTTCATCACTATCCAATGATGAAAAAGAACTTAAGTTATCGGTCTACTATAGAAATGAGGAAGATAAGGAGAAGGGAGTTGATTATGTGATGAATAAGATCTTCGGGTTCTATAAGGATTGCTTGAAACTAGGACCGGAATATAGAACGGATTGGGGATAAGATGACTTCTTAGAAAGATGCATAATAGGGCATTACTATAACATGGAAAACCCCAATAGAGACCGTCATGAGGAAGAAGGTGACGGTAATGAAGTCACATAGGGGCACGACTTCGAGTCGAGCTACAAGACTCATAAATAAAGAAAAGCGTTTCGTGGGAGGCAACCCATGCTTAATTGTTTGCTTGTTTGTGTGTCGTATATCTTTTAGTGATTGTTTATTCTCATGTTTAAATTTGTAAAAATGCTTTATTTTGTCTTTAACATCGTCTTAATTACATATAAAGGTATTTTACAAAAGGGATAAGTGTAGGGAGGATTACACATGTTTTCAAAAATAACGTGAACATGAGAATTACGATTATTAAAAAGATATACATGTGTGTATGTTCGATTCAAATACTTGTATCGAGTCATAATGGATGTTTTGCATGAAATTTTCCAGATTCTAAAGATATAAATTTTACAGAATTTTTTCTAGAAAATCGCATACCAGTTTCTGTTAGGATAACCTGACGGCGTCAGGAGGAGTAGAAACAGCTTACTAATTTTCTCGTTTACTGAGCTACTTATAAATTTTTGGAATTTTCCAGAAAATCTGTAAACATCCATTCCACAAGCATTATATCCTAGTTTAGTAGAGTCATATATATATATATATATATATATATATATATATATATATATATATATATATATATATATATATATATATATATATATATATTGTTACCGCCGATTTTACGCGAATGTTTCGTTTGTTTTCTTCACGTGTGCAGGTTTTATTTATCAAGAAGAAGATACATAAGATTGGAAGGAGCTTTTCACGCATACATTCTTCTTGAAGAAAGATTCAACCACTACTTCACACGGATCCTACCGAGCTAATCAGGGGAGTATTAGTTTCTTTCATTTTTAATTACCTTCCATTATCATAACTTTGATACTTTCGGGGAACATTGGGGACAATGTTCAGTTTAAGTGTAGGGAAGGAAAATAAAACGGGAACTTTGAAACTATGCTTATCCTTGACTATTTGCCTTGTCCAATTTCATTTGTGTAATAAACCATGAGAAACATCGGTTAGGGTAATTTTGGCACCAAATTTAAATTTTTTCATGACATGTAGGAGTGGGTCATTAGTCTTAATAAAGCGTCTCATGGATAGGAAGTTATATGACTAGCACAAGAACCCTTTACCACTTAAATTCCACCAAAAATGTGAGGATTGCCCTTAGATTTGTAGGAATTAAAGCATTCCACTTTAATGCTTCGAGTGTGTACCGGTAGTATAATAGATTCTAGAACTTGTTTTGTGATGCATTCCGAGATCGCTAGTGAGACTACACTTGTGTAGTTAGGAATAACTAAATGATAAGAGGCATTAGGATAACCCTTGTTTGATACCCGTAATATAATTACTTCTTCCGCATTGGTTGAGTCCCCCCACACCCTTGCGTTGTACTCATCTTTAGTACACGATACCCCTAGTTAACCCCTCAGAGCCTATCCTTTTCACGGTTCTCGTGATGTTTCGGTTTTCCGGAATATCAATGAAGAGCATTGTTTACAATCCACCCCCAAATGTACACCCAAATCACCTTAGCCTACCTTGTATGCACTCACTTTTAGTGCATTATTGTTATCATAATAAACCCTTAGTTCAATTATCTAGTTGCTTGCATAAGTTGCTAAGTCGAGTCATATCCTTTGTACACAATTTTGGGACGATTGGGACTCATGGGAAAAGTTAAATTTTATGAAATGATGGGAAGGAACGTTAAATTCAAATTCCCTTTATTTGCGTAATAATGTACTCCAAGTGTTTTGATCTTTTCAGTTCGGGTCAAATTAGTGTTAGAGTAATAAAAACTCAAGTGTAGGGATGTGCCTATAAATCCATATTATTTTGATGTTATCGTAAAGGATGGTAGAGTAAAAGTCTATGAAAAAAAATCGAAAAAAAAGAAAGAAAAAGAGTAATTCAAAAAAAATGAAAATGAAAAAATGAAAAACATACGGGCTACCATCCTACATCTATCTTTAAATTTATGTTTGTTTGTTTCAAGTTATCTAGAGTTTAGAGTGTCGAGTCTTGGCTTAGCAACGCCATTCTTCTCATGCTTGTAACATAAAGATTTTTGACTTGCCACCACTAAATCGCCTATCCCACCAAACCCTTTGTTTCCCTACCGTAAGCCTAATGTTACAACCCTTTAAAAGCCCTCTTGGATAGCTTTTCCTAGGTGCTTACGCCAAAAGCGATAGAGGTTTGATCTAGTCTCAAGCCTATGGTAATAGATGTACTAAGACCGGTTAATGAGTGTTTATCTTCCATTTTCAACTTGATATATTTCATATACACCCGAGAGATGAGAGTATCCAAACACCACTTGTGAGGTGCTAGTATGTATTTTCCGTGCTTGTTATGACTTTTGCGGGGCTTATATGTATTGTGAATTGTTCTAAACTAATGCTTCATGACCCCTAACTTATAAATTAATTGGCTAAAAGCACGTTTGTTTGAGGACAAGCAAATACCAAGTGTAGGGATATTTGATAAGGATTTAAAAGGTACACTTTTGAGGGGTCATTTAAACCCTTAATTGATCACTTTTGTATCCGTTGCTACTTAATTTCGTTCCTTTTCACTTTTTAGGTCTCTTGAAGGCAAATTGCTGGAATGACACTTATTCGGATGAAAAGGCGCGAATATATGAAGAAAATGGCCAAAGTCAAGAATAAAGACACTTAAGCTGCTGGAACTGAAGGGGACAGCGTCACAGCTTAATAGCGACGCCGTCGCGACACACCTTGAGATGACTCAGAGAGCAAATTGCTATTTTACAAGTGACGGCATCAGGTTTAAAAGAGTTGGGCGTCGCAACTCAAACGGCCTAGATTTGGATCCCGACGGCGTCAGAGGTTGAAGCCGACGGCATCACAAGCATAAGGTGACGCCGTTATATAGTTGACGTGGCCAAGACGAAAACCTAATGGCGGTGACCTGACGGCGTCACAATTAAAGAGTGACGACGTCGCATATTGTAACTCTATATATAGAATTCGAATTTTTAGTATTTAGGAGAGGTAGTTTTGTGGAGTAAAACCTAAACCGAACATAGGCTGTCTTGGGCAGTATCTTAGGGTTCCATACCCTATTTTACAACAAGATAAGTGTTTTACTTCATTAATCAAATTATGTCTTCAATTGTTTGTGTTTATGCTTGCATGTTTTCCATGTCCGGCTAATTTACTTGTGTGTTTGCTTAGATCTATGAAACCTAGGTATTGAATATTGATTGGTTGTCTCTTATCTTAATAGTGATTGACCTAGTATTGCCATAGGTCATCCGTTGTGTTTTTAATGCTTGAGTAATCTTTGTGAACATTAGTTTATAATCACCTAAAGTTATTGTAGTCTAAACATCCAAAGATAACCTTAGAGTTAGTTTATGAATCCTAGAGATTCCGTAGGCAATAACCTTAAGGTAGACTTAAAGAGTTAGGGAAAAACGCATACCCTACGACCTTAGAAGACACAACACGTTAACAATAAGGACGTGACAATTCAACCATCAATAGGAGATAACTAGGGAGTAATAGCATCTAAGTAAACACATCTTTAAATCATCATAAGAGCACACAACAAGAGACATAGACTACACTCACCTTAGTTTAGATAATTAGATAATTAGATAAGTAGAGTAATCGGTAGAAATACCAACCCCCCAAATCCAATACCCCAAGATTCGTACCTTTCCATTTTCTAAAAAACATAAAAAAAGATAAAAAATAATCTTTCTCAACCCTAACCTTAGCGTAGTAATTTCTCACTAGCATTCCTATTCCCCTAGAGAACGATATCAATTTCCGAGGCTTACCCTAATACTACACTACAACGATTAGGTTCACTGCCTATGGTGTTGAAAAACTTGTTCGGCAAAAAGGAAGTTCCTTTGACCCCGAACGCGCGTTGTACGCGCATCAATTATATTCATCAAGCATAGCACGTTGCCAATTAGGGTCATTGATCGCATTAACATATGACTTTGGAATAGGAGAAATGGTGGAAACATGAAAATTATAGTGAGGATTCTTTTTAGTAACACCAACACATGACCGCGTGACCATGGGATGAGTAGAGGTGGAGTTGGGATGGGGTAATTTAACGGTTGTGTTGGGCTCACGGGCAGTTGGGCTTGAAGAACCCATGTTGGATTGGGTCGGGTGATGCGCGCCCAAACCGTCAAGTTTTATCACTCAAGTCTGCCACTTGTGAATGGCAGACCGTAACAAACTTAAAACGGCTCAAGCACGAATGCAATGAAGATCTGAGGAGTATAGGGTTTCCCCGGGTCGTTATGTCCCAGCGAGCTATGCAATGGATTATCAAACGTAAAGTGATCGAGAAATTTGAACGAAAAAGGGATTTGATAATGATATTATAACTACAGGAAAAGCCAACAAATTACAGAGGCTTAAATGCAAATTAAAGGAAATTAAAAAGATAAAAATAATATTAAATAAATGCTATCACTATATTTAAAATGGTGTTTTTGTTTTTATGTTTTTATAAAAACTGAATTAAAAACTACGTAGCGTACAAAATAAAAAGTGAAACTTACACAATATTAATCCTAAAAATATGAAAATGATATTTTTACAATCCTAATGATAAAAGAAAATTATTAGAAAAAGAAAATTATTTTTAAAACTATTTATCTAATTATTGTTAATTAAAAACTCTTTTTAACTATTAAATAATTACCTAAAATACAAGAAAATAGGAAATAAAGCTAGAAGAATAAAATTAAGACTTAGAAAAATCTAAAATATCAAAATAGAATTTTCAAAACTATTTTTGTATTTTTCTGATTATTTTTCTATTTTTTATGAATTAAAAACTATTAAAAACTAATTAAATTATCTAAAAATACAAATTTAACTAAGAAAAATTTGAAAAAATATTTTTTTTGTCTTTTTATATTTATCTTAACTTAAGAAAAATGAAAAATTATTTTTTTGGAACTTTTCTTAATTAATTGCAATAAAAGCTAATTAAAAATGCTTAAAAACTAATTAAAATCAAGAAAAATAGCAAACTGACTTGGAAAAATCTGAAAATTTCAAGAAAACTCTAAAATTATATTAGGAAGCTAGGAAAAATGGAAAAACAGGTGCTTATGTGTAAGAATAAGGAACTGCTAAGCCAATGGCTTATAAATAAGCACTTGAATAAGCCAAATGAACAAAACAAGCCACCAACTGTTTACAGAAGTTATAAACTACTAATAGAACTAAAATGCAACAAATAATAACAAGCCTTAACCTCTGATATGCAAGATTGACAGATTTGATGTTTTTGAGTTTCAAGTGCAACAACAGTTTTGGGTAGCTACTTGCAGCCACAAAATAAGCACTCAAATAAGCTAGAAATCTAAAACAAAAACTTGGAACCTACACTAGACCTGGCCAAGAGTTTGTGAACCAAAAATTAGACCAAAGCAAGCAGTTTTGAGCTTGTGACAAGCCTGCACAAACTACCTGTGCACACTCAGTTAATACTGAGTGTGTGCAGGGCATTTTGTGCCATATTGTCAAGTGTTTTTGAAGCTATTACAAATTTGACAAAAATCTGATAAAATGAGGATAAAGAAATAGACCAGGTGAAGTATTTAAAACAACAAGCTTCACTAAATTTGGCCCAGTAATGAATCCTAGAAAATTCCTCTTAGTTAGCTGAAAACAAGGTTTTTCTAGTTTTGACTTTTTAACAGATTTGGTATTTTGACCAAATTGAACTTTGCAACAGATTTTAAGTACTAAGATTGATGTTATATGAAGAAATGGAACCTCTGCAAGCTTTGTCTCTCTATTCTAAACACAAATCAAGTTCTTGTTTTGCAAAAGATCCAACAGATAGGCCTATAAGACAGTTAGATGAGAATTTTGACTTTAAAGGTTTTCAATCACAAATAAATGACTCAAATGAGTATAATAGGACTTAACAAGCATGAACCAACAGTTATCAACTCATGAGCACACCTCTAGTACAATGTAACAAGCTGATCCAAACACCCCTTATCACCACTGATTTGCAAACAAAACTAGGCTAAACACTGATTAAGCTATAATTGATGATCAAACTGAGTCTATAAGTCCTAAATACAGCTAATTAAACAAGATTTAACTGTTTTAACTACAAATTAAGATGATGCAAATACACCTTGGAAATTACTTACAAAAGTCCTTAGCCACTATGGCTTGCACAAACACCCAATGAACCTCTAACCTATTTTATCCAACCCAAATAACTATAACTCAGCCCAATTCCAGCTCTGCATCACCCATTAACCATTTCCATTGCAATTTGACCCAGTTTGACTTTTTGTTGACCAAGAACCAAAAATGCTTGAAACTGAAATGTGAGCTTGTGAAAAGCTATAACAAGCTTAAACAAGCTTATTTGAACATGGAAAGAGATTATTTGAAGCTTGTATGTAGAAAATAGAAACTGAAATTTTCAACAGTAGCTTGAAAATTTGAAACTTAAATAAACCTTGAAATTGAAGTTTAAACTAGATTACACAGATGAAAATACTTGAGTTCAACACTTAGGAACAAATTATTACAGCTTTTGAATTAAACTAAGACATAAAATAGAAAAACGACATAATAGAAATTTTAAACTAAAAGTCTACTACTCTTCTTTCCCCTCTTTGCTTTCTTTTATATTCCAATCTTCTTCTCTATCCACTCTGAATGTTTCCCACTTGTTTCTCAGCCATTGGATTGGTAAAATTGATCTTGGCCCTTGAATGAGATTTTGGCGCCAAAACTCTTATCTGCCAGTTGGGGTTGAGTGAAGAGGGTGGAGGTGCATTAAATGATCCTTGGAAGTTAGTTGAGGTGGGGGGGACATGGTTGAGTGGAGTTGAGGAGGGGGGATGGGGATTGTGTGTTGCAGGCAAAGCAGTTGGAGGGGGTGGACTTTGGCGCGTTTGCTTCTTTTGACCAGAGTTTGACCAAGGGGTTAATAACACAAGGGGGGTCCAAAATGTATTATGACAGGGGGTCCAAAGCTGTTTTGACCAGGCCAAAAGGAGATAAAGGGGTTAATAATCAAGGGGCCTTTGTGTAAATTCTGAAAATTGATGGACTTGAGCTGCCAATTCAACAAAGATGTTTCAAGGGACCAAAAGTGACAATCTCAAAAAGTACAAGGATCAAACTTGCCATTTTCCAATTTCCAGGGGCCATTTTTTCCAAATTTCAAAGTTGGAGGACCAAACTTGTAATTTTCTCAAACTTTTTATATTTTTCACCAAAGGACTAAATTTGACAAGTTATGATTTTAAAAGGACCTTTGGTGATTTTACTTTTGAAATTATGTGCTCAGGGACTGTTTTTGACAACTTTTGAAACTTGGGGGACTGAAACTGCCAATTATGCAAACTTAGCTCATTTTTCATCTAATTTTGAACATTTTGCATCTGAAACATATAAAATGCAATTTTGGAATATTTTCAGTATTTTGATGCATTTCTGAGCATTTTTAAACGTTTTGCAGTTCAGATTGACCCAAAAATGATGAGTATTTACACACTCATCATCGGGGTATGAGATGTAGTGGAATATGGTGAATAGGCTGATGATGATGCTTGTTCTGGTGTTGGATTTGGTGAATTAAGGATAGGTCCAGTAGGTGAACTTTGAGTTGGTGTAATATTTGATGGATTAACAAAAGGTACAGTGGGTTGATTTAGTATGTGTCGAGCGATGGCATTTGGTTGAGAGTCAAGGAAGGTATACGAGGGTGCATCATTTGGGGTGACTGAGCCATAAGGAAAAATGGTCTCATCAAAGGTGACGTTGCGGGAAATGATAATTTTATTTGTGGAAAGGTTTAGGCAACGAAAACCGCGGTGATTAGATGGATAACCAAAAAAGATACAAGGAGTGGATCGTGGGCCAAGTTTATGGTTGGTGTCTAGATGAGCATAACACAAACAACCAAAAACACGTAGAAACGTATAATTAGGCTTCGTGTTATAAAGGCGAAAGTGAGGTGTGTCGTTGTTTATGGCGGTGGAAGGTAAGATGTTTAATAGGTATGTTGCCATGTGGACAGCTTCGACCCAAAAGTGAGGTGGTAGGTGTGTTTGAAAAAGTAAGGTGCGAACAAGATTGTTAATTGTCCGAATCATGCGTTCAGATTTACCATTTTGCTGGGATGTACGAGGACACGAGAAACGTGTGTGAATACCGTGTTTGGTAAATAATTGGTGAAAAATGGTGTTATCAAACTCACCACCATGGTCACACTGGAACGCCTTAATTTCCGCATTAAAATTGAGTTTTTACAAGTGAACGAAATTCAACAAACTTGGCAAAAGTGTTAGATTTACTACGCAAAGGATATACCCACAAGTAATGAGAATAATGGTCCAAAAAAATAACATAGTATTTAATACCACTCTGACTCGGAAGTGGAGAAGTCCATAAATCCGAATGCACAATATCAAAAGCAAAATTAACGACAGTATTAGAAACAGAAAATGGAAGTCTCACATGCTTGCCAAGTTGACAAGCATGACAAAGTTGAGGAGACTTCACTTTATTACACATGATGGAATTATTAGAAAGCAAAGAACGTAGCACTTCATTTCCCGGATACCCAAGTCTTTGATGCCATGTGTGATGACTAACAAGAAAAGCTTGTGGGTTGGAAGGTGAAGTGACCGGATATAGATCACCGGTGCTATCACATCGGAGTAGAATTTTCCGAGTCAAATAATCCTTCATAGAAAAACCAAACTCGTCAAACTCAATAGAAACTTTATTGTCACGTGTAAATTGACGTAAAGAAATTAAATTTTTTACAATATGAGGAGTAATTAACACATTATGAAGATGAAGAGGGCGGTGAGGGTTAAGCAACAAACTATGTCCCGTGTTGGTGACGGGTATGGAGTTACCGTTACCAACAAAGACTGGTGGATAAATGCTATGATTATAAATAGTACTAAGATTATTTGCATTTGAATTTAAATGAGACGACGCACCTGTATCCTCTGTTGTAAAAATCGGCCCAGGCGGCCGATTAATCCCCGCATAATCGCTGATCGCTCACTAAACGCCTTGATTTATTATAATCGGCCTATTTAATCGGTTTGGTCAAAGATCGCTTAAAAATCGGTCAACAAACCGATTAATCGGACAAAATCGGTCTAATCGGATTAATCAAACAAAAACGCTTAAAAATAGGTCAACAAAATCGCTTAAAAATGGGACAAAATCGCTTAAAAATTGGTCAACAAACTGATTAATCGGTCAAAGATCGCTTAAAAATGGTCAACAAACCGAGTAATATCTATGTTTGACTTTAGATTTTGAAGAATTATGTATTATGTTTATATTTTAACACTTGAAACATCTGAACTTTGATGCATTATACTTATCTCATACATATAGTATAATATAATATCTAAAATTACAATTTTGTGCATAAAAATTCCAATCCGATTAATCCCCGATTAATCCCCGCCTAACCGATTAATCGCTAGGCCCTACCCGACCGCCTCACTAGCGCCTAGCGATTTTTACAACCTTGCCTGTATCCATATTCCACCCAGCCGCGCCGAAATCCTGAAGAGTTAAGGTGTTATAGGCTTGCGGGAGACTAGTCTCTTGACCATTGTAACCTGGAAATAAACCCGAAATAGGCTGTTGAACCGGTAAGACCTGTTGTTGGGCCGGAGAAGCCGACTTTTGGGCCTGATGAACAGTGGCCGAGTAGTGGGCTTGAGGAACAGAAGAAAAACCGGGGGGGGGGGGGGTGTAGAGGGGTGATTATTAGACCTATTGTGATTGAATTGCTGTTGTTGAACCTTTAGCATTCTTTGGGCCTGGGAAATATTATTAGCTAATCCATATTGGGCCAAGAGCTTTTTTTGAGCCTGAACAAGTTCCACCAACTGAGCTTGACCCATGATACTTAAATTATTGCTTGGAACAGGTCTTGTGGCTTGTTGTCGTGTAGTATTGGTTGACCATAGGGAATTATGGTTAGTCACAATATTATTATGAGAAGACTGGTCATGAATGAAACGGCAACCCATACCCCATTTGCATGTACCTGTACGCCAAAATGACGACAAATGTTCTTCGAGGTAGGTATGCGAGAGTCGCGAGGCCTATTGTCTCGGTTAGGTTGGCTACTTGTTTCGGCCAAAAGAACAATGGGAGCCGAGGTATTTGTTGGGTTTACAGTTGGACTTGCTGGTTGTGACCATGGACCTGATGGTGTCAAGGTCGGGAAAGGGATCACGGTGTGCAATGATGCCGGTCACGTGAGCAAACCGTTCACTCAAACCATTGATAGCATAAGTGACAAGATCGTCATCTTCCATGGGTGAGCCTAGGTCGCTTAACAAGGTTGCAATGGATTCTATTTTGGAAAAATAGGCATCGACAGTCAAGTCACCCATATCTAAAACCCGTAACTCACCTCGCAAATCAATAGTTTTAGTCCTCTTATTGTCAAGGAAAATTTTTTCAAGGAAGCTCCATGCGTCTAAGGCGGTTATAGGGTTTGCCTTAACAAGACGCTTAACAAGGACATCACTACATGTAAGAAAAACCCAAGATTTTACGAGGGAGTCTACCTTTAACCACTCGACAGTGGGAGCGACTTCAACACTGGATGAGGACTCTTTCGCCTTGATGTGATCCAAAACTTCCGACCCTTCACAATGGTTCTTGAAAAAGAAACACCATGAAGAGTAGTTAGACTGTCCAACGTCTAGTTTAACCGGGACGAGTGAGGTGATGGTGGGAGGAGGTGTGGTTTCAGTAACCATGGTGAAATATGTATGTATGGAGGGAAAAAAAATAACTGTTAAAAACTTGTACGTGAGGATGCCAGGAGAAGATTATGAAGATCTTTTATATATTGTGTTTGACAGGAAGATAGTGTCAAAGAAGGATTATAGAAAATGACGGCTGGAAAAAAAATGAGATTTGGATATTAGGGTTTTGGAGATGTTTTAGGAAAAAGGATCGTGGTTGTGATACCATGTTAATGTGTGTATATTTCGATAATGACAATAGAGATCTCAATGAGTATAAATACATGAGTACTAGCTAACCGGGCTCGACCCATTACATAATAATACACTAACATATGATAATAGTCTACTAACAATCGATTGTGACAACTTGGTCGTGTCTGGTCGCCGGAGAGAGAAAGCTGATGTGGCACCCGGTGACATGGGTCACGACTGTGTCCAGCCTTAGGAGGTATGATTCAGATTTGTCAAAACTTTAAAAGACATAAATATTACTACATCCGTCCAAAAATATAAGTTCGTTTTTGACTTTTTAAAGTCTTTTTTTTTTTCATATTTTGACCGTAATTATTTTTTTTCGTGTTATATAATAACTGATGCAAAATATATAAACGGATTTGAGTTTTAAATGTATTTTTATTGGTATAATTTTCATCAAGTATCATATAGCATAAAAAAATAACTACGGTCTAAGTCAGAAAAGAAAACTTTGAAAAGTTAAATATAAACTTATATTTGGGACGGAGGGAGTAATATATTTTAGATAATTTCTACGACAAATGAAACTATGAAAAGGATACTGAGTCTCGTATATAGAAAAAGATGCACGTGATTTAAATGATTAAACACCTTAAATAGTGGTCAAGGAAAAACAATGTTATCCTTTATATTCTGAAACACGTTATTTTGAAAGCTAGTTGTTACATATAATTTTTAATTTTTTTTTGACAGGACATAACCCAAATGATAAGATTTGTTTTTAAAGATAAAAACGTTTTAGTTTTTATATGTTTTTTTTCTTTCTGTCAAGTTGTATTCTGGCCGGAAGCGATATAATTAAGCAGAAATTGCATGAATGCTCCTTCAGCTTTTGATCAACCATCAAAATTTGCTCTTGATCTAGGAGCTTATTATAGTTCAGCCCCTTGCCCAAAATTTATCTAGTCACGAGCCATGTTTTTGTAAACATTTCATCCAAATGGTTAAAAATAGCTTAAATTACTTACTTTAAAAAATGTATTTACATACAAACTTTTTTGAAAGGATAAACAATGACAAGATGTTATTGTTTGATCTTGATACATATTGTTGATGACTTAACGTATGTTAGGTAGTTGATTTAATTGAACAAGATGTTATTGTTTGATTTTGCCTAACTAGATCCTTCTGACTTTCATGACTTCGGCAGTGCTAAATAGACTTTTGCTTATTAAGTTTATACGCCTTAGTTTATGGAATAAATATTTATGAGTACCAAGAATATATCAAAGATGAAAATTTTCATCTCCTAATTTGCTTATGTTTTCCATAAACACTATTATTTGTAGAACATGTTTTTCTTTTGCTTTTTTGGATCTTAATATCATAATCATTCAGAATAAATAAGATCACAAGACGAGTCAAATTACTAACTAGCAAAAGAAAAAGAAAAAAATAGTCTGTATCGACCAATTTGTTAGATGTATATTTATGTTTGCAGTTTAGTTCGATATCCCACAATTGAATTATCAAAACAACTAAATTACAAAACAAATTTTGTTTTTCCTCATACTTTTTTATAAGCTTTTATATTCTCGAACTAACGTAAATAAGTTTTTATATATGTGTAGAGGTTATAAATAATCGAATTACTTTTTTTTTAATTACTTGAGCTTTCGATTCGACATTGTGAGCCGACTAATCCCAGGGCGATTATCTTTTTGGATAGATCGGAGTCGGCGCAAATAATCAAATTACTTTAACAACATTCAAAATGTTCACATACACAAACGCAAAATTTTAGAATTTATGAATTTAATTTAATGATTTTTAATGTTGTTTTACAGTAATAAGCGGCCCTAGCTACCACTAATTCGCCAAAACTTCTATGAAAAAGAACAACATCAATTTCAGGAATAAGGATTCTCTCATGTTCATTAGAGGTAATGTTATTTTTGTTGTGATAATACATTGTTATTATTGTAAAACATTTATTTTATTTTAGTTCAAATGTACAATCACATTAAGCATAACATTACCTCTCATGTTTAAGTGAACATGACAGGATCCTGATCCTTAATTTCAGCTAATTTTCTTGTCACGGCTGGTTTTGGGTACATAAAAGTAATAGTGGTCAATGTGCAGAAATGCAAAACCTCAAAAATATAAGGACTGAAAGAGACTTAAGTAAATAGTTAAAGTCCATAATTGTAAGTACGGATAACAACAGCTGGAACTAGTTACTACTACAGTTGACTACACACACACATGCTTTGATATACATTTCTGATTTGTCAAAATCTTTTATTATATTTTCATTCATTTCCTCCTTTATACCAATCAACAAAAACAAACTTCCAGAAAACACGAAAAAAGAAAACACGAAAAATATCCTCCAACAGGTTATATGTTTAAGAATAAACCTAGGAGAAGAAATCTCTAAACAGTTTGAATCTTGATCAATGGTTTCACCTCAAACGTTTGAGGCTTTAAAGCAGGCTGCTGGAGTTGCTGGTTAGTCTTATCTCTCATTTCACCTTCCTCTTAACGTTTTAGTAGGCGCTTTTTATAATGTCTGTACTTAATGTTATGGTTACGTTATTCATTTCAGATTGTGAGAAATGAAAATTTTGTTGCGTGAAATGTAATAATTTAAAAAAGAACATAGAAGGAGTTCAGTGGTGTTTGTTTAAGCTTATATGTGGGCTTATGAGCTTATTTGATTTCGGCTTATATTTCATAAGCCCTAATTTTACGGCTTATTTTGAGACTTATGGGCTTATGTAAGTTTATATAAGCCCACAAGTCTCAAAATAAGCCAGAAAATTGAGGCTTATGAAATATATGCCGAAACACAAATAAGCTCATAAGCCCACATATAAGCTCAAACAAACACCGAGGTGTTTTGATTAGCTTACTTTATGTGTTTACTGGCTTATTGAAATTTGGAAGATGAGCTTACGTTGTTTTGACTTTTGAGCTTAAGAATTTGAAATTTGATGTTAAGAAGAACAAAACAAATCGGATGAAATGGAAGTTCATTGTTGGGATTTGCCGATTTGGAACCGTTGACCAAAATTAGCTTTTTTGGGGTTCATTCTGTTTTGTGAATTTTGTGGAACTGTTAGCTGTCTGAATGATTTTTGACCTGAGTCGACGCTTGGGAGCACTACCCGAAGTAGAATTATAAAGGGTAAGTATTTGTCGTAGGCTGGAAGCCTGAACGTTTTGCAAAATGGCAAAGATTTAAGAAAAGTTGCCTGTTGTGTCAACGGTCGGCTTAACTCAGCTCCCGTTATGTTTAAGTCGGTAACAGACGAAAAAAATGACTAAAACTTCTCCCTTGTGTATGCTAAAAGGATATTCATATATTTGAAAAGTTAGCAAATGTTCTAAAGGCATGCCTTTTTATCTGTTTAATCTTAGAATAAACTGCTTAATATTCACCTTGATTTAAAAATTCTCGACAACTTTTGCAGGGAACATATTTGCTTTTGGGCTTTTTGTGTCACCTATGTAAGTGTCAACAGTTTCCCAAATAAAGTTAATTTCAGGATTACTTAAATGAGAACTCAATGTTTAAGAATATATGAGGCGCACACTCATCGTTTTCCATTATCTTCCTTTTTTTTCCAGACCAACATTTCGAAGAATTATCAGAAACCGATCAACAGAACAGTTCTCAGGAATCCCATACATATATGCACTCTTGAACTGCCTAATATGTGCGTGGTATGGCTGCCCGCTCATATCTTACGATAATTTGCTGGTTACAACAGTCAATTCTGTTGGTGCAGTTTTCCAGTTAACGTATATAATTCTCTATATAACATATGCCGAGAAACCCAAAATGGTTAGGATCCTATAATTATGACCTTATCCAACTCGTCTTATAAGCAGCCATCTAAACATTAAAATATTGAAAGTGAGCTCATCTTTGCAGTTCAAGATGTCTGCATTACTGCTGGGAGTTTTTGGCCTATTTGCAGCCATTGTAATCGGAAGCATGCTTGTAACAGACCTTGAACTTCGCCATTTGATTATCGGGTTTTTGAGCTGTGCTACCCTTATATCAATGTTTGCTTCCCCGTTGTCAGTAATGGTACGTCAACTTAGTACTCTAATCCAATAGCTCGTTTATTAATTTAAGATGATTTAGATTTATCAATCTTGTGACTTTCTTTTTTCCAGAATCTGGTGATCCAGACGAAGAGTGTTGAGTTCATGCCATTTTACCTCTCACTCTCCACTTTCTTGATGAGCACCTCATTTTTGTTATACGGAGTATTCAACTTCGACCCTTTTATATATGTAAGCTTTCTGTCAAAGCTCTAATTTTGTTTCTGTTTTGGTTGGTCAACTAATATCTATGTTTTGTTTGACTTTATAGGTTCCAAATGGTATAGGAACGTTTCTGGGAATCGTGCAATTGGCTTTGTACTTCTACTACAATGATAAATCAAAACAAGAACACAGAGAACCCTTAATAGAGTCGGTTGCATGAGCAAATGCAAGTGCAATTCATAGCTTCACCAGGTAATCAAACATGCACCAATAAGTGGTTGTGCAAATTTGAATAGTTCACGAGCTTGATCTTCAATAATCATCGAAGAGTAAGTGCTGAATCGTGGGATTTGTGTCTGCGTGTGAATTTGGTGATTGTGTATTTTTTTGTAAAGTCAACGGCCATATCATATGTGTTATATATATGTTTCCATCATGTTTTTGAGAGGTTTGTCGTGTATGTCCATTCTTGTTCTTCAATAAATGTGATGATTTCGAATCTTGTGAAATTGCAGTATTTGGTATTTGAGAGGTTTCCATGTTTTAAGATGTATGCAAAAGATGGTAACTGGACTTATGATCCACTGTAAAATTTTACTATATTTCATTGAAAAAAGGACTAATTACACTCGCATTTTTAATACCCACAAGGAAAACTCAAATTAAATTACAGAAGATCTCGCAATGTAGCTGTAATCGTAGGCTGTTCCTGCAATACCACAAGAAGTGCAAGTAGTTTAGTTTGATTATTAAAAACTGGATACGCAAAGTCTCACTTAAGGAACACTTGTATCTTTTGTTTTTCCTTTTTAACACTTAAATTTTAGATCTGGAAGTCGCTGATGAACATAATACACATCCATGTTGAACATAATGCTTAGCAGTGACAATTTTAACTCATGTTTTTATGAATGGGTCGAATTGGGCTGTGTTTGACTCAGGTGGGTCAAATGGGTAAATTAATACTGTTGATTAAAAGAGGAGAACGAGTTAAATGGGTTGACACTCGGCAAATAAGCCTATTTTTGATGAATGAGTATTCATATATGTATAATATTAATGTGAAAATATCGTTTTTGTAATCACAATTAACAAACTAATTACTAGCACCTCTTTAAAGGACATAACTATTTACCGGTCAACCCAACCCGCTCAGTTTTGATCCGTACTAGAAAGTAGAAACCTTACTCATTTCAACACAGACCCATATTAACACGTTATCTAACCCGACTATCTTGACACCTCGAGATTATGTTTTAGAATTTGGATTGTATAAACGTTTATCTATCACTGCATGAGGTAGAAGTTCATATTGTGGCGCTGCAAAAATATACTTTCTGAAAAAATGTAATCACGCATACATACCTGTGTGATATCAACAGAGTGACCTTGATCAAGCGGCTTCCCTCTTTCATCATAAAGAATAAGCCCACTAAACCTCGGAAACTCACACTTCTCACCCATAAGTATAGGCCGCTGCCACACAGGTGACCCTGCATTATGACTCGGCCAACCCACCTCTCCACCACCACTAGCAAGCAACGCTGTAGGCTGCTCTTTCCTACTCGCACTCAAATTCCCGTCCCATTTACTAGCCTTACTCCACATAACCGAACCCTTCAAACCATTCTTCACCCTTACCCATTGACCCAATGACCCTTTTGCTTCCCCTATCTCAACCGGACCGATTTGAATATTATTCGTTACTCTTTTTCTCAAGGCTGTGGCCGCACAAAACCCGACAAAAATTATGACAAGAAAAACAGTGGAGGCAAAGAAAATGAGAGCTTCTTGTGTTGAAAGTTTCAGTTTATTTTCTAAGTTCCAAAGTGCTTCCATAGAGTTTGACTGTTTGAGTTATGTTTTGCATGGAAATGAAGGAAATAAACGTTTAAGTTATAAAGTTTGTGACATTTGTATATGGAGCCTTGTGTTGACTAATAATTGGGCCAAATTTGGGCTTGATGTGATCATCAAAGTGGTTGCTTAGTCTTTTTCATTATATTAGCCGTTGGGAATTTAATTAGTTTCAACTAGCACCGACGATGTCACGAGCTGTCTCAGTCTGAAGCAGAAGCATACGGTGGGTTATTAAAGGCACATAACAGAAAGTTTTCATGCTTTTTACTTTTTACTAACTTTAAAGAATATTTCTTGCTAGAATCATACATCATATCATAAACCACCGCGAAGATAATCGAGTGGTTTTACGAAATTAAGTACATCTTGACTCCTGAGGGTGGTTAGGACAAGGCCCGGAAATGGTTAGGGAGACATAAACTAGGAACGTCTCGTTTACTCATTTTTTTTTTTGGTGCAAAGGTGAATTATATTAACATTTTTAAATAGTTTGTACAAAACTTATAAGAAACAGAATACTAAGAATTGGACATTCCCCAATTCAAGTATTTATCACATCTGAGAATACAACAAAATCTATAAATGCTGCCCAATATCTTCATGACAGCAACTGAATTTGATTCAAAGTCCATTGCCAGAAACATCTCAGAACCATACAACCAGCAATACAAAGTTACAATCCTCAATTCACCATAAACTGCACCATATACCATCTAGTTACATAATATATATATAATATCATAATCAGGGGCGAACCAGGAGAGTTTCTCGAAAGTGCCTGTGAACCGCATTAATTTATCATACGTAGCGTAAAATTTGATCAGAAGTACTGATATCTTTTAAATCAATGCACCACTTTTTTTTTTTCTTTTTAAAAATGCTTCTCATACCATTTGATTCTGAGTTTGTTACTAATCATGATTGTTACATGAACTTATAGGTTGAATATTAGTCTTTGATTGGCAACACCTAAAACCTGTTTGGTTAATAACATAATATTTTTTTTGAAAGAAAAAATAAGTGTTAGGTCACTAGTTTTACAAACACAAGTAATATAGAAAGAGATAAGGCGATTGAACAAGTAAAACACACACACACACGATATAAAGCACGGTTAGGCGTAGATGTGTAATGAGAGAAATAACTTGAACAACCAACCTTCAAATGAAGGTTTACAAGAGTATTTATAGGAGGGAAGCTAGGGCAACACTCCTAGTTTCCATCATTTCCTTAATGGACATGGGCCTAAGCTCATGGGCCTTCTACACAAGCTTAAGGCTAATAACAAACATAAAGGCCATAATAAGCTACCTATTACATAAGAATAACTAACACTTGAATTATAGTTTAGGAGTGATTCCAACAATCTCCCCCTCAAGTGTTGGTGATGAACGGTGAAGGCGTTGATGTAATAGTAGCTCTGACGTCTTCTGACATTCTTCTTTCTTGTGAGAAGAATTGCCTTGATTCGAACAATCTCCCCAGTGTAGAGAAATTGTCTTCTTTGAACGGTTATGCTTTGACGTCATCTTTAACTTTGTTCTTTGATCATTGTTCTTTGTGATGAAAGTGATAGTATGTTGTTGTCTGCATCAAGTCTGCCTCAGGTCTGCTTCGCCGCTACAGTGTCTCCACGTCATTCTTCAACATGCTCACACGCTCTTTGACGTTGGAATTCAGTACTGATGAAGTTCTTTAAGTCTTTAACTTTGTAGATTCTTTGATTTGACGAAGAATCATTTTGACTGTTGTGTTGCTTTTGGATAGAACTTCCATTAGTGATGATGTTGGCGTGAGCATGAGAAGAATCTGCACGATCATCCCGCTCCGGAGCTTCCATAAGAAGAAAACATTTCAAACGGTTAGTAATAAGCGGATTCCGGCACTTACAAGTTTGAACTTCGAGAGTGTTAACAGCATAGTGTGAAAACACAACTCTAATTCTTACAAAGGCCGTTCCTGAACTGGAGTCCCACAAGTGAGATAACGCGATGTACCGAAGTACATCTACAGTTCAGATGAGTCGCTGAGGTACACCGAAGCGTCACCTCACGACTGTAGACCGTTTGAGACACACTAAGCGTAATCCACGGGGAGTTACCGAAGTGACCTGCTGTCAGGGCTGTTTGATGTTGACCCTGGTAGGAGTTTTCATTCAATCACTGAGGATCACAGATGTGAACCTCTCATAAATGTTCTCGACAGATTGCTAAGATCTGTGAAGGACTCGATATGAACCACTGATGATCTTATTTGGTGATCAACAAGTGATGAGATGTCAAGTGTTCCTAAGAGATCTTTTGATGAATCTTGTGGCTCTAGACTCAATAGTGCGTTTTGGTTTTCCTGAGCGGAGACTAGGGAGAGGGTCTCCTTCTTCAATACCAGCGATCTCTAAGAGAAAGCCAATAGTTTACGTAGGGTTCCCTGTGAGAATGAAACAAGCTTATGTTGAGAGAAACTTGAGTGGCTAAGAAGGTTTAGTGCATGCGTCACTGGGTCCATGACGACTTTTAATCTTCAATACCGGTGTCACTCAGTGACAACCAGTAGCATATGAATTGAACCCGGTGTCTGCCCTAAGTTGAATAATTTGGAGGGCTATTTCCTTTCACCCTTTTCTTTGCATTTCTTTTTAATTCTTCAACTCCTTCTTTCTCCGATTCTCATTTTCTCCTTTTTATAATCATACCTAAGGACTTCTAAGTATTAACTATTTGTGATGTCCTTGGGTAGATCCCTCCGGCTCTGGCGGATCATAGGACGGTTATTCCTAACCTTAGTCACCTTATCACTCCATGACTAACCTATGTTTCCATAAAACCATTTACTTGAAAAATCTCTCACAGTGTTTGTGAATGAAAAACATTTTGAACTACTGTTGAGATAAGATTTTGCATAAATACTCCCCCTCCACACGTGCTTTAAGAGTTTTAACGGTTATTTGCACAGTGAGGAAAGAGCGCGCACTTTTTGAATTGATCCACTCAAGATAGACAATCCCCCGCGAGACACGGTTACATTGCATAGTTAAAGAGTTACATTGTCAGCTTTTAGGTGACAACTAGCTCTAATAACTACCTTGAAGGTGTAGACAAACCTCGAAAGGTTGTCAAACCCGTCAGAGTTCATGTCTACCAAGAGTTTCTCGAATGGTACATTCTACTTGGACAAGTCCTTTGCGAGACACGTTTACATTACTAGCGAACTAGCTTGAAATTATTACCCGTCCAGGACAAGTCTTTTCGAGTTACTAACAGTTAAGTACCGTCAATTCGTAGGTTAAGTCTATTACACAAAGATTCATTTGCATTTACACAACATATTTCTTATCACATAATTTTCTCCCCCTAAAAAATGGCATATAAAATGTTATTTTTGAAAAGTTGACAATAAATATGACCATTTCGAGTGTTGCGGGAAGATGACCACTATGAACAATTTGTGAAATTTTTTTTAATTCAAATACTCCCCCTCACCTAGTGATATAAACGGTTGAGGTTTTGAAAATCATACGGGGAAGTACTTGTCCTTTTGAGCAAAACCTTGAAAAATGAAAGGTTTGATAGGTTTTACTCAAAAGTAAAAAGCTTTCGCTCCTTTTATAAGGATTGTGGCACTGAAGCGTACCACAGGGTCCTTTCTTGACAATTACGGGTTGTACACTGTTATGTGTGCACAAGCCATAGACATATATAATCACACATCCAAATTTATAATGAAAGAAACAATTCAAGGGGTACCAGGAAGTCCAGAGATGTCGCCAGGAGTGTGAATCGGGCGTTGAAAGCCGGTGATGTTAATCCTGGGTCGACCACCAACAAAGCTTTCCAACGTTCTGAACTGATCCCTTCGAAACAACCTTTCATTAATCATTCTGATGATCCTCCGCACATCCCTTCGATCCTGAGAATTCCATCGCTTAGGAGACCCAATCTTTTGACGTATATCCTTCAACCTATAAGCCAATCCATCCCTAACCATCTTCAAAGTGTGATCCCCAAACTTGTGAAGATCACTACACGCCATTAAGCAATTTCGTTGAAGTTCACTGCGGTAAACGACTCCGAATGGTTTGCTGATGAGTGTATATTGTGAGAGCTGGTTGATGTCTGGGAAGATCAAGCTGAGGTGGAGTGAAGTTAACACGAGTCTGATATGATTCGACAGCAAGTTGGAGATCTTCTACACGTTCTTTGATGACTATGCGTCTGATGAAGATGGGTAATGACTTGATGAATTCGCGTTGTACTTCGGTTGAAAATTGTCTCATGCGACCCTGTACTTTGGCAAGGTACATGTCTTCAATGTCGTTGATAGACAAATTCTCAAAGTCAGCTTCAGAGAATGCATAATCCCGTTCATCTTGCCTTTTGACCACAATCTTCTTTAGAAAAGTGTAGTCCCATTTGGTCGACAGAACAACGTGTTTGATGGCAACGATATCCTTAGTACTGAACACTGCATGTTGAGACTTCTGAACCTGGCAGCTTTGGTAGTAGATTCTTCGACGTTCCGGCCAATGATGAATCCCGTACATTTCATCTCGGTCGTATGCTTCCACGTTGTTGGAGAACAAGTGATTAGCTCTTTCCTCGATAGCTATGCAGTTTGAGTATATGGCTGCTGGGAATGGAAGTGTCAAAGATGTAGCGTATTTCCTTGATCCATCGCCACCGTGTAGAAGAAATTCCAAGTCTTTGTTGAAGAAATATCTGAATGGAATCCTAGGTTCATCTGGTTGGCCGATCGTTGGTAGTGGTTTAGACCAGTCGGTGTAATATGCAGGGTTGTCCCGTTTGGTGAAGTCGATGTTTGCTTCTGGGTTGAGCCAATCCATGTTGTTAGACATAGCTCGAGCAATGTTTTCAAGGTGATATTCGACCTCGATGGCACTTTCTGAGCTATCTTTCCACAGTTGAAAAGCTTCATTCTTGATTCGCCTCAACTCGGATTTCGTCATCTTCTTCACATGGAACTTTTCTTGCATAATCTTAGCATGCTCCAAAGTATTACCGTCTACCAGATCTTGACCTTCTTCAGGGTAGGGAGTGGAATTGACAAGTGTAGAAAACCATTCAAACTCCTGTGTTGTATCTTCATCTAGCCATGATATGACGTCAGTCATTGGCGCCTTCTTCTTCTTCTTTTGTTTTGGCCTAGATGAGGATTCTGGTTTCTTAACTTGTTTGGGAGAGGTGGGTTGTTGTAGGGGCTCAAGGACCTCTTCATCGTCACCACCCGTATACTCAAAGTGATCATCGGTTTTCTGAGTCAGGGGTGGTAACTCGGAATCGTCCTGAGGTTTATCAGTAGAAGAACGAGGAAGGGAAGATCTTTGTTGAGTAGGAGTTCGTTGTGGTGGAGGTTGCATCGAGTACTGAATAGAGGATGATACATCAGACTTCTTTGAGCGTTTGGGCTCTTTATCCTTATCCTGATCTTTGTCTTCATCATCTCTTGAACGTTTGGGTCTAACAGCTTCTTCTCGGAATGAGGACATGAGTTGGTATTCCAATAGAGCTTCAAACAGTTTAGCTTCATGTGAGGCAAACGTTGCAGAGCGTGTCGACATTTGCGCTACTAGCCGGTTTACCAATTCATCATCTGAGAAGATTGTAGATTCAACTGGATTGATGCTTAAATTCATCGGAGTTGATTTCATGGCTTGTTTGGCTAGATGCAACAGATTGGATACAGTTGTCTGGTATACATCTGCTTTGTCAGATTCGAAACGACCTCCATAAGGAACTGTTGAGTGTATCCTTTGATCATTTCATCCATTTTTCCTTGAAGATCATCTTTCATGAGCTTCTGGACATACTCCCTTTCCTCTTGCATCTTGTCGAGATCATCATGAATATACTGTATCTGATCAGCATAGAAATTCATCTTCCTTTGGAGGATGTCTTTCTTTCTGATTTGTTTGACAGCATTCCCAATTCGTTTATGAGCATGAGATATCCAAGATCGAGTAGGCTTCTTCACTGATTTGGATGATGATTTGGTTGATCTTTTAGATGGTGGAGGTGAGGAATGAGATGATGAATCTGATGAGGAGGAGACATGAGGAGGCTCGGGGTCCTTAGGAGGTGCAGAAGTATCCTCCTTGGAATGAGTTGGACTGTTGAGAAGATAATCATCATAATTCTCTTCGTCATCTTGTCCAGATTTAGCCTTTTCTTCCGTCTGAGCCTTAGCTTCTTCATCAGTTTTCTCTTTCTCAGTCTTATCCTTTTCTGGTTTCTCAATGTTAAAATCAGTAGACACTTCCACAAGCGTTTGTTGTTGCACAAGAGTGGTGGCACCAGATCCCTTATCGGGTTGATTAACCACATCAGGATCTGGTGAAGAGTGGGCAGCACCACTTGATCCTCCGGGGCCACCCATTTGGTCTTTTGCAAATTCTTCAGCCTTTTGAAGGTGTCTAACGAATTTAAACTTCTTCCTGTATGAAGTATCCAGTTGCTCTTCATCACTTTCTGAGCTTGAGCTTTGATCATATGGCACAAGCACTGGTGTCTTCCCTTTGCCATGTTCAGCTATAGGACTTGGAGGTTTCGGTACTAATGGAGTGTCATCCTTTGCAGTTTCAGAGTATGTAATCTCTTCTTCTGATTCAGTACCTTCAGAGCTTTCGTCCACAAGCTTTCTTTGCGGTTTGGGTGTGGGAATAGGTTCAGCTTCCTTTACGGGAACAATCCTTTTGCGAGGAGGATTCCTTTTGGGAAACTTCCTTTGACTTTCAGAACTTACTGCACTTCCAGCACTTCCTCTTCTGGTTCTCCGAGTAGGAGTTCCTGAAGGTTTTTCATCAAGATGACCAACTTTGCCTTCTTTTACTGCTACCCGATACCTTTTGTACGTTTCAAGCTTCTTGATTTGGTTAGTCAGTAGGTGATCATGTAACACAGCACCCTGTTTCTTTGTTGACGATTCCTTGATTTTGAAAGATAGGATAGGTTCAGTCAACATATCGTGATTGTCTGGGTCATTGAGCCTTTGTGGAATATCGGGATGAAGTCCAAGTGCTCTCTGGATCAACAATTTTGTGTATCTGACATAGGGAATCTTTGAGCCAAGTTTCTTGTGAAATGACATCATGTCTTCCCATAACAGTGCTTCAATTTCGATGTCCTTTTTGTTGATTAATGACCAGAAAATTTGTAGTTCCATGAGCTTGGGATGCTCATAGCCACTATCACGACCAGAGACCGATTTGGTGATGATGATGTAGAGGGTTCTCCACGGTTGAGGAATGTTCTTAAGCTCTACATGAGAATGCTTAGAGATAACTCCTGAAGCTTCATCATAGCCAATATCAAGCAAGAATTGTAGAACTGTCTCCTCAGTAGGTGTGGCAAAGAAGTCAGTTGGCTCGATTTTAGGAATGAGAAGAACAGCCCGTAAGTCAGCATGAGTGATGGTGACTTGTTTGTGATTGAGAGTTACAGTCACTGCACTTTGACCAGTGATCCTCTGCATAGAATTCCAGAATTGCTGAATGTAGATTTCTGGTACTGTAGCAGAGTGTGAGAGCATGTTCTGGTAGGGATGATTCCTTAGAATATCCACAGCAATGAGACAAGAAGATTCAGAGCAGGTGAGGGTTTCAAAGTCAACCCTAAGGTTGTTCTTTCCAATCTTTCTAGGATAGCCATTGGGGAAGATGTCAGCAATTGTGAGAACTTCTGGTGCATCCACATTTATTTGAGCAGCCATGTCGTGATCTGAAATAACATTAGCCAAAAGAACCAACATATCGAAAGACATAATGTTAGTCAACAGAAGGTCTTATTGTCTAGTTATTGAATGTATAGTGACAATGATTGTTACGAGTCCTAAGTCACTTGTTTGTCCAATAGTCCAATGACGCCGTGAAATGTTTCGTGAGTTAGTTAACTTTAAGTTTTAAAGTTTATGTTATCACTTATTGTTCACAACATATCAAATGATTAAGTTTATTAGTGACATTATTGGATTCGTGACGTTATGATTAGTTTATTTACAAGTTTGTACACGTAACAATTCATAATGAAGGTCAATCAAGGCATAGGCGTAGATTAGGCAAAGTTACGCGTAAACAGAAGAAGTATATGCGTAGGCGTAGGCTTATGCGTAGGATTCTTACTTACGCGTAAGAAATGTTACGCGTAGGAAAAGGGGACCTTATGCGTAGGGCTTACGCGTAGGCGTATAAAGACCTTACGCGTAAGGCTTACTCGTAAGAGTAGACCTTATGCGTAGAGTCACTGTTTACGCATATCCTTCACAGGATACGCGTAGTCCCATTGTAGAACCTTATGCGTAGTAGTTACGCGTAGGATTTCTCTTACGCATAACTGCCTACGCGTAAGGTAATCCTTATGCGTAGAGTAACAATCAACCTTGATTCTGAATTTTATGCGTAGCAAGCCTGAAATAAAACATCATAACATCAATTTTGACACTTAACATTCATTCAATTACAGATTTAAACATAATCACTCATTTAAACTGTTAGGCGTAGAAAACCTTACGAGTAACCTAAAACCCTAGTTTCAAAAATTACGCTTAAGGAATCTAGCCATGAAAATTGCACCAAAGTAATTCTGCAAGGTCTTAGATGTTGAGAGAATGAAATACCCAAGTTTTAACACTTAATACGCAGAGAATCAAATACCCAATACTCAAGAACATTAAACCCTAATTACTAATTCGCAATCGATTAGTGTTTCTGGGTAGTTATAGAGCTAAGATATCATCAATTCATCATGATTCTATCATCAAACAACAATCTTTTTGACCAAATACAATCACATTTAAGATTACCCAAATCGACTCATAAACCCTAATTATAAAAATCCATTAATTCGTGTTTCTGGGTGTATTTTGAGCATAGAAACGATATCATTGATGTTGTTAAAGCATTTTGACACAATCTTTTTAGCCAAAAACACACAACAAGTGATTATATGTTCTAACCCTTACGCGTAAAACACAAAATTCAATGAATCTTAAGTTTTAACCGTTGGATTCGTGTGAAATTCAAAACCATTGTTTAAAATTACGTTAAGAACACAAAACCACTTACAAATTGATGATCAGAAACACAGATTTCTTGAATGGTTTTTAGGCGTAGGATCTTTTAGGTTTATGTAATAAATGTGAGGGTAATGTTAGGTGGAAGATGTTTTTATTAAAAGTAACTTTAACATTTTGACAGTTTTGGTCCCTACACCTTTTTCCTTTTCAAACAAAGCCTTTTAACTTCCATTTTGGTTACCAAACAAAGATTTTAAGAAAGAAACTTGACGACACTCCCTCTTGACTTAAGAAAATAATGAACGGTTATAAATGTTAGTCCGAGGAGTGTCATTAAACCAGAAAAGTTTACCACCATTGATAAAAGAAACAACCGGGATAAGATAACATGCAAGTACACAGATGTTTTAAAACAGTTAAGTGATAAATTTCTCCCCCTCAACACTTGATCGAAAAAAATACTGAATTTTGAAAGAATAAAGTGTTGACGGAAGAAATGTACTTGCCATGTTGAAAGAAAATTAGATTAGAAGAATATTTTTGTAGTTTTATAAGATTTTATATTTTTGTATTTTGTTTTTGAAATTTATTTACAAAAGATATTTTGGTGTTTGACAGGTTTTTAAGACTGTTTTAGGAGGTCATCCAATTCCTCTTGAGTCAAACACCTCATACCAATCCGGTGGACCAACTCATTAAACCTAGCGGGAGGCAAGGCTTTGGTGAGCAGATCTGCCAATTGGTATTCAGTACCCACGAAGTATAGTTCAACGGTACCCTGTTCCACGTGGTCCTTGATGAAATGATAGCGAAGATCGATGTGCTTTGATTTCGAATGCTGAACTGAGTTGCACGAGATCGCAATGGCACTCCGATTGTTGCAGTACATCGGGATTCTGTCAAATACGTAACCATAGTCTTTGAGTTGTGTTCTCATCCAGATGACTTGAGCACAACACGCGGACATGGCTACATATTCTGATTCGGTTGATGACAACGATGTACAGTCCTGCTTCTTTGATTGCCAAGACACCAGTTTATCACTAAGAAATTATAGTGCTCCTTAAGTACTTTTCCTTGAGTCTAAGCATCCTGCGTGGTCAGCGTCTGAAAAAGCGATTAGTTCAAAACCAGAATCCTTCGGATACCAGATTCCCAAGTTAATGGTTCCCTTGATGTATCGGAGGATTCTTTTAGCCTCAGAGAGGTGGGTTTCAGTTGGTCGCGACTGATAACGGGAGCATAGATAAACGGCAAAGACAATATCAGGTCTGCTAGCTGTTAGATACATGAGAGACCCAATAATACTTCGGTATTTGGTAGGGTCAACTAATTTCCCATGTAAATCAGCGTCTAGCTTCTTGGTATGAGTCATTGGTGTGGCATAAGTATCACAGGTTTTCATTCCAAATTTGTTTAACAATTCAAGGGCATATTTGGACTGACTCAAGAAAATACCACGGGGTGATTGATGAACTTGCAGTCCTAGAAAGAACGTAAGTTCACCCATCATGGACATTTCAAAAAATTTCTTCATTAGTTTTGCAAAAGCGATTGAAAACTTTTTATGTGTAGACCCAAAAATGATGTCATCCACGTAAATTTGAACAATTAAGATATGTGCCTCGTGATATTGTATAAATAGAGTTGGGTCAACCGAACCTTTGGTGAAATTATTAGCAATGAGGAAAGATGATAGCTTATCGTACCATGCCCGAGGGGCTTGTTTGAGACCATAAAGAGCTTTGTTCAGTTTGTAGACATGGTTCGGGCACTCTGGATCAACGAATCCTTCGGGTTCGCTGACATAAACCGTTTCTTTCAGTTGTCCGTTGAGAAACGCAGTTTTGACATCCATTTGAAAGACCGTCATATTCATATGAGCCGCGAACGCGAGAAATATCCGAACAGCCTCAAGACGAGCAACCGGAGCAAAAGATTCTTCAAAGTCTATTCCCTCTTCCTGACGATAACCCTTAGCAACTAGACGTGACTTGTTTCGGATTACGTTCCCTTCAGCATCCAATTTGTTTTTCCAAATCCATTTGAGACCAATGACGTAGACCCCTGTTGGTCTTTCAACCAGTTCCCATACTTCAAGACGTTTGAATTGGTTGAGTTCTTCTTGCATGGATTCAATCCAGATGTCTTTTGTCATTGCGTCTTTAATGTTTTTAGGCTCAGATTGGCAGACAGTGAGTGCATAAATGCAATGTTCACCATCTGTGTGAAGACGTTGTCTCGTAACGACTGGTTGATTCGGGTTGCCAATAATATTTGCCAGAGGATGATCTTTTGTCCAACGATGTGTAGAGGGTTGATGTTGGTATACATTGTGCAGATTCTGAGGATTCAAATGGTTTGTTGATGATTCCGCGACATCAGGTGCAGCAGTGTCATTAGCAAACGGGTTAAAGAACGCATTTGGATCAAAATCTGCAGGTGGGGGTACTTCATTCAGAATATCATCAGCTGGTTCATCATTGTTGGAAGCGGTGTGTTCAACTGTTGTGGTTGAGTCAACTGGTGGTGCTTCTTCAACAGTAGTTGTTGTAGCGGGTGTATCAGGTATAAGAATATTATCAGGTTGAGCAGCGGAAACAACGGATACACCTGGAGCACGTTCATCAATATCGTCACTGAACAGCGGAGCAAATAACCTTTCCATTTGTTGACGAGTGAGCTGGGGGCTTTGTGCAGCTGATGATGGGGGTTGAGGGAAGTTTAAACGGTTGTGACCGGGTTCTAAGCTGTTATACTCAGAAGCCATTTCCGTGAGTTCATCAAAATGAGCATGAATCGTTTCCATCACCTGTTTTGTACGACGATTCCAGATCCGGTAACCTTTAGAATTCTCACAATATCCAATAAAGACTCCAATGTCAGCTTTGGATTTGAGCTTTCCAAAATCATCACGATCATTATTCGGATAGCAAAGGGATCCAAATACATGAAAGTGTTTGAGATTCGGTTTATGGTTGTGGACAAGCTCGAAAGGTGTTTTGTTGTGGCGTTTTGTGATCATAGAACGGTTTTGAGTATAGCATGCAGTAGATACAGCTTCTGCCCATAAGTAATCTGGAAGTTTAGCATTGATTAACATTGTTCTTGCAGCTTCCACTAACGTTCGGTTTCGTCTTTCAACAACTCCGTTTTGTTCGGGTGTACGTGCAATAGATGTTTGATGCTGAATTCCCACTTTCTCATAGAATTCATGAAGGGTTTGGTTAACAAATTCAGTTCCTTTGTCTGTTCTGATAAGCCTGACGGTGTTGCGGAGTTGAACCTGTATTTTCGTGAGAAAGGTGATGATCATTTGTGGAGCTTGGTCTTTGCTTTGAAGAAAGTAGACCCAAGTCCATCGTGAGTAGTCATCAACAATTACTAAGATGTAGCGTTTGCCATTGATCGTTTGCATGCACATCGGGCCACACAAATCCATGTGAAGAAGATGAAGCACATGCTGAGAGCTGTGTTCCACCTTTGAAGCAAAATGAGCACGAGTGCTTTTCCCTTGTTCACAGGCTGCCAAGGTGATCTTTTGAATAGCGAAATCGTGGGAGACCTTCAACTAGTTTGTGTCGAGCAAGGTTGGTGATGGTTTGAAAGTTTAGATGTGAGAGACGACGGTGCCATAGCCAGGATTTTGTTGATGTTGCCTTTGAAAGTAAGCAGATGGGAGATGAAGCAACCATGTCATGCATAGAGATAGTGTAGAGACTAGAATTACGCAAGCCAGACATAAGGTCATTTCCTTGTAGATCACGAATGAAACAAGTTTTCTCCCTGAAAGCAACCTCCAAATCTCCATCACAAAACTGACCTACTGAAAACAGATTATGACCGAGGCCTTCCACATAGTAAACCCTGCTGATTTCGATGTTCCCATTGACATAGTCTCCGTAGCCCATGATAGCTGCGAAGTGATCATTCCCGAACCTGACAGTGCCAATGAACTTTGCAATAAAGTTTGATAACAGTTTAAGGTTGCCTGTCATGTTTCGGGAACATCCGCTATCAACAATACAGAGAATGATCTGTATCACCTGCATTACACACAGACGACACATATGGAATAGAAGTAGATGTGGAACCCGAAATGTTAGAGGGTTCCGAAGCAGTTATAGTAGACATACACACATTAATAACTTTAGGCATCCATTTAAATCCTGGTGTGTTATATATCCATTTCTGCCATCTATAACTACTCTTTGCTTTAGTCTTAGTGAATGCACTAGGTGGTACTACATTCTTAGGAGATGAAACTGGAGCTACAATGACAGCAATGCTTGCCTTATAATTTAAAGAAGGCGGTCTACCAAGCACAGACTTAGAATGATTAGTGGTCCTAGAGGTATTCCCATTCTTAGGATTCTGTAAACGAGAGATTATAGCTTTAGCAACACATTTGTCATGACAATCAGAATTCATACTTTTACGACAAATAACACAAGGTGCATCAGACTGAATATCAAAAGTACTTAACGGTTTAGCATTCGTTACATCACTATTTCTATTACATTTGCTAGACGCAATATCTATAGTGGAAGCAACGCGAGTCTTATTCATAGTCCTAGGGTGTTCTTCTACTTTAGCATTCCTTATTGATCTTTTCTTAGGTCGCAACTTCCTATTCTTCGATTGAGTGCTCCTAGGCTGTGAAGTGCGGACGTTTGGAAAAGATGCAACTATTCCTGTTTCAGTAGAATGAAGCACGTTAGCAACTTGTAATTTGGCAGTAGAGATTCTAGGTTCATGATTACTAAGTGTTACTGGTGCTAATCTCTTAATGATGGTTGGCGGAAGTTGTTCATACTTTCCTAACATTTCTCTTAACTTAGAGATAGTGTGAATCAAATCTTGATTTTCAGAACGAATATTACCAGCAAAATTCATGACTTCTGATAAGGTTTTAAAAGGTACCATTTTGAGGGGTCGTTTAAGTCCTTATTTGATCACTTTTGTATCCGTTATTGCTTAATATCGTTCCTTTTCACTTTTTAGGTCTCTTGAAGGCAAAATGCTGGAATGGCACTTATTTGGACGAAAAGGCGCGAATATACGAAGAAAATGGCCAAAGTCAGAATCGAGACACTCAAAGCTGCTGAAAACAGAAGGCGACGGTGTCAGGTGTTAATTGCGACGCCGTCGGAGGATTTTTGTGACGATACAGTAGCCACATACCCTATTTTTAAGTGACGACGTCGGGCTTTAAAAGAGTAGGCCGTTGCTACTCAGATGGCCTAGATGCAACCCAGACGACGTCAGAAGCTGAAGAGGAAGGCGTCACAGGCATAAGGTGACGCCGTCGCAAGGTTAACGTGGCCAAGACGAAACCCTAATGACGGCGACACGACGGCGTCACAAAACATAAGGTGACGCCGTCGCATATGTAATATTATATATAGAATCCGATTTTTTCAGTTTTAAGAGAGTCTTTTGTGGAGTAAAAACCTAAAACCGAACCAAGGGTGTCTTGTACAGTATTTTAGGGTTTCAAACCCTATCTTACATCAAGATAAGTATTTACTTCATCAATTTAATTATGTCTTTAATTATTTGTGTGTATGCTTGCATGTTCTCTATGTCCGGCTAATTTATTTGTGTGTTTGCTTAGGGAATATGAAACTTAATTATTGAATATTGATTGGTTGTTTCTTATCTTAGTTGATTAACGATCTAGTAATGCGATAGGTCATTCGTTGTGTACTTAATGCTTGATTCATCTTTGTGAACCTTAGAATATAATTACCTGAGTAGTTGTAAGCTAAACCATCCAAAGAGTGCCTTAGAGTAAGAGTTTATTATCCCTAGTGGGTTTTGTAGACGAGACCCTTTGGTAAGTTCAAAGAGTTAGGGAGAAACGCATACCCTAAAACTTTAGACACACAACGCAACTAAGAATAAGACGTGACAACTCAACCATCAATAGGAGATAATTAAGGAGTAGTAAAACCTAAGTAAACACATCTTTAAACTATCATACGAGCACACATTAATTAGACATAGACTACCACCACCTTAGTTTAGATAATTAGATATTAGTAGAGTAATCGGTAGAAATACCAACCCCCCAAATCCAATACCCGAGATTTGTACCTTTCAATTTCCTAAAAAAACATAAAAAAGATAAAAAATAATCTTCCTCAACCTTAACCTTAGCGTAGTAACTTCTCACTAGCATTCCTATTCCCCTAGAGAACGATATCAATACCCGTGGCTTACCCTAATTACTACACTACAACGATTAGGTTCACTGCCTAGGGTGTTATAAAACTTGCTCGAAGAAAAGGAAGTTCCTTTGACCCCGAACGACGCGTGTAGCGTTATCAACTTCTCTAGTGTGAGCAAGATAGTGATCAAGTTTGTTTGATGCTTCATGACGAGTCTTATTGAGTAAATCAAATATGACACCATATTCCTGTTTAACTGTTACAAGTTCTTGTTCATATTTTGAGATTTGACTTTTCAAAGACACGTTTTGATCATCCAGTTGCTCAATTTTAGGATCAGAAGATTTTGCACTCAACTGAGCGATTTTCTTTTGAAAACTAAGTTGATGATTGTGAATATCTTTTTCACACCAATTAAGACGGCGTTTTGCATTGTAAAGTTCGTTAAGTAATCGTTCATTTTCAGCTTTTAAAGACTCGATCTGAAGCACATTATCAGTATTCTCAACAGTTACCACAGAGTCAACATTATCGGCAGAGATATAATCAGATGCATGTGGCAAAGAATAGAATAACACAACATTATGGATATCAGCACAGATAACATCTTCCAAGAGTCGATCAACATCTTTTCTCAACATTTTCTTTTTACGTTTAGTATTAGAAATAGATGTTTCAGTTTTCTCGAAGACGACCTTCATGACTCCAAGTTCCTTATGAAAGTCCCGTTCCCAAGACAATGCACAACTTTTCAAATTTTTAACATTTGGTAAAAGATTTTTCTGAAAAATGTCTCTTGGTTCTCGCATCAGAGGCGATTGAAAGTGTTGAACTTTGATTTCAGAATGATATTCTATCTCATGTTCTAAAGTTTTGAGGTCAGCCATGAAAATATCAAAATATCTAAGAATTTTGCGATTTTCAGGTTTTGAGTTTACTTCACTGATGGAAGGTAAAGGACCATAAATTTGTGCATAATATGGTTGGGGATTAACATTAGAAGACTCAGGTGTTTTGATGATAACCCTTGGTGTGTTAGAAGAATCCGTTGGTGTGACAAAAGTGACCGGTTTTGAATAATTAAAAGGTTTGTTGTAAACAACCGTTTTTAATTTTGATCGACTCTCGTCTTCTGCATCTAATTCCTCTTGACGATGATATTCAACAACACTCATAACAGTATCATTAATTTTATATTCTGCACTGGAAACTTCAGGATTTGGTTTGAATGTTTTTAGTGAAAGCTTTGGTTTGTAATCAGCTAGATTTGGTCAATATCCTTTTGGATTGGGTTTTAAAGTAAACTTTTCAATAGCTGTTACTGATTCACCATGTTTGTAAACAACAGTTTTAAACTCTTTAATTTTGTTTTGCAAGCCGATAATTTCTGCAAGAAGGTCATCTACCCGATTCGTTGAATGCTTTTTGTATGCAGAGAACTGTTTTTGACAAGTTAACAACTCAGCCTTAGCTTTTTGATTGTCCAAGGTGAGAGCGTTAATTTGCTTTTTATGTTCATGTTTCAGTTGTTCTATTTCAGACAACAAAGCATTCTTCGAAGCGGCTAGATCACGCATCTGTCTCTCTAAATATTTTTCGTTTTGATGAGATTTAGCAAAGGCGGCTTCAAAACCTTTTTCACGGTTTTCTTGAGTTTTGAAAAAGTTGAGTTGCATTTGTAAGCATTCAAAATCCTTGGTTAACAGTGCATTTTTGCTTTTTAATTCCTTATTTAATGCATAACATTCCTCCATTTTGATTTGATGGTCTTTAATTAAACGAGCAAAATCTGGATGAGGCAACAGTTCGGCTTGTTCAACGTGAGTCACAACATGATCATTATTTAGATCCTCAAGTACAACCACGGAGTCAATTTGATTATCAAAGGAAACCATAAGGTCATCTTGATCGTCAAATGTAACTACATGGTTTATTTGAAAATCGTCAGAATGAGATGTAGATGACTCATTTTGAACAGTCTGAGCCGTGCCGGATTCAGATATTGGCGGAGATATTAGTTCAGATATGATGATGGTTTGTTCGGGTACCTGAGACAAGCCATCAATGTCATACACTGGGCCTGTTTCACTCATGTATAGCTCATGCATATTAACCATCAACATAACAGCTGCATTGGCCTGCAAGTCCTCCATATCATCATCTGAGTCTGCATCTGCCATAAAGCTCTGTTCTTTGTTTGTGAGAGATCCACCAGCTTCATCCTTAAGAGCAAAAAGAAGAGCCTCTTTGAAATAAGCACTGCCCCTAGTCCTTGGCTTTGGGCATGCATTAGCCAGGTGTCCCTTCTCATTGCAGTTGTAGCATCGAAGACCATTCAACCCATTCTGAGCATTTCCCTGTTCCACCACTTGAGCTCTGTTGTTAATCCTACCCATAGCATTAAACCCTTGACCACCTCCCATTTGACGACCATAACCACGATTCTGAACTTCAACTCGTCCATTGTTCACAACGGCCTGATTTCGTGTATTGGATGAGGAACGAATAAGATTGTTGGATTTGTTGGTATAACGGCTAAATGCATTAGCAATCATAACAAATCCCTGTTGCAATGCTTCGAATGGATCGGATTCCTCATTAGTTTGACTATGAAGTGCTTGATCATTGTTCTTGTAAGGAACCAATTGATTTTGTTGAGGTTGCTGTGATTGATCGTTTGGTGTGACTGAGGCAGTTGGTTGAGTTGCTTGTTGAGGAGGATAAGTTTGTTGAGCATATAAGGCAAGTTGTTGATTTTCCGGATGTGTAGGTGGAGCAATTTGAGCACGGAGAATCCTTTCCCGATCAACTTCCTTTTCATGAGGCTTCAAGTAATCGTACAACAATCATATGTAGAATGATGCATATTCTTCGCTTGATGGAGAAAAATGACATACTTCTCCCATTCAGGACCAAGACTACTCAGGAACTTAGTATTCACTGCAATTCTTGGCATGATGATGTTGTGTTTATCCAAATCATTGATGATGTCTGAAAATCGATGATGATAAGACTCTAGTGTCTCTCCAGGTTCAATCATGAAGTGTTCATAAGCCAAGTAAATTTTGGATTCCAAATCCTCCTGATTGAGTACAGATCCTTCCATAAGAAGATGAATATGGTCCCACATTTCCTTTGCAGTCTTTTGAGCATCAACACTTCGAAGAATTGGGTTAGGTAACCCTAAAAGGATATATTGCATTGCAAGCTCATCAGCTTCATAGTGTAGAAGTTCTGTTTGATTTAGATCTGCAACAGTAGCAATGTTTGTTTGTTCATCTCTTGGTGGAACAACATTAGGATCTCCGGGTACAATGACAGTAGGCATCTCAAATGGACCTTCCAAGATAACCTTCTTTAAGAACTTTCCATGTGGCTTCTTCAGATCACAAAACCTAAAGAACCTTATCACCCATTGATCGTAGTTTCCTGGAGTGAGCATTGGAGGTCTATCAAGTGATCCAGCCTCATGAATTGATTGTTGGCTGCTTAAAGCTTCACACATCTTTGCAAACCAAGTTGGTTCCTTCATAGTGTTCCTTGATGGATGTTGATTGAAGTCATTTGTGTAGGGTTGAACTTGAAGACTTGGCGGTGTTTGAACCATTTGTGGTGGAGGAATTGCTCCAAGTTGTGGAGTATGTTGTTGATTAAATTGTTGTTGATAAATAGCTTGTTGTTGATTCCATTGTTGATGTTGTGGACTTAGTTGTTGTTGTCGTTGAGGATAAGTGTAAGGGAAATAGTTAGAGTATGGTGGTTGAGACATGTTGAAAACTTGTGTTGGTAAAAATGGATCTTTGTAGTCGAATGAACCGTTGATGAAGAAGTATCCTTAGGCGTAGAAATCACAATAGCCAAGTAGCACTTATGCGTAAAAACACCAAAGTTACGCGTAACAATAAGAAGTTACGCATAGATTTAGCTTACGCGTAAGTATGGAAAAGACTCTAAAGTTATGCGTAGACAAAAGTTAGGCGTAGAAAGTTAGGCGTAGGATTATCTTATGCGTAAGACTAGGCTTAGGCGTAAGGAAAATCTTATGCGTAGGATTTCTACGCGTAAGCTTATGCTTATGCGTAATTTTAGGGTTTTATCCCAAGTGATCTTTTACACTGTCACAGTGCAAAAGATATCCAAAGTCGACGTATTTCCAGACTTATCCAAGTAAGAAAACACGGAGTAAACCACGAAAATGAAGATCAAACCAAGGATAACCTTACGCGTAGGATTAGGGTTTTGCTACGCGTAGGATTACTCGTAATTTTGATTATGCCCAAAGATGTTTCTAAACCAGTTTTTGTGTGATGAAATAGCTTCAATAACACCAAAAGACACAAAAGTGTGAAACTTGATGATTCAAAGCTCTTAAAACAGTTATGCGTAGGACTTAACCCTCGTTCAAAAACTAGTAGAAAAACAATGATCCACACATAAAGTTCCAAACTTTTTGCCAAAAACAGTAAGTTTAACACCTTAAAACGTTGAAAGGACAAGTATCTTGGATTAAAAAGTGTAAAAAATACGTTTTTGATCAAGCCAAAGTTATGGATACGCAAGTTAAGCGTGAGACCAAAACTCACTTCAAACAATACGTTCACTCAACTATTAGGCGATTGATACCACTGTTAGGTCACTAGTTTTACAAACACAAGTAATATAGAAAGAGATAAGGTGATTGAACAAGTAAAACACACACACACACACGATATAAAGCACGGTTAGGCATAGATGTGTAATGAGAGAAATAACTTGAACAACCAACCTTCAAATGAAGGTTTACAAGAGTATTTATAGGAGGGAAGCTAGGGCAACACTCCTAGTTTCCATCCTTTCCTTAATGGACATGGGCCTAAGCTCATGGGCCTTCTACACAAGCTTAAGGCTAATAACAAACATAAAGGCCATAATAAGCTACCTATTACATAAGAATAACTAACACTTGAATTATAGTTTAGGAGTGATTCCAACAATAAGTTAATAACTTGATATTGACACCCTCAATTTAGAAAAATGTAGCCCAAAGGCATGGAGCACGGCATCCGAGTAGGGCCACATGAATTGAGCATCAAAATAGATCTAGATGACCTAAGTGAGTAAATGATACTTGGATTTAAATAGGGGGAAGGATAATAGGACGCGAACTGAATTGAATCAAAGAATCGGCCTTAACTGAGCCGACGGAACCAGATGGGACATGTTTTGGTTTGTTTGGACTTACGTACAATCGACCATTATGCTTTGTTGGAATCGGATTGATGAACCCGATCTTAGATCCGGTGTTTAGAGGCAAATCGTTTTTTTTTTAATCCAGTTGGACCCCCGAGATTTAAATATCAAATTATCATGATAACTTAAATAAAACTACCAAAAATTTGAGTGATGCTATAGCCTTCTAAAAATCATTCCTATCCTTCTAAAAGTATGTGGCTTTTTTCTATTTATTGAAAAAATAACCGTTTTTTGACAATCAAATAAGAAACAAGCATGTGCCATTGGAAAGAAGTTTAAAAACATTTTTAGGAGGATCGTTTCCTAAAAACTATTCGAGGCAATGAATAGATTATAACCAAAACTATCGTTCTTTGATAATCTCGTATCGATTAACCATGTAAAACTTACTGATTTAAAATGACGCATAAGTTAAGATGGATTGGCAATGCTATGATAAAAGGTTGTTAACAACAAATTTTTAACGAATATATATGTAGAGTTTGAGATAAACATATACCTAAAACCAAACCACTATTTCACTCAAAATCGAACAAGCAAATATGAATAACCCAACGATCTTACTGATTAGGCGGGTTTGTTCTGCTAATTCGAATAATGAGACCCTTATAGGGTGTAGACGAGCTGAGTTGTTCGTATGCTACTCATGATCAAGGCGTTATAAGCTCGAAACAAGCTGAGCGTAAAATGCTAATTTAGGTTGCGTTTTTTTTTCAGCTGTTTTGTGTCTGATATACAAAATCATGTATGCAAAAGAAGAGATGGATCTAAAGTATTTAAAATACCAGAAGTAATAATCAGAACAAAAAAAAAGAAGAAAAAACCCTACATTGAAAAGGAAAAAAAAGTCATTTTTGTCTCTTATGTTTGAAAAGAAATAAATACACTTATTTCATTTACTTTTCCCGCTGAAAGACATATGCGAAAAAAAACAAACAAACTTATTTGATTTTCTTTTCTCGCTAACAAACAAAAATAAAAATAAGTTTTTAAAAAAAAGCAAACATTCGCAAAGAAAAGAATTTTTTTTGGGTAAAAGAGATTTTTCACCCTGGTAAAATTCATTACACCAAAAACATTGAAGTACAAAGGATGAGGGTGAATCCCTCATCTCAGTCCCAAAGGACACTTACAGACTCTCATATAAGAATGACAAATCATTCCTATAACTTAACAAAATGAAACTACCAATAATGACTAAAGTACATAAGACAATACAATATTACTCAAGTAAAAGCACTTGAGCCTTCTAGCTCATTATGGCGATCTCATTCACTTCCTTCATACCACATCCATAGTGTTCGACTCAATCTTCCATAATCTACATTGCATAACCTTCGAGTGCAACACCAACTTCCCCATCCATATTCACCATAGCACCAAAATTGATGCCCACAAAAAATATTCAGACCCACTGCTACTACACTTATAATTACGCATGATGCGAAAAAATAAAACCAAAATATGAGTGTCACCAAAGCAATACGGATCTTGAAACATGATAATAGAGTTGCAACCAACTCTAAATTCCAAAACTACGACCATTGCACCTGCTATTAATAAAGAATAGCCTAAATAAACATGTAATACTCGGCAATACAGAACTGAAAAACAAGAATAGGGTAACGAAAACCCTAACGTCCAAACACAAAACCACGTTGCCAACAGCCCACAATACCATCACTCCATCAGTAGCACTTAAAATACCATTCAACACCAGGAATGGAGCGATCTTGATAAGACAAACACAGAACAACATGCAGTAACTTCCAATACCCATCGTATAACAGACCCAATAATTGCAAACAACCCAATACCACCAGGTCTGATCAAAGAAAAGAAGTTAGCTCCGGCCTAGAGTGTTTAACAAGCCTACTTATTTGTTTAAATTATATATTAAGTGATGAGGTATGGTCTCCTCCAGATACTTTGGAGGAGATAATCACATTTAGTCTTTAATATCTTTAAGACAAATCCACTCCACAAGGGAGTAGTGCCTACTCAAGAAGCATAGAGAAGGAGCAGTGCCTGTTCAGGAAGTATAACTCTGGAGCAGTACATGCTCAGGAAGCATAATGATGGAACAGGCCCTGCATCGGAGCTAGTACACTGACAACTGACATACGTAGTACGATGATGTACAAATAGCACATACGTTTGGTCCACAACTAGGATGGAGACAACCTTGACCCCGAAGACCAAGCCTGGTGCTTATCAGTGATGTACGTGCTACACCTAGAAGACAAATTAGCTTCCACAAAGGGTTTTGTCATGGAGTTAACCACAGGTAGTATAAAACACATGAACAGGGACCTTCTACATACACACACTCCGATACAAACTTATCTCCTTTTTTACCCTACTTTACTTACCACTTATACCAAGTACTTACTCTCACGCTGGAGCTTGGTCTCGAACTAAAAACCCGGGGCGATCTAACGGTGTTTTATCTTATTTTAGCCTACAAAAAGAAGGAGCTGTCGCGGAGTCTCCTAAAGCTTAGGGTTGAAGAGCATCTACGAATATTTGCTCAAACATTGGCGCCATCCGTGGGACCCTTATACCAATCTATCAGAGCTTTTAGCAATGGACGGTGGTATGGGAAGTCCTCATTCGGAGGAAGGTGAGAACCTGAACACTGGTGTCGTAGGGACTGGGAGAACGCCTCCGGGAGGACACTCCGCTCCCTCCGGACCAGCTCAGGAAGGGCCTTCTCCGGCATATGAGGAAATGTGTGTGAAAGGGTTGAGTTACAACACTAAGAGAGAATGTGTGTGAAAGGGTTGAGTTACAATGAGGAAATGGCTCACTATTTATAGACAAAAATCAACTACTGTTCCTCGGATCCCACGGATCCCTTGCTTGAGGGATCCGTCCAGTGTATTTTTTGGCATCCGCCAAACACTCCTCCTATTTGGGTTATGGGTCATGAATCATGGGTCATGGGTTATGGACTTTGGGTCATGGGTACCCAAATAGATAAAATGTATCTAGACATTGGATCATAGGTATGGGTCATGGACCATGGATAATAACCAACATGACTTCATGCATGATGTCATGCAATGGGTCATGGGTTATGGATCATGCTCCATGGGTATTGGTCATGGACTTTGGGTTTTACCCAACTACATTCAATATATCTAGTCAATGGGTCAAGTACTTAGATTTTTACCCATTACATTACCCATTACAATATATACTAAGTATATATAAGTATATGTAAACACTAGTTGTTATACATATGCATTTCTATAACATGTAAACACTATTACTTGTTTAGTGTTTTATATGAAAATATAAGTGTGTTAGTAAACTATTGGCTCAACCATTTACGTATTTTATTTGTTTCGTTAAAATGATTTTACGTTTGTTATCGACAAAACAATAGAAGATCGTAAAATATAAATAAATATTTTTATGGCTTATTTGTATTAACAATCTCCCCCTTTTTGTTGATGACAAAACATAAGATTATTTTAAGGAAAAACTAAAATTCGTAAAAGTTTGAATTGGAGTTTTTACTCTCTTCTCCCCCTTTTTGTCGAAACAAAAAGAGCGTCGAAAAGAAACTAACACGCTGTTTTAAGAAAAACGTGTATAAAGTAATAAAATGAAAAAAAAATAGAGAGTAAGAGAAGAGAAGAATTCTCGTCTTAGCTCCCCCTTGACGGGTGCTTCCCTTTGTTGAGGGCGTCAAGTAATTAGGAAAACTAAACGAGTGTTTTGCAATTTTGTTTGCAAATGGTTTTGTCTTTTTGACGAACATGCTCCCCCTTGACGAGTGCTCCTTTGTGAGGAGGACGTCAAGTAGTAATGTAATCCTATGTGAAAGTATTGCAAATGATTTTGCAACTGTTTTGCTTTGACAAAAAACTCCCCCTAGCTAAGGGTGTCAAAGTCTTCATGTGTATATTGAAAATTTACAAAAACAAATGTTAGAAAACAAGTATATGATGCATAATTTCCTGCAAATAAGACTTAAATTAGTAAGAAAAAATGTTTATGTTGCACGGATCCCACGGTTCCTCCCTGGGAGGGATCCGTCTAGGCCAAAGTGAGGGATCCGTCTGCCTGCATACTTAAGACAGCAATAAGGATGTAAAATGTGGTGTCAACACCAATAAGAGTTATGTTTTAAGGCACACAACATATTCTCAAGACCATATGGCATACAACATGTAATTTCATTCAATAAAAACACGTGAAATGATATACCTATCTCTAAAACTAAGAGAATGACTTAAACATGAAATACATTTTCTTATAATTCTAAGTAGTGACGGAATCTTAAAAAGCATCAAAGTGCTTGAAATCTAAGGATGAGTAGACTTGTTGATTTGGTCCAATCGTTCAAGGAAATGATTAAACATAAAATGCAACTCATTTCGTACTTCTTGAACTAGTCGTTGGGTGAGTTGACAATTAGAGCAATTATTATCATGACTAGGAAACGAAGGAGGTGGATTGTTTTGAGGAGGCTCCACAAAGGATGGTGGAATTTGTGAAGGTGAGTTAAGAGACGTAGGGTGTGGTTCAACTAAAAATGATGGTGATGATGCACGAGTTAGTGGTGGAGATGGGAAGTCCTCTATATGGTTGGGTCTTTGGTGATTTCTTGTCTCCAAAGATGGACTATTTGATGGGGAAGGTGGTTCCCTATTTAACAAGAAGGTTGGTGAGTGAGAAGTCCTTGGTGGTGAGTCTTCTAACGAGTAGAGATTTGGATGTGAAAGAGGTTCGGTAAAGGAATGCAGTCTATGTTCTAGAAATGAAGGCTTGGGTGTTTTACTAGAGCTAGGTGTGTTTGGTTTAGTGCTTGATGAAGCCCTTTCCAACTCAAAAGTTCGAATGCTAATCCTAGCGGTTTTTCTAGCTTTGGTTGATTGAGTTTGTTGAGGAGGGATTCTAGCATTTGGACTTCTTACGGGGGATGACTCGGTAGAAGATATCTCATAAACCATATGAGCTTTCTTTTTGGATGAACCTTTGGTTGAAGAGTTCTTGCTAGATGCTTTAGTCATAGTGAAAGAGAGGAAGTAATTGGTGTCTTAGCTAATGATTTTTGGATTGAGGTTTGAATGGTGGTTTAAACTCACAAGAGTACTTGGTTTATAAAAAATGAAGTTGAGTTAATGAATTAAATTCTTGACCACTAAGAGTTTTGGCATGCACTAAGGTCAGCTATAGTGTTGTTCTATTCTAGGGAGTCATTTAATGGCAAGTAAAAGTGTTTAGACTACCAAAGAGAGTTTGAATTAGAGGAGAAAGCTGATCATAAAGCCAATAGGGAAAGTCAGGTCAAGAGAGAGTCTCTTTCCAATTAGTGCCTCTCGCACTTCCAATTCATTCCGAGTTAGAAAAAGTCAGTTCCTTCCCTCCCTTTGACTTTTTCTAGGGTAAAGTCCTCTTAAATGGATTACTAGTTCCTTCCTGTTATGGAGATCCGGATCCCACGATTCCCTATCTTTAGAGATCCGTCTAGTTATAAACTAGGGATCCGTCTATGAGACAGCAAAGTGGTGGAGTGATTATGTTCTATTAAGGTCTAGTACCTATAAATCTTGAGTGTTTGGGTTCCCTAAGATGTCTTAAATGGTATGGGACTTAAATGTCCAACCATAAGGAGTGAGGATACCTAATGATGGTTTTTGGTAAGAAAGTGGACTTTTTGAGAGTGCAACCAAGTATTTAAGGATGACACTAATGATTTGAGGATGACAAATGAAGACAATTGATCCTAGAGATCAGAAGGTAGCTTAAGAAAAATTTGAAAAATTCCTAAAAAATCAAAAGAAATGAAAAACTAGTTTTTTTAGCCTATTTTGAGGTAAAGATGACTAACATCAATTTGCTAAAATTAGGTGAAATATCAAACTAGGTGTTTTGAGATGTGAGGAATAATGTGAGAGCATTGGAGCGGAAGTATGGTGAGTTTTGGTGAAGTGATAAATCAAAAGCACCTTGAATGTGATCCTAAGTTAGCTATGAGTGAGTGTGAGACCTACTAAGCTTGAGGAATACTTAAGTGATCCTAAAGTATCATGTTTACAGAGTATAATAAGGTCTGGAAGATTGGATTGATGTGAAAATTTAGAATTCTCATGTCTGTTTACCCGGATCCCACGGTTCTCTCATCTGAGGGATCCGGCTAGTTATAGCTCAGGGATCCGGCTACTGCTGACCAGTAGCTTCACAGCAAATGTGCAGAATTTGCACTTCTTAGCAAAAACTCATCCTAATCATTTCCATATTAAATAATTAAATATGCAAGTAATAAATATCACGCATGGTAAGTAAGGACGACTAAATGGTGAGCAAAATGAGCAGGATCGACTTCTTGATTTCGATCAAGCTGTCGTAAAATTCTCATTTTGGGTTACCTAAGCTAGAATGTTTTTGTTCATGTCATACCAACTACTAGAGCTAAGTCCTAAGCTACAGAAATATTGCTTAAGTTGTTTTACAGACCATTGTTTAAATTTTAAGGTCCACGACCTTACCTTACCTCTCACTCGATCTCCTACTCCATCGCCTCCAATCTTCACTCTTCACCCCTTCACCCCTACTTCTTATTCTTCATGAGGAAGTTAGCAAAATATTTGAACATCCCCTTTGTTTGTTGAAATTCTTGTGATGGGCTCAGAATGTCTGGCAATTGGTCAATGTATGCTAAGGGGTCAAGTTGAACGCTGCCAATGGGGTTGCTTCCTTCTGCCTCTCTTTCATCTGATGAGTCCGTTGGTGGGTGAGGTCTCTTGCCTTCAACCATAAACCTTGTAGTCTTCTCATCGGACAAGGGCACCATGACCTTGTTGCAAAATGTGTGGTCATTGGCATAGGGAGATGGGTCTAGAGCAAAGACGAAATTGGCTAGGCGAGTCAAGAGCATGACATATGGGAGCACCATATTGTCCGTCCTTTTCACACTTGCCATCCGTTTGACCATGTAATAGGCGAGATTGAAATGAGTCCCAGTTACAAGGTAATAGATCATGTAGACTAGGCAATCGTTGGGATGATCCTTATTTCCCACCAAACAAAGGACGTTCTCCCTTAGTACTAGTTCCCATTTTTTGTACAATGGGAACATCTCCGAAAGCTCCATTTGAAATGGATCTCTATAGATGACCTTTGACTTCCTAGTGACTCTTGACAGAGAGGATCTTTCCATGAAGACTGTATCTCTTGCCATAGCCGGTTCCGGGAGGGGTGTGAAATATACCTCGTGATGATCAACCATGTCATGAAGATCGGCCAATGACCATTCATTCGAGTACATGCATACTCCTCGACAAGGGACACGGAGTATCCTAGCAAACTTTTCAAGGGTGAAGGTTAATTCGTGCTGATTGATGACAAATTTGATCAAAATGGTTCCATCTTCATTTCTATTGATTCTCATGCTCTTGTAGAACTCTAGGACAAACACCGGACAAATTTGTTCATTGATGCTCAAGAGACATTGGAAGTTGATTCCCGCAAAGACTTGGGGAATGTCGGTGTTGTTGATGAATGAGAGGTCAACTACACGCCCTTCGTGGAATAGCCTATTTTCCAACAATTTAAAGGCTTTTTGGTCATCGGGGTTTAAACCATCCTTTCTATGATATATGGGAATGTAATGTGCCATGTCTTGATAATCTTGTTGTCTATTGCTTGGCATGGTTGATCCTAAACATCAAAACCACAATGTCGTGTCAATTATGTGAATAGTATCCTAATGAGGTTCATCACAATTTTGCTCAATACATCTTCATTGAATTCAAAAATGAGTTTAATTTGTATTAATAATGTTGATTCTTTGATTTAGTTTATCTTAGAAAACAATGCAATACCAAATTGTGATAAAGCCATTTGAACCCAATTTCTCAAGATGAAATTTGTACTCCTAGGAATTAAAGAATGGAAATAACAATGTAGTGAACATTATACTTACACAAGTGATTGTTTCCTTTGAAAATATGATGAATGAACTCCTGTGAACAGTAAATTAGGTTTTATGTTCGTGAGTTGGGAGAGTAAAGTGAGGAATAAAACTCCACATTGATCATCTATCACTTATTCTGTCTTCTGATGTGCCGGTTCCCACGGATCCCTTGAATGAGGGATCCGGCTAGTTCAAACTCAGGGATCCGGCATATCAGCAGTTAACAGTTTAAGTGAACTTTGATAATTTTGATTTGGGGGTTCTAATTCTTGGCTAGAGTTGGTGTTTTTGCTCTATAACTTATGGTTGGGGGTTTTGACGTGTTTTACTAGTCCTATTTGACGAGGTTCCCTTTTTATTAATAACTCATAATTTTTGGGAAGTTTGAAGAATTATGATAAAATACTATTTTATCATGATATGAGGAGTTTCACATGGACACTATTGACGTAGATGAAATGTCAACAACATTATGTGAGAAATGATGACCAAGGCTCTCGAATAGCCAAGATATCATTATCACTAGTTTGTAGTTTTGTCTATAGAGATCAACGAAGAATACTATTCTTGATGATGAGTTCAATATAGATAACAAGTTTAGTGATTTTTAAGTAAATGTATTGAGTCTACTCTTCTTTATATGTTTATACGAAATGATATTATTAATTTAAGCTAGAAATTATAAAATAATAATTTATTTGTAAGTAAGTTATTAAAGAGCATACATTTGCTATATATATTCTTTTTAAGAAAAAAAAATATCGATGCGAAATTCTTCATGATCTTCTAGGATGCCCAAATCCTTTGCTATATATATTCTTTTTAAGAAACAGAAATATCAAAGCGAAATTCTTTATGATCTTCTAGGATGCCCAAATCCTTAGTATGGAGAATTCTCAACAAGGAAAATATTAGAAAGATCTATCATTATCTAACATTATAAAATATGATGAATTTTTTTAAAACGTGACTTTTTGTTTTTAAGAAATTTCCTTCTTTATAGTTTTCAATCATACACGGATCGTATCAAGTTTTAAAAGTACAATATACTCTAAGAAACTTGGTAACGAAGCTCTGGTACCAATTCTGGAAAACTAGTAGGGGGTTGAATAGTTTTACCGAATAAAACTTCGTTTTAAACTATTTAGATCGACTTATGTCAATCTATTAAATGTGTGTGATGGATGTTGATAGATAAGCATATAAATAAGCAATGAAAAGATAAAGAGTAAGAAGCACAAAACCACGACACGAGTATTTATAGTGGTTTGGCTACAAGGACACCTTCCTTGCCCTACTCCACTCCCCGAGTCACCTACTCGAGAGTTCGTAATCACTACACAACACAAGCTCCTTGTGGCGGAGAAGCCTTCACAACGTCGCCTACTCTTTATCTGGTACAAGGCTAGACACCGGGTTCTTCCACGAGGTAGAACCAAACCTATCAGAATGTCGCCTACACTTTATCCGGTACAAGACTAGATACCGAGTTCCATTACAAAGGAGGAACTACTACCCAACACTACACAACACCTATCCCAAAGGAGACACACTCCTTATTACAACATCATCAAGGATATCAATATCCTTTACCCAAACTAATCTATCTTGTACATCGATGCACCATATCGAATGTACACCCTTGGCACCTTTCACTAATGCCTTTGACACGATCCTTCAACACCCTTCACTATTGCCTTCGACACCGACCTTTGGCACCTTTCACTAATGCCTTTGACACGGATCTTCGACACATTTCACTAATGCCTTCGACTTGACTCTTTGGACATCTTTCACTTATGTCTTTAACACAACACTTCAAAGGAGGGAGAAAGAACTATCAACAAGAGAACTTTAGTAGTCTTGATGATGACGAAGCTTGGCAACTCATGGACTTGAGCTTGCATGACTTAAGAGGTGGTGATCTCGCCTTTAAGAGTAACCTAGAGAATCACACAAATACAAAACTACATAGAAAGATCCTTTGGATATGAGGTTAGAGAGTTTACAACACTAAGAGAGAATGTGTGTGAAAGGGTTGAGTTACATTGAGGAAATGGCTCACTATTTATAGACAAAAATCAACTATTGTTCCCCGGATCCCACGGATCCCTTGCTTGAGGGATTCGTCCAGTGTATTTCTGGGGATCCGCCAGACGCTCCTCCTATTTGGGTTATGGATCATGGATCATGGGTCATGGGTTATGGACTTTGGGTCATGGGTACCCAAATAGATACAATGTATCTAGACATTGGATCATGGGTATGGGTCATGGACCATGGATAATACCCAACATGACTTCATGCATGATGTCATGCAATGGGTCATGGCTTATGGATCATACTCTATGGGTATGGGTCATGGACTTTGGGTTTTACCCAACTACATTCAATGTATCTTGTCAATGGGTCAAGTACTTAGATTTTTACCCATTACATTACCCATTACAATATATACTAAGTATATATAAGTATATGTAAACACTAGTTGTTATACATATGCATTTCTATAACATGTAAACACTATTACTTGTTTAGTGTTTTATATGAAAATGTAAGTGTGTTGGTAAACTATCGGCTCAAACCATTTACGTATTTTATTTGTTTCGTTAAAATGATTTTACGTTTGTTATCAACAAAACATTAGAAGATCGTAAAATATAAATAAACGTTTTTACGACTTATTTGTATTAACAAACTTTCCTCCACCTCCTCCATTGGTCGGTACTCCAGAAAGTAATAATATGCATAAGTTCTGTGACTATCACCAGGATAGGGGCCACAACACTAATGAATGCTACCAGCTAAAGAAGCAGATTGAGGAAGCAGTAGCCTTTGGGAAATTAGCTTACTTGGTGTAAGACATCCGACAAGGAACCCCGAAGAATAGGGGAGCTGTTAAAGGAAAGGCTAAGGTCATTAGCATGGTAGAATCTCAAGGGTATCGGAAGAGACCCTATGAGAGAGTGGAGAACTGGATGGATAATGAGATAACTTTCCCCTCTGTTCCTCGGTATCAGCTGGTAGATAGTCCTATTATAGTTGAAGCCATGATTGAAGGTTTCCAGGTGAGAATAGTTTATGTAGATGGAGGCAGTTCGTCGGAGATCATGTATGAGCATTGCTTTCGAAACTTTGATTATCGAATAAGATCAAGGTTGAAAGAGTCCAGAATACCGTTGGTAGGATTCTATGGAGAATTCAGCTACCCGCTAGGAGTCATTGATTTGGAAGTCACCATGGGAGATTATGGCAGGACCAGAACCATACTGATGGAGTTCGCAATCGTGAATAGTCCGTCTCCATATAATGTTATATTGGGAAGAACGGGGATGAGTAGTTTGGGGGTCGTGGCTTCAACCATTCATTTCATGATGAGGTTCCCCACCTCTAGAGGAGTAGCCACAATCGTAACTAACAGAGAGACACTAAGGGAATGCAGGCAGATCGAGGTGGCTCAGTACTTCAGTCGGAATGCCCGAATACCTGGTTCAAGTCGGCGACAGACAACTTCAGGAATAACGGGTCTTGGGAGCTCGTCAGTTCTGGTGGAGATACAACCTCGCGAAGAGGAACTCCATCCACGAAGACTGGGAAAAGAACCAAGTCTGCTAGATAATGGTAGGGAGACCGCACTCACTAAACATGGTAAGGACCAGGCTCCCCTGGGTAATGCTAAGGAAAGGGCATCGAAATCAGAAGAGAAGGTAGTACCGTAGTAGTGAACGATAAATATCCCGAGCAGCTCGTGACCATTGGTGGTAGCATGTCCACGGGATGTAGGAGAGCTTTGATACAGACCCTCAGGAGGAATGCAGACATATTTGCATGGATTGCATCAGACATGACTGGCATCCCCCGGGCCACAACTGAGCATCGTTTGGATACTTACCCTCATGTTGAGCCAAAGGTGTAGAAGAAGCGTAGTCTAGCTCCGGACATGAGGAAAGTAGTAACATACGAAGTCAATGAATGGATCAAAGCTGGGATCGTGAAGCGGGTGCAATACCCCACTTGGGTCTCCAACCCGGTGCTGGTAAAGATGGTAGACGGGAGCTGGAGAATGTGCATAGATTTCAAAGATCTTAACAAGGCTTGCCCAAAACACCTTTATCCCCTGCCGGAGATCGACTGAAAGATAGAGTCTCTCATGGGATTTAAGTACAAGTGCTTTCTAGACGCGTACAAAGCCTATCATCAGATTCAAATGGCCAAGAAAGATGAGGAGAAGGCTGCCTTTCATACGGAGGAAGGAGTCTTTTGTTACACGAAAATGCCTTACGGTCTAAAGAACGCTGGAGCTACATACCAGAGGCTTCTGGACTCCACATTCAAGGATTAGATCGGGGTAAACTTGGAAGCTTATGTCGATGATATGGTAATTAAAAGTCGCACAGAGCAGGATATCATTAAGGATATAGAAGAAACTTTCGCTACTCTTCGGAAGATTAACATGAAACTCAACCCAAAGAAGTGCTCGTTCGGAATGGAAGAGGGGAAGTTCTTGGGGTATGTGGTTACTTCCGAAGGAATCAGGGCTAACCCTGAGAAGACAAAGGCAGTCATGGACATGCCTTCACCAAAAAACCTCAAGCAGATGCAAAGCTTAAGCGGGAAGCTAGCACCACTCAATTGTTTCTTATCTAAATCTGCTGAAAGGTCCCTACCCTTCCTAGATACACTGAAGAATTGCACTAACAAGAAGGATTTCAAATGGACAGAGGCTGCTGAAGCAGCATTTCTAGAGATGAAAAAACTTGTGTCTGAACTACCAACTCTCACTACCCCAATGAAGGGCAAAACCTTGATGATGTACTTATCCGCTGCAGAGGAGGCGGTTAGTGCAATACTTCTTACAGAGAGGAATGGAAGACAAATGCCTATATTGTTGGAATCACTCCTAAACTATATTTCAAGTGTTAGTAATTAACATGTAATAGTTAGCTTAATATGGCTTTTATGTTAGTAATCAAGCCAAGGCTTATGTAGAAAGCCCATGAGCCTTGGCCCAAGCCCATAAGAAGGGAAGGTTGCTAGAAGTGTTGCCCTAGCTCCTTGCCCTATAAATACTCTTGTAAACCCTCACTTGAGGGTTGGTTGTTCACTTTTACTTATCATCTACGCATAACCTTTCTATATTTCTTATTCTTGTGTTTGTGATTGTGTTCATCCGATCTCTTCTTATCTATTTCTTATATTGATGCTTGTATTACATATATGGTGACCTAACAGTGGTATCATTCGCCAAATAGTTGGGTGAAAAGGTTTTGTTTTTGAAGTTAGTGTTTTTGGTCTTACACGTAAAACGGTTTCTCTCTTTGTCACGCTTAAAAACTTATTTTTTACACTTTTGAATCCAAGATTCTTGCACTCTCAATGTTTTTAGGTGTTAAAATATCTGTTTTTGGCAAAAAGTTTCAAACTTTACGTGTGGATCATTGTTTTTAAGCTTGGTTTTATTCGTGGGTTTATTTCTATGCATAAGGTGTTTAGAAGTTTTGGATCGTCAAGTTTCACACTTTTGTGTTATTTTGGTGATATTGAAGCTGTTTCATCACAAAAATCTGGTTTAGAAACATCATTGGGCAAAAATCATTTTTGGTCAAGTTTTACGCGTATCAAAACCCTAATTTTACGCGTAATTTTTTCTTGGATCGATCTTCAGTTTTCGTGGTTTACTCAGTGTTTTCTTGCTTGGATAAGCCTGAAAACACTTCGACTTTGGATATTCATTACACTGTGATAGTGTAAAAGATTTTTTGGGCAAAACCCTAATCTTACGCATAAGCTCAAACTTATGCGTAGAACTATTTCCGCATAAGATTTTTCTTACGCCTAAGCTCTGTCTTACGCATAAGCTAATCCTACGCCTAACTTCCAGTTTACGCATAACTTTAGTGTTTCTCAATTCTTACGCGTAAGCTACTCCTACGCGTAAATACTGCTTTTACGCGTAAGTTTGGTGTTTTTACGCCTAAGTGTTGCTTTTCCTAAACTTGGTTTTTTCTACGTCTAAGGATACTTCATCAACAACGTTTCATTCGACTACAAAGATCCATTTACAACACAAGTTTTCAACATGTCTCAACCTCTATACTCTAGCTATTTTCTTTACACTTATAATCAACAACAACAACAACAACTAAGTCCACAACATCAACAATTCAATCAACAACAACAAATTTATCAACAACAATTCAATCAACAACATTATCCACAACAAGGAGCAATTCCACCTCAAATGGTTCAACCACCACCTAGTCTTCAAGTACAACCTTACACAAACGTTTACAATCAACATCCATCCAAGAATACTATGAAAGAACCAACTTGGTTTGCAAAGATGTGTGAAGCTTTAAGTAGCCAGCAATCTATTCATGAGGCAGGATCACTTGATAGACCTCCAATGCTCACTCCAGGAAACTATGATCAATGGGTGATTAGGTTCTTTAGGTTTTGTGATATAAAGAAGCCACATGGAAAGTTCTTAAAGAAGGTTATCTTGGAAGGTCCATTTCAGATGCCTATTGTTGTTACACCCGGAGATCCAAATGATGTTCCCCCAAGAGATGATCTCACAAACTGTAGGATATTGGATTTCACTTACATATCATAACATTAACACAATGAGCATATAGATGATTTTAGAGAGAGAGAAAGTGGGATATTCTAGTAAGAGAAACTTGTAGAATATTAGATTACCAAAAGAACATCCAACCCTCTACCTTGCAAGGTAGAGGGTATTTATAGGTTACAAACTAAACGACCTCCTGACGGCCTGTGGATCAGGGATACAGTAGGTAAAGACCCGTCCTTCCTCCACGGTGTTGCACTAAACTAAACTATGCTGCAAACTAACTAATAAACTCCTAAATAATGAAACTAACGACAAATCTACGAGATACCTTATGCTAGATAATAGTTGGGGTGACCGACTCTTCACTATGGAATTTTCTAATTCCTAACAATCTCCCCCTAAGGGAGGTCACCCCATGTTTTACACTTCAAATCCTAGCATTCTATTCTTGACTTTGTTCTTGAGCTCGTAGACTTTAATACTTCAACTTCGCAATCTTTGTGCATAAGTAGTGCAACTTCAAAGTCTGCATAGATTTGTACTTTAAAGTGGAGGTCTTTAATGATCCATGAGATACTAATTATGAGCCATCTTTTGAGATCATCAGCTATGAAAAATTCTCTGAGACATCCATTGTGGTGTTGGTTTTATGTGATGTTGTGACTTTAGGACCGACATGCTCACATTCTGGATCATGATATCTTCTTATCAGAGTAGCGGAAGCTTTAGTTGATTCATGATATTGGCAGCAGCGTAGCAGAAGCATGTAGTGAAAATATCAGAGTCATTGATGCACTAATCATGATTTCATTTGAGATGAATGTGTTAAGTGAGCATGCGGCTATGGATTGACCGCTTCATTCTGATCAGCTGCAAACGTCGGGTGTACCTGCATACAACAGTTAGCAATAAATCGCACGAAAGTTTCTTTGATCACTTTCGTTGAATTGAGGTACACGGCCCACGGTTCTCTGTTGATCAGTACATGTACTGCCTGTGATCAGGTATAATTCCGAAGAATTTCCTTGACAGGGTTTCGCAGCTGCTCTAGCTGTTCTCAAACCGGAACATCTCAAAGAAGACAACACGGAGTGAGTGAACCAGCGAATTTTAAGTCCACTGATTGATGAAAAAAGATTTTAAAAACAATCGTGTATTGCTCAATAGAAATTGTTTTTGCAATACAACGAAGGTTTTAGTGAAAATCAAGTATCAATCATAAACACCTTTTGATTTGAAATCTTTGTACGCAGTCTAAGTGCTAAAGAAAAGAGTTTTTAAGCACAAAGACCGGTTTTTCAAAGGTATCCGTCAATCCATAACCTGAACCAGGATTGATTCAAGAGATTGAATCGCCCCATTGTTTCTGTTCAGTTGTCACATGGTTGATCTATATAATAGATCTCACATGCCACCTACCAGGAGCTTGTTTGATGTTGGCTCCAGAAGGTTTTCCATCTTCACTGTGAATATGTTCACATATCACTCGGATGTTCAGGAAAAACCACAAGGATAATGCGTAGGACTCAAGATATAATCTCTCTTTCCACATTGTGTGAAATAGAGAGTCTTCATTGAAAGTGTCCTAATGAGATTTATTGATGATCTCGTGGCTCTAGACTCAATTTGTGCATATTTGGTTCCTGTGCCGGAGACTAGGGAGAGGGTCTCCTTCTTCAATATCAACAATCTCTAAGAGAAAGTTGATAGATAATGTCGGTTCCCCGTGAGAATGAAACAAGTCCTTTTAAGAGGAACTTGAGTGGTTTGGAAAGTTGAAGTGCAGTGCGTCAATGGGTCCATGACGTCTTGTCTTCAATACCGATGTTACCATCAGTAGCATATGAATTGAACCCGGTTTCTGCCCTAAGGTTGAATCAATGGAGGGCTATTTGTTTTCACCCTTTTCTCATTCAATTCTTTTTAATTCTTCAACCCCTTCAGTGCATACCAAGACTTCATAGCTAGAACTTTGTTGGGTTTATTCCGGTACTAGCTCAGTCTCAGTCCGCACTCTTCCCTTATCTCATTTTTCTCCTTTTATCATTATACCTAAGAACTCTACACTAACTAGTGGATAGTCCCTGGGTAGATCCCTCCGGTTCTGGCGGATCATGGGAACAAAAACCTAACCTTATCATCCTTATATCACCATACATAAAGTAAAGTTGGTCGGTCTTTTTGGTATTGTTCATCTGCCATATGGAACCAATTGAAAACCATTTGAAAATCAATTCAGATACTTATGATATATTATCAAAGCATTTTGTACCTGAAATTGTTTTTGATATTTTTAGAACGAGAACTCCCCCTCAACATGTGCATCAAGTATTTGAAAATGTTTTGCACACTGAGGCAAGAGAAAGAATTAACTTCTTTGATTACCATTTTCTAAAAGATATCAACATCACTTCCCAAGTCGAATAAGGTAGATAGAGCATTTTAGGGGAAGGATGAGGTTTTCATGATTTTGCTCCCCCTCAATATGTGCTTCTAGGTTTGAAAAGAGTTTTGCACATACTAGAGGGAACCCTTTATATTGAAGTGCAGGCACGATCACCAAGCGATTAGAAGCCATTTAACATACAATCAAGGTACCTTAGAAAACTGGAAAATTGTGTACCCTGAAGTCTTGAATTTGTTAAAAGAAAAATGCTCCCCCTTAATATATGCTTCGAGATTCGAAAATTGTTTAGCACATATTAGAGAGCGGTATGCACAAAACTGGTCATCTTTTAATCATCTTTCATATTTATATCACATTTTCTCCCCCGATCAAAAATTTCAAATCCTTTGAGATTTTGGATCTCAAGTGATTTAAATATGTATGAGGCAAAAACATTTGTTGGAGAAAAATGTGTCCGGTTTTATATGAAAAGAAGAAGACACCACTGAAGTTCCCCTTTTTTGAAATAAGAGGAATCCACAGTACAAAACCTATCGCTATTACATGCATTACAGTAGTTCAAAGTTAGTACACCACATAATACACAGATTTAATACATAAGAGATGGAGTCCCAAAGATGTCTTTATTCCGTTCTCTGAAGAAGTTTGTAGTGACCATCCCGAAGCCTTCCACCAACAAAACTTTCAAGGCTGCGGAAGATCCTTCGTGTCTTGAGTCTTCGTCTGATTGCAGCAATGAAATGTTCACACCTCTTCAAGTCATCATCAGTCCAAAAAGTAGTCTTAACCCACGATTTCATATCAATTTTGACTTCTTTCACTCTGGTGTCAAGTTCTTCTTCGACCAATTTGAGCGTACCGTCACTAAACTTGTAGAGCTCACATAGTCTCATAAGCATGCGAGTCCCATATCTGTCAGTAAAGATGACGGCTCTCGGGGTGTCGAGGACTTTGTATTCATGATGAAATTCATGCCCTGTGGCACTCCATTGAGGACATGTAAGGTTTATCCTGGTTTGGTAGCTTTCCATGCCGAGTTGGAAGTCCTCAACTCGTTTTCGAATGACTAAGCCTCGAATCCAAAGAGTAACAGCAGCAGATAGGGCCTTTTTCTCACGGACAGGCAAATGCTCAAGGTGTCCTTGAATATTCAGAAGGTAGAGATCTTCGAAATCATTCGGCAGAAGATGTTTGAAGTCGTTTTCTTCAATAGTATATTCTTCCAAATCTGATCTCTTAAGGACAATCTTCATCAAATACTCATATCCATATATCGGGAAGATCTCTACACGAACCACACTTAAGATACGGAGCTCGGATATAACATTCTTGCGTCTTTTGTCAGCACTATGTCTTTCAATATAGAAGTTCTTCTTTTTGTACCACCAGTGTGAAATACCATAAGATGCGGCAATGTCATATTTAAGTTCTTCATTGACCCAGAAACGATCAGGAACCATCTGTTCAAGCCCCTGATCAGAGTAGGTAGCAGCTTTCATCTTGGATATTGATAGTGCAGGTCTTCTTTCAGCAGAATGACCACAAAGATAGTCCAAGTCATGGTTGAAGAAGAATTCAGCCTGAATGGTCATCTGACCAGGTTCACCACCAAGAGGAAGAGATTTGTGAACATTGAAGCGGCTAATTTGCTCACTGACTTGGTCATTGAGCATCTTATGGCATTCTTCCATTTGGTATTGAAGTTGATTGGCATCTGAATGGAAGACCTTAACAATTTCATAAGCAGGTCCTTCAAGATCTCTTGGAGTTAAGGATGAGATACTCTTCCGTTTACAAAACCATTTAATGAAGCTTCCCATATCACCAGTAAAGTGAAGAAGAGAGTCTTCAGCAGGTTCTTCATAATTGCTGGTGATAGTAGATACCCAATTGTTGTCGGGTATCATTGAGTCGGACTCAGGGATGGACCATGTAGGTTCTGGAGAAGGAGGTCTATCTTCAACGATACAACTTTGAATTGTGTCCCTTGACGATGCAACTCTGGATGTGCTGGGGCGTTTACCTGCCAGGTAATCATCAAACCAATCTTCTTCTGATGGCTTAGGAATATGCTTAGTTGATGCATCATCTTCATCAGATTCTGACTCTGTCATGACATGTGACTCTTCGTGAACCATTTGAGCATCAGGAAAGGAGGTGGGTATGGATGTGAACCTTGAATCAACCGTCGTCCAAGCAGCAGATTTCTTATGAGTGCCTTGTTTACTTGTAGGACTTGATTGATTGGAAGGTTTTGGCGGTGATGATGGTGGTTGTGGTGGAGGTGTGTTGGTTGTCATAGAAGGTTCACCAGCTCCAGAAGTTCCAGCGCCCCCCGTTGGTGGTGGAGGTGGAGGAGGATCTTTACGGTCTTTCTTCAATGTTTCCAACACAATAGCTCTCCTTTTCCTTTTAGCTTCCTTTTCCTTGATGTCAATCATATACTGCTCATAATTGTCGAACTTAATGGATTCTTTAAGTGCCTCATAGAGTTTCTTGTGAACCTCATGCTTGTCCTCTTCAGCTTCATACATCTTTTCACACAGAGCTGCTCTCATATCGGTGATAGGTAGGTCCTTGAATCGTCTAAGAAGTGGGGCCTCCATTGCCCATTCCACAGCATCCTTGACTTCCCCTTCAATGGCGGCAGCAACCCCTTCATTGAAGTTGAGGTGCTCCAATCTATAGACACGATCCACAAGGGAATCAACAGATTTAGGAAGTTGCCTTTCAAGGGCTTCTATCCTTTTTACAGCTTTGTCCAGTAGTTGATCTGAGGTAAGGATCTGAGGTGGTGAAGCTGGTGGAGCATCCATATCAGCAACTGTAATGACAGGTTCAGGGGTTGGTGACGATGTAGGTGGTGTTCATACAATTGATTGAGCAGGTTTGGGAGGTGGAGGTTCAGTTGTGAGTGAAGATGCTGACATCGGAGGAATTGTTGATGTATCTTGCTGAATGTTGACCGTAACCATGGATTGTGCAGTATCTAAGGGTTTGTCATTTATGTATTGATCTCCGAAAGTGAAGTCTGTATCGAAGTCCTTGAGTGAAGATAGAGAGTTGATAGACAGATTTGGTTCATTCATCTGCAAGGTCTCATCAGATCTTGTCTCAAGATTCTCCTGCGAGCCTTTTTGCAACAGAGCGTCAACATTCTGGCCAGATTGAGTCTCACTAAGTGTAAGTTTTCTTTAAACGTTTCAGGCACTTTGTCCACTCCAGATTGTTCTTTAGCAGGAGATGATTCTGTTCTTCTCTTCAGCTCATATTGATTGGTGGTGCTTGATGGAGATGATGAGATTGTTAGAAGCATGTGAGCTGCTTGTTCTGTTTCAACACTAGCAACCCCTTTTCCTTTGTCTTTTATGGTTGAGGTGGATTGTCGAGGCACTTGATCAGGTTCTCTTAACACGATTCCTCCAACTGGGGCTTTTATATTCTGACTCTCTAGGCTTTGCTGGATCCCCATTTGCAGAGCAGCATCATCTTCATCAACTACCTTGGAGCTATCCCTTGCTCCCTCAGCATTGTCACCAATTTCTTTTTCCACCTTCTTCTTCTTTTCTTTATGCTTTTTGGATGAGGAGTCTGACTGTTGAGATCTTTCGCGTCTCTTTTTAGGAAGAGAGGCATAAGATGCTTTAGAGCCAGAGATGGTCTTGGGAGCATTGGGTTGTGAGGGAGTGGGTGTGACACTAACAGATGATCTTGCAGCTATTTTCATGAATTGTTTGAAGTAGTCCTTTTTCTTGATATCATCCGTGAGTAGAATATCAGGAATTGGCAGTCCAAATATTTCTTTATCCATACCTCTAGGAACATATTTCAGGTTTCCTAAAACAAATTCATCTTCTGCTTTGTGTATAGTTGATTCAGTCCTAGGATTGAAGTTGTGATTTTGTTGCAAGAACTGGATAACAAGCTTTGAAAAACGGATGCTGGGAATCACAAGCTTGTTCTGTTTCTTTCGGCCTTGAGCTTTGTTCCGAAAATTTGTTCTATCAGATATGAATGTGTTCATTGATAAGGAAAATTCTTCCCAAATACGATCTGAGACATTCACATCAACCCTATTGACAATGCCCCATAGAATTTGCAAGATGGGAATTCTCACTTTATCGAATCCTGATGTTTTGCCAGATAAGCACAAGTTGAGAATAGTTGTAATAGCTCTCCAGGGTTGATACATGTGTCCAGTGATGATGTCGGATGCTCTTAAAATGCTGTTCTGATAACCCAACCCAATTAGAAAGACAATCAGATCGTCAGCACCAGGTGGAGATTCAGAACGAAGGTTAGGGTTACATGGGGTGATTCCAAGAGCCTTGCTCAGAATAGCAGAATCAATCGTGAACTCCCAGTCATCCAGTTTGCAAGAGTATTGAGCTGTGATTTTGTCCCATTGAATGGTGTTCCAGAATTGTTGAATGTAAATGGTGGGAATTGAGCATTGCTTGGTAATAGCACCGAATAAGTTTGTGTTCTTGAGGATGTCAATAGACACTTTGACTATCGGATTTTGTTGTAGCTTTTGTAGGTCCACATAACAGTTACTTTTTCCAATATCAGCCCATTGACTCCTGGGAAGGATTTCTTCGTCTGAGAGAACTTTGGATGATGCCGAAGGGGTAACGCTCTTTTCAGGGTTTGAACTTGCCATTGATGATCTGAGTAAACATACAATCAACAGTAATGATTGGGAACGAGTTAGATAATAAATGATAAGTGAGACAACATTGAGAGCACCCTTATGACATAGACACATAGAAATAGTAACTCAGAAGGAGTCCCCAACACATATAGAGAATGATTGAGTGGCATAAGTGAGATATTTCAATGAAGTAGAATCCTTTAGATAAATTTTCACACGACGAGTTGATAAGGGATTAAAAGGTTAAAGAGTGCATTGCAAAGGGATCATGTCATAAGCCAAGATACAAATGTAGAAGTGATATAACAAATATGCATGAGGCAAACAGTAACATTTGGTTGTCGTGGTAGAAACCAAGTACCGTTTGCCTAAACAGAAATGTCATAGCAGATTACATAGAGTATGTTGACTCAACAAGTTGAATCAGGAGATCCTAAGTATTGTGAGAATGAGATCAACTTTAGCAATAAACCTTAAAACATTTTAATAACCCTAGACCCTAAAAAATCCACCAAACATGTCTAAAGTTATAGATAGACAAGCTGTTAAACAGGACTAATTCGCAACATGAAAGTGAACAATGTCGCTAACTTGTAAAGACAAGTCGCCATCACTAGTACCACAGACAAGTCGCTAATAGTTTAGCTCTTTAAGTCGCTATATATGCTAATTCGCTAACTTGTAAAGACAAGTCGCCATGAACAGTAACAAAACCAAGTCGCTACAAATCTGTTAACTAAGTCGCTAATGTTACTAATTCGCTAACTTGTAAAGACAAGTCGCCATGAACAGTAACAAAACCAAGTTGCTACAAATTTGTTAACTAAGTCGCTAATGTTACTAATTCGCTAACTTGTAAAGACAAGTCGCTGACAACTAAGTCGCTACCCAAGTCGCCAAAATATAATAAACTAATTCGCCACAGCAACTTAGTCGCTAAGTTGAGTGCTAACTCGCCACGATGAACATTCAAGCTAAGTCGCTACCAAGAACAACGTTAAGTCGCCATCAAGAACACTAAAAAAAAACAGACGACCCAAACCACTAATCATTCACCACCAGTTCATGAAAACAAATTACCGAGCAATCAAGATAAGTTATACCAAACAATTTGTACACTTTCAACATCATAATAACAACAAAACATGATTTCATGATAAATCGAACCTAGGTGGGAATCAAACAGTCACAATTCACGAGCTCGAAGGGATCTGGTTAAAAAGACAAGTTAGAAACTAGACACAAACGCGTAAGATAGAACAAATAAGGTGAGATTCGAGACGTACCACTGTTAAGTCGCTAGAATGAACTAATTACTTTGACGAGAAGAAGAAAGAAAAAAAACGAGAGAAAAGAAAAAAAAACTTATTTTAAGAAAATATAGTAAGTCGCTAGGGGTATAGGAAGGATCTTTGGCAATTTGACACATTCGGTCCCTGTGGTTTTAAAATGAAGTGTGGTAAGTCGCTAGTGTAAAACTATTTTGGTTATTTGACACATTCGGTCCCTGTGGTTTATGTGCAAAAGTGGTAAGTCGCTAACAAGGATTTTAGACTAAGACTCTAGCATAGATAATCACAATGATAACCATGAATTAAATAAACATTTAATCAAATAAGCATTTAATGCAAGGCACTCAATACATGGGTACACAAGGATAATCACATGAGCAAGATACGACCACAACCTATAACTGAGAGAAACACCATAACCAGATAGTTACAAAAGCATAACCAGTTAGTCACAAAAGCAAGACACAACCACAACTTACAAATGAGCAAACATCATAACCAGCACAGAAGCCAATGGCATAGATAATCAAGAAAAAACTAATACAAAATCTCCCCCTCAATCAATGTCATCAAAGACCATTGATTGACATTAACCAATCCCGTTATAAAACAAGAATATATCATTTGTTCGAACTTCATCTATGATCCCGTGCCATTATTGAATGACATTTCTAGGACCGTAGATGTTATCGATAACAAGGAATGTATTCTTTATTAGATTGATGAAAATGATAAAATTGTGAATTTAAAAGAATGACATATATAAAATTAATTTTTTTTTATACACAGATATAAAAGAGTGAGTCCTGATTCAAGATGAATAGGAGTCAAAGTAAGAAGTACATCAACTCTAGCAAGCTATAGCTCCTGAATGAGCTATGTTCATTTCTGAAGGGAACCAAGTCATGAAGTTCCTGATTGAGTTGAGCATTGTACCTGAAAAAGACTGAGAGCACATTGTACTGGAAGCACATGTAGAATTGCACATAGAAGGGTTAGTGACATGTTTAATCTCACATTTGGATGCATCACAGTATAACACAGACGTATCATTAATGGGGATCCTATTAGATTCTACATTCTTGAAGAGTTTTCCTGTGGGAATCCACTTGAGGCATGATCTAGGAATGTAAGTTCGTTTAAGTCCTGTAAACTTAAAAAATCTGCCAGTGGGAATCCATTTGAAACCACTGTTAGTTGAACTAAATGAGTGCACAGCCTTGTTTTGACTATTTGTCCTTTTGTGATTAGAGTATTGAACATAAGTCCGAGGTTTGAGATTCATCATATCTGAACTAGGCAATGAAGTGACTGGTTTTGACAAAACAGACATATTATCAACTTGGGAGGTAAGCTTAGATTTCAATGGTTTAACTCTTTCAGACCTAAAGGCATTAGGTTGTTTAATAAGTGTTCGTTTCGAGTGGTTCTGAACATTTGACTTTCCCAAAGTTGAAGGTTTTGCAAACTTAGTGTTCATCCTATTTCCAACAGACTTCCTAAGCTCATTTTTTAGGGCAACAATATTGAAGCTCTTATCCTGAATTTGGGCTTTGAGGTCATCAATATCTTTCATCAAGAGGTTAGATTGATTGACTAACTTAGAATTTGTTTCCTCAAGGTTCATTCTTAAATGCTCATTTTCTCTTAGTAGGTTAGACACACAAAGAGCAAGTTCTGAATTTCTAGATTCTAGTGTATCACTCATCTCATGACAGTCATATTTCTGGACTTCTGAAAGAAGTAATTTCAGATTGCCAATGGTCGAATCTTTGTCCTGAATCTGGGATTTTAACTGATTAATTTCAAAAAATTCTCGAAATTCTGGAAGTTCCTGATTAGTACATGGTTTTTTTTGCATAAAACATTTCATCCTTTTGTTGTATTTCAATTTGCAATGAGATACAATGTTTTTCAAGAATTGAAAATTTGTTTGAAAGCTCATCATATACCTTTTTTTCAATCATGTTATTTGCATTAGATTCAGGTAAAACAAAGATTGATTCCATGATGTTGTGTTCAGAGTAAGAGTCAGGTACCTTTTCATGAGACTTTATGTGATCAGTTAAGTGTACCTTATCGATTGATACCTTTTCTGACTCTGAGAATTTGAGATCAGTGCTGTTTTCTTCATCCTTTTTCATTGCAACTGAGATTCTGCAATCAGTGTCATTCGCTGGTTCGACTGGAATGTTGCATGACATGTCACAATTGCTCCATGGTGTCTCTTGGCACTCATTCAATTCATTCAGCTTGTTATTCTCTTTTGCAGTTTCCTTGATGTATGTTTCCATATTACTCATAAGTTGAATAAATGAGTTTCTGAACTCATGAATTTCCATTCCCGTGTGTTTCTTGAAAGATATTCCAGTCATGATATCATCAAAATCTGAGGAGTATTCTTCCCGGATAAGTGGCTGAAATTGATTGAAGATAGTTTGAAGAGCGGCATGAGACTCATCAGTTGAGAACTTTTCTTTGGTAATTTGAATCCTCAGTCGTTCTAAGTTAAGTAAAACAGTTCTTGTCAAAGTGGGAAAATCCTGACGAAGGATGGCACAACTTGTTCGATCCATGGTTGTAGATAAGAGTAGTTTGAGAAGCTGACTGAGATGTTGAAAGGGCTCACTGGTGCATTCCGATTCTTATACCTTACGTGGTCACTCGGGAAAGTTGTAGAGTCAGTCGAAGAGTTTGATGAG